>OOIL02001439.1:544414-567657 GCA_900332095.2 Cuscuta campestris
GTTTGAGATGATTTATCCAAACTGTGCCATGGAATACAACAATGCTTTGGAAAATCGGGTGGACGATCAGGATTCTCATATTGCTCAACTGGAGGAAGAGAATTTACTCCTGAAGGAGAGGTTGTTCTTGATGGAGAGGGAGTTGGGTGATCTGACGAGGAGATTGCATAGTCTTGAAAGGCAAAACCGTGGTGGAGATGACATTGAGGAGTTAGTTGAGAATGAGTCTGAAAATGACAGCGACAGTCATGGAGACACAAATTCGATCGAGGATAACAACCTGGAACTGGTTATGGAGAGCATGGAAAGAGATGATGGGAGAGGAAAGTTAGATACCATTGATAGAGATAATAGTAGGAGAGAGCAAAATGATGTGGTGATGGAAACTGGAACTTTCAATGACGAGGTCGCAGTTGGTAATACTGAAGAAGCCAAAGAATGCATGGGTGAGAAGATTGGCAATGATATTTTAGGGAAAGAACATGATGATTTGGAAGGAAAAGATGGCCACACGGTGCACGGTATTGAGCTGAAGGAATATGTGGTTTCAGAAGTGAATCTACATGAGAAGCAGCAGATAGAAGATGCTGAAGTTGTGAAAGATAACTGTACTGGACTTAAGGCTGAAGATGTTAATATGCCGGAAACTTGTCAAACAGATGATGGCATATTGCCGTTAATGCACCAAAAGGATGAGACTGAGGGAAACGAATAATCAGTGAAGAGCATTCATTGGCTGTGGTGACTGCTGCTCAGCTGTCCCACGTTAATGTTTCTTCCCTGAAAAGTTCTCTCAACTGTAATTGATGAAACACCCACAATTGAGCTTTCACAAATTATACCCTAGTACCTTGTCTAACTGTCCTTGTTAATGGGAGTCCCATATCAGATTATGTGTGTGTGGCTCAGGATTTCTATCTTTTGGTCAGAAAAGTCAAATACAAAACAAATGACATTTTTCATCTTTTGCCTTCAAATAGTTTCGTGTGCATAGATCTTGGGTCATTTTCAACCTTTTGTTCTTGAACTTTTTTGTTTTGGGTAGTGGGGTGAGGGAGGGGTCTCTTCTCTGTAGAAGAGGGATATTTTAGCTAGATCTTAGTTGTCGCTTTTTATGCGAGTCTGCATCCTGAATGTAGTAAATCTGCATATGTGTACTGAACTTGTTTTAAGAGTGAACATGTATTGCTTTGTTAAGTGAGCGTGAATTGCGTGTATGGTTTCTTCTCATCTTCATTGACATCACTTGTAATTGCAGTCATAACCAGGTTGCTTTTGGTGTAATCTTCTATGGTTCGGTTGCGTTTGGTGTAATCTTCGTGCAGGAATTATAGAAGAATTTGAAAGTGGCGGTGTTTCAAGGTTCGTTTGTTTTGTAGCTCAGCTCCTTTTTCCCCCCTTAATTTTCATTCAAGATGATCCTCGTGTGAATACATTAATTTGGATAGAACCTTGGCATTTTTGAACGTGGGTTTTCATCTTTTATCTGCTCCTTTGTCTCCTCCTATTATCTTCATCGTTCCGGAATGTCAAAATGCGAGGGTTGCCCAGATGGTTTTGTCAATGTGTAGGGCTAATAAGGTTTAGTAAGAAAATGTAATCAAATTTATTACTCCTAATCAATGTCATACCAAACTAAACCTAAGGTTAATGTCTTGGTGCTCACTGTTTCATCACTTCATGGAGCCCTTAGGCCATTGGGGGGGGGGGTGATGGGCGACGGGAACCCAGCAGGAAAGGCTGCATGGCACGCTGGACGGAGGGGAACACTGCCTCCCCCCACCCCAGCGGGAACAGGAAGAGCGGGTTCCCCTCCCGTTCTCCCGCTCCTTGCCTTTATTTTTTTCCCGCATCTTTCTTTGCTTTCTTTCTTTTTGTATCTTGTTTTGCTCTTTCTTCCTTCTTTTTTGGTTGCTTCATTTCTTTTTTTTATTTTTAGCTGTTTTATGTTTTAAACATAGATGTCAGACTGCGTACATTCAACCTCCTTTACCCTGGAATGGGCGGGAGCTATTCCTGAGGTAATGTTGTTGTTTTAATTTTTTTAAAATATGATTCTCTTAATTTGAATTTTTCAGTTTTTAATTTTATATTTAAATTTTTATTATCCAATTTTAAAATTTTTATTATTTAAATGTATTTTGTGTTTTTAGTTCTGGAAATCAGTAAGTCTGTGCTACATCATATTGTGTTTTTAGTTTAATTAATTTAATTTAAATTAAATATTAAAAACTATTATCAAAACATGGAAGGGAGGGGAACCACACCGGGGAAAGGGGAAAGAGAAAGGAAATTGAAAGGAAATGTTGACGAGATGCTAAGTTGGTCGAAGGGGAACGAGGGAACCATACCCCGGGTATGAGAAGAGTCGAAGACCTTGCACGAGATTGAGAATCAATTTATATCAACCATATAATAAAAAGTCCCGTTACATCCAAAAAAATTAGCCATGTCATCATATTGGACTTACTCAATATTTCAAACGGGTTGGATAATGATTCATTACTTTAGGCTTTTTTTTATTTAGGCTACTCTGTGTGGAATTCATCCACAAGTCTGAATGTAGCGAGACATTAGTGACATTTTCCTTCGATTGCACCTCCCTGCGATATTCATCTTCGAATGGCTCCACCGTGAGATTTCAGAGAATATGTGATTGGAATTAATCTCTTTCCCTTTTCTTAAAAAATCATAATTATTTTTGGGGTGATTGGCCTTCTTTCCTTCTTATGATGATTAGTCTCTACGAAATTGTTCTTCTTTCGAATTTTCCGATTCAAATCTCTGGATTTTCTACCCTTATTGCTGTAAGTTTTCTTCTTGCAATTTACTCCCTTCGTCCCATTGTCTTTGTCCACTTACCTTTTGGCACACCTTCCAATGCACTTCTTTAATCCATTTTATCTTGTAATTTGTATATTAAAAAATTATAGAAATTATATATATTAAAAATCTATATGTTAAGACGAATCAAACAAGATCACACATGACTATTTTTAGGTTTACACATTGAGAGAATTTGATGAGTCAAAGTGCTAAGATGAGCAGTTCCAAAAGTCAAAAGTGGACAAAGACAGTGGGACAGAGGTAGTATATTAGGTCATATATAAATCAAATTTTAAGTAAGCCATTTCATCAATTTATTTTTTCATTGTAAGCCGCGTTCATACCTAAAACCTCTGATTAATTCACATGTCTTTCAAACCGATTCACCTTTTGTTGAAGATCAATCCATCAAGTGAATGCTAGAGAGTTTTGGTTCATGTGATTCGACTGTACAAGATGCTAGTGTATAATGAGGAGAAGATGACGAATTCGATTGAGATGATATTCATGGACGAACATGTAAGAATTGTACTCTTATTCGTATTTTGCATACAATATAAAATTTATGTTTAATAGGATTTCTTATAATTTTTTAGTGGCTGGAAGGTTATTTTGCTTTTACTTTCAAAACACAATTATTCTAATCTGTATAAAAAACAAAATTCTTCAATTGCCCATATTGGATAAATAAATGAAGCTGTTCTTAAAGTATAATGAGTCTGCTTTCCTTGAAGCTTGTATTTTCAGAACCATAAAAATTAATTTTTTTTATTAAAGTACTGAAGAGTTGAGCCTGTCCTTATTTTCAGATTTAGTCTGCTGATTTTGAACATATTTTATGGTGTGGAGTTTAGTTTTTAGTCTCTTGAAGTTTCTCCAGATTCAAAGTATTGAAAAAACAAAACATATTATAGTCTGTTCTGATTCTAAGTATTAAAAACAAAACACACTATAGTCTGTTTAGTTTTTTTATTGCCTATTCATGTTGAAGTTTCTCCAGTGCCTAAAACCATGAGACTAAATTTTTTTAAATACAAGAAGGAATTCTTATAATTTATGCAATAATAACTCTACCGTTCTTAAAGTGTAAAAAGTCTGCTGTTCTTGAATCTTCTATTTTCAGCACCATAAAAAACATATTTTTTTATTAAAGTATTGACGACTTGAGTCTGTCCTTATTTTTCAAACCTTAATTTTAGATTTATAGCATCCTGTTTTTCAACTTATTTTTTGGTGTGGAGTTTAATTTTTATAGTCTCTTGAAGTTTCTCCAGTGTTTAAGTATTGAAAAAACAAATCACACTATAGTCTGTTTTCTTTTTATAACTAATACCTAAAATGATAAGAAATATAAATACAAATAATAATCACCCAAATCAATATCAACACACAGAATAAGAATTCAAGAGTCATTGATGCGTAGATTGACGGTCTGCTCTGTGATTTTAAGGCCAACAAATCTCCTATGGATCTCGACCTTTTTGTTCTCCACTTCTCCTCATCATCTCCTCAAATTGTTTTTTTATACCCTCTTTCTTATCTTTATATAAATAAATTTTTTTTATTAAAGTATTGAAGCTTTTCCATAAATAAACGTTGAAGCTTCTTATAGGATACTTAATTATCTACGATGAATGAAGATCGGCGGAAGATATACGATGAAATAATGAAAGTTGTGACTGCTGGAAAAGGAGGATTCTTTTTTGTGTATGCTTGTGGTGGAACTGGAAAAACATTTCTTTGGAAATCATAGTCTGCTTCTCTAAGATCAAGTGGTAAAGTTGTCTTGAATGTCGCATCCGCAGCATTGCTTTTGCCTGGGGGAAGGACAGCACACTCTAGACTTTCAATTCCTTTGGCGCTAACAGAGTGCTCAACGTGTGCCATCAAACAAGGGAGCCCAAAAGCAGAACTATTCAACATGCAAGTTTAATCATATGGGATGAACCATGTATGATGAATAGATTTGCTTTTGAGGCATTGGATCGCACGATGAGAGGTCTAATGAAGTTCTCTAATCCAAACTTAATAAATGAACCATTTGGAGGGAAAACGGTTGTACTCGGAGGTGATTTCAGACAAATTCTTTCTGTTAAACCCAGAGCTTCGAGAGAAGAAATTGTAGGTGCTACCATTAATTCTTAAAATTTGTGGTCTTATTGTAAAGTTTTTAAGTTGACAAATAATATGAGATTGCATTCATCAACGTCCTCTTGCGTAGATAAAGACACACAAGATTTTTCTGATTGGATTATCAAAGTTGGAGATGGAAAGCTTGGACAAGTGATTGATGGAACTGCTGACGTTGAAATTCCTCTTGAATTTTTTAATTTTGATTATAGATAACAGCTCACCCCTCAAAAGTATAGTGGACTTTACTTATCCGAACTTATTAGAGAATATGAGAAGTTATTATTTTTTGAAGACAGGGCACTACTAGCACCCACGCTCAAAGTTGTAGAAATGGTAAATAATTTGTCTTATCCCTCATTCCCGGAGATGAAATGGTGTACTTGAGTTCTGATTCATTATGCTAGGCAGATTCAGATGTAGGTGTTGATGGCGACTGGATAACAGTTGAGTTTTTGAATGAAATCAAATATTCGGGAATCCCAAACCACAGGATAGTTTAAAAAAAAAGGGTACCAATTATGTTATTGAGGAACAGTGACCAAACATCTGGATTGTGTAATGGTACAAGATTAATTGTTGACGAGATGCGAAAGAATGTTATTGGTGCTATTGTGGTTTCGGGAAATCGAGTGGGCGAAAAAGTTTACATACTCCGGATGAATTTGGTACCGTCTGATCCAGGACTACCTCTAAAGTTCTAGAGAAGAAAATTTCCAATAGTATTATGTTTTGCTATGACTATTAACAAAAGTCAATGTCAAACATTGTCATTTGTTGGATTATTTTTAACCAAATCAGTGTTCACTCATGGTCAGCTTTATGTTGCTGTTTCGCGAGTGAAGACAAAGACAGGATTAAAAATATTAGTCTTAGATGACAATAGAAATCCTTGCAGCCATACAAAAAAGGGCACTTCATATGAGAGAGGGCAAGTTACCTTTCACCTACTTAGGGGCAACCATTGGAAAAGGGAAAGTTAAAAAGGAAGATTGTAAGAAAATTATCCAACAATTTGATGTCTATCTTAATACTTGGCATAGCAAGGTGCTCAACCAAATGGGGCGTTTGATCCTAATTAAGCATGTTCTCAGTTCAATACCCTTACACATTGTTGCTGTCCAACAAATGCCTAAATCTATCCACAACATTTTGAACAAGAAGATGCAGAATTTCCTATGGGGATACAAAAATGGGAGGCCTAAATATCATTGGATATCCTGGAGAGGCTTATGCTACCCAAAACACGAGGGAGGTCTATGCATTAGAAACCTGGAAGATGTTGATGCATCATACTCAACCAAACTTTGGTGGAAGATTAGGAACTCACAAGGCCTTTGGGGGGAATACATGAGGAGCAAATACAGACCAGATTCTTTTCAAGAACGTCCTACAGACACGATTACCCGGAAAAGGGCTGCAAGGATCCATAACTGGGCCTTACAACATGTCCAGGAAGTGGATGAAACCGACACCTGGGAGGGAGAGCCCTTCACCACCAAGTTGGTATACCACACCTGGAGGGATTCTAAGCCTATCTCTCTTGCCCATAAGATGATTTGGAACAAGCTTCAGATCCCAAAGATTAGCCTCTTCCTGTGGAAAGCTTTCAATCATATACTTCAATTCCCTTCTCGGAAAACTTATCCAGGTTTAACCTAGCCCTTCCTTCCCAATGCAGCTTTTGTCTCAATGGCGTGCAGGACCTCAACCATACCCTCCTTCAGTGTCAAATGTCCTTCAAAATTTGGAGGTTCTTCTCAGCTCTATTGGATGGTCCCATTCCTAGTAGGGAAGATACCCTACACGATACCTGCATGAAATGGTGGATTAGCACGCCAAGAAACAAGCTGCAGGATAAAGTCAACTCAGTCCTCCCAGGTTTCATTGCATGGGGACTATAGAAGGCTCACAACAAAGTGAAATACGCCGGGAAAGCCTTCAAAGAAGGGACTATTATCGCAACAATCATGAAGACGATACAACATTGGATATGGATTCACAAAGGCAAGAAATGGATGCATATGGATGAAACGTTGCAGTCCTTCGGTTTTCATTTGCACTTTAATAGAAATAATTTTCATTGCTTTTCTGTTTTGTAATTTTAACTGGTGGGACGAATGCTTCTCCCACATTGCTGTAAACATTTCTTGCTTCTTATCAATATAAATTTCGTATTAATAAATAAATAAATAAATAAATATATATATATATATATATATATATTTTCAACATGCAAAAACAATACATTAAAGTCTAAAATGTGAACAAAACAACTTCATCCCTGGTACTAGTAGTCATGTAGTAGTAGTAGTTGAAAAATGTAGACATGCGAGAATTCAAAAAAAAAGGGAAGACATTCTAAACTCAAAGCAAAAGAGCAGAGAGTTATAAGAGTGACCACATGAATTCTCAACACAAAGGTTGAACCTCTCAAGAGTTGGTTGCTCTGGTGTATATCTGCTGGCTTGCATGTACAGACACCTCCCTAATCAACCCTCTTTCCACCAATTCAATGATTACCTTTCTAGCAAGCGATCCATTTATCCTATGACGTTCTGATAGCACAGAGGGAGTAATTAGCTTGTATTTGGCGGCATCAGTGAGAAGCTTATCGTAAGTGGCCTTATATATATATATATGTGTGTGTGTGTGTGTGTGTGTGTGTTTATGGATATGGATATCTATGTATACATATATAATTATATACATACATGTATATGGATATACATAATTAAATTTAAGAAAATAAATTAAATAAGAAAATAAAAAATTAAAATGTAGGATAAAGAATAAAAGTAGTAATAAAATTAAAATTATAAAAAATAAAATAAAAAATTGTGATCATAATTTTTTAAAATAGATAACAAAATAAATTTAAAAATGAAAAATATAAATAATAATATATTAAAAACAAAACATTTCCTTCCCCTCCCCAATCAAACAAGGTGAAGGGAATCCTTCCCTTCCCTCCTTATTCCCTCCTGTCCATTGCTCTAATTTAGCACTAACTGTACCGAAAAATGGTACAATCAGGTGTACTATACAACTTGTGCTCAAGCGAGAGGTCTCCGAACTCTCTCTCTATCTCTTCTCTCTCTCTCTCTGTTTGAATTACTGAATATATTAAGGAAATATGCAATTTTGAAATTTATTTCCTTAAATAAATATTTCTTTCTTCTAAAAGAACTTCTAATTTCTTTTTTAAAACCTCCTAAAAAAATTCTTCTATTCTTTTTTAAATAACTTTGAGTGGTTAAAAACATTATTCTCGCATCACTCTCAACCTTAAGTTTTGGATTTCCTTAAATTTTATCAAGTCAAACTAGGGTTGGGCTGGAAAAATCGAAAACTACAAATCGAACCGAAACCAATCGAAACGAGCTAAAAAATACTGAACCGAAAAAACTAAAACTTAATGTAAAAAAACTGATCTGTTATTGTTTGGTTTTTGTTTTGGTTTTTACTTTGGAAAACCAAACCGAACCAAATAAACCGAACTTCCTTAGGTGTTTCGCTTTATTTATAAGAGTTTATGTGATACACTGATACGTAATAAATCATAGAAATATAAATGCAAATAGTTGACAAGTCAACTAATGTTATTTTTTTAACTATTAATTAAAGATTTTAAGCCATATTATAAACTTTAAAAAAACCTAAGAATATAAACACCAATAACTAATCCTAATATAAAATTATATTAACATTAAACATTGATACGAGTAATTAACATATATATACATTAAAAACTTTGATGATATAATAAAAATGAAAGTATTATACCAAAAAATTAAAATTCTCCATATATTTACAAATGATGATGTCCTTGAGAGTATTTGAAATCTTCTAGAGTTTTGTTGGCCACTCGGGACACATTTTTTTGTAAAATTGAACTGAACAGAACACAAACCTTCTGTTTGGTTTTTGGTTTTGTATAAAATCAAACCAAAAAATTGAACCCAAACCCACTTATTGTTATTCCTTCATCGGGTTAGTTTTTTTACAATTTTTAAATATTTATAAATTTTTATTTTTATAAACGGAGAAAACTGAAAAAATCAAAATAAAAATCACATAAAACCAAACCCAAATGATTTACATTTTTTTGTGCAAACCGAATCGAACCGCTAATTTACCTTGCATTTTGTTTTTTAATTTTGGATAAAAATCGAACCGTTAAAATTAAACTCATTTAAGTGAAATCTACATAAATTTGGATTGAGGGAGTATATCAAATCTCTCCATTTGAATTTAGGTCCGGTACGATGCAGGCAATTGAGGCGTTCAAGTGTTCAACAGTCCATGGCTTGAATATTGGGTTAAACGATGAGATCGATCGGCGATAGGCCTAAAATAGAGCAGACCAACTCAAGTATGTGGCCGAATCCGATTTAGAAAAGAAAGAAAGAAGAAGAAATCTCATTTGCATCTCCTATGCAAAACAACTTGAATTGTGGAAGATAGATATAGATCGGCAACCTCAATTTTATTAATCTGTGAGTTTTCCAAGCCATGGAAACTCAAGTAGTCGCAGCAACTGAAAGCAATCAATCCTTAGGTACTCTCTCTTATCAACTTAATAATTATGTAGTTGCTTACTATATTATAGTTCTAATTGTGAAATCATTAGTAAAATCTTTCATTTTTAGCTTCTGATTCGGATGATAATGAAGTGAAAAGGAGATGTTGGGAGCAGAGGGAAGCTCTGCCTGATGAACCAAAATGTGTTATTTGTGGCCGTTATGGTGAATATATATGTGATGAAACTGATGATGACATTTGTAGTGTCGAATGTAAAACGATTCTATTATCTCGGATAGAAGAATCTGGAACACCATCTCCATGCCCTCCCCCAGTAAAATTGCCAACAGCTGATGAATGTTATTATGTGCGCGATTGTAGTAATGAAACTGATTCAAAATGTCTGGGCAGTGATCAATTAGAGTTGTTGAGGAGAAAACTCAACATTTCTGTGAAGGGTGGCCTTGTTCCACCTCCCGTCATGTCATTTTCTTCATGCAGTGTTCCTCAAAAGCTTCTTGATAATTTAGAAGCTGCAGGTTACGAAATCCCAACTCCTGTGCAAATGCAAGCCATCCCGGCTTCTCTAACGGGTCAAAGCTTGCTGGTTTCTGCTGAGACTGGTTCTGGGAAAACTGGATCATTTTTAATTCCTATTGTTGCAAAGTGTGTTAAATCAAATCTAACTTGCTCTGAGAGGAAGCAGAAACCATCCGGGATGGTTCTTGCACCAACTAGAGAGATCTGTATTCAGATAGAGGGGCAAGCTAAGGTGTTAGGGAAAGGGATGCCTTTCAAAACTGCACTGATTGTGGGTGGTGATTCAATGGCCCAACAACTCTATCGTATTCAACAGGGAGTTTCATTGATTGTTGGTACTCCCGGAAGGCTTATTGATCTTCTGGCTAAGCATCATGAGATTGAATTAGATAGCATCTCAATCTTCGTTCTTGATGAGGTAGACTGTATGCTGCAGAGAGGATTTTACGAGCAAGTAATGCAAATATTTAGGGCACTATCTCAACCTCAGCTATTGATGTATTCTGCTACAGTTTCAAGAGAGGTTGAGGAGATGGCCAACTCAATGGCAAAACATTTAGCTGCTATATCAGTCGGCCAGCTGAACAAGCCTAATCAAGCCGTGAAGCAGATTGCCATCTGGGTGGAATCAAAACAAAAGAAGCAAAAGCTTTTTGATATTTTAACGAGCAAGCAACATTATAAGCCACCCGTTTTAGTATTTGTCGGTTCTAGATTTGGGGCAGATCTCCTTTCTGAGGCAATAATGATATGCACTGGACTGAAAGCTCTTTCGATTCATAGTGAGAAATCTATGAAGGAGAGGAGAGAAATTTTAGGATCATTTTTGGTAGGGGAGGTGCCTGTGATGGTTGCCACTGGGGTCTTGGGCAGAGGAGTTGATCTGCTGGGTGTAAAACAAGTGATAGTGTTCGACATGCCGAATTCCATTACGGAATATGTGCATCAGATTGGAAGGGCATCTAAAATGGGAGAGAAAGGTGTGTCAATCGTATTCATAAACGAGGAGAATAAGAAACTTTTCCCAGATTTGGTTGAAATCCTTAAATCATCTGGTGCTGGCATTCCGCCCGAGCTTGCTCATTCAAAGTACACCGTTACCTCTTTCTCTGGCTGTAGCCATCATCTGAAAAAAAGAAGGAAACATGGTAATTGAAATAAGCCATGTCTGTTTACTTAATTATTTCAAGCGCCCCATTGTGCCTTATACCCTATAATGATAGCACCTATTAATGGATGGTGAATAGTCTTGCTCGTGATCCTCAGAGTTTTATTGCACAAGTGAAAGTTATCCTTAATGGGAGTTCCTGTAGTGTTGTTATTTGATGATGGGTCTGCAAACTGAAACCGATATATTATGAGAAACAGCCACGGAACAATGAGAGGGAGGCTGTGAATGGTGCCTTGTACTCTTCACTTGTAAGATTCAACTTGAACACCTCTATATACATCCTTGGCTACTAATTTTACAGTGTTTTAAAGTTATTGATCTTGTGCTAGTTTTGTGCATATAGCCTGGTCACAGTCAGTTAGTTTGTGTATACTTTCAACTTCTTTATAGGAAAAAGTATTCAAAAGAAATGCTGCAGAGGTTGGTTAGCCTATTAGGATAGCCTATATTCTACATCCTGGTGTACCTAGAGCTAGTTATACCCAACAAATGTTCATTTTGAATTTACGTAGTATTCATTGTGAAGCAACGTTGTATTCATTTTTACACATTTGTTCATTATAATTATAATATTCATATACGAACAACGTTGTATGAAAGCGTGCAGTTTGTTTTACTTGCTACACGAAAGTGAGAAGAATGAGTAATAAGGAAACAATCTTTGAGGGCAGCAATAATGAGGAGATGGGTGAATGCAAGGCTGGAGAGTTATTTTACTTAATATTACAGTTAGAATTTATTATTTTTTCGAGCAAGAACCCAAAGTTGTGTTTGAAATAAGTACTTAAGCTTCTGCACCATTTTATTATACACCGATTGATGTTTTATATAATGCTTTGGATTATTTATTTTAAATTGTTTTAAAAACTATTGTGTTTGGATGCCAATCCAGATCAACTCGCTCCGCTAGTCCATGTATTCGAGTTATGAGGGTTCGGGTATTACATATTCGCTCTCTTGCATTACTCTTGTAACAAAGACATAGTTTTGAAGGTCATACGCATTTCTTTGGGGCTCAGCGTAGAATGCATCTAATATGTGTAAGTGATCAGGCCTGATATCTTGCCACTTCCAAATAGGTTCAGGTACTACCTTAACAAGGTCTTGTAGCTCAAGTTTTTCATTAGCCCTATGCAAAAAAAAAAAAAAAAAAAAAAAAGTGGTTTTGCCAACACTTATATCTCCCTCAATGCAGAAAGTTATTCGTTTCTTTCGTGCAGCCTTTATGTAAGAATCAACCTCGTCCTTCAACTCTTCATCCATACATTTTCTTGATGAAAGTGGTTGTAACACTCCCACTCGCGTAATTCGAACCAACGAGTTAGCAATTCAGGTTGCTACTAATTTGGTATTCACATGCACAATATTTTAAAAAAATTTAATAACAAAACATCAATTTACATTAATTTGAAAACAATTCATAATTATTTGGAGTAAATAAAACAAACATTGCGGAAGCCTTTGATAATAATATCCGACATCTTTGTACTTTAAATAGACAAGTTCAACAAAAATATAATCCGTATAATATAGATCAAACAGCTTCAGGCCATCCACCAGCATCACGCTTCACTATCCTCCAACCTATTCCTCATCAAATCGTTGACCCCTACCTGTAAAAATATGGAGTATGGAAGTATCTAACTCTAAAATTAACTCATATGCTAGTATCGATTAATATCTAATCGTACAATATTAGAAGAATCAAGAAATATCATTATTCAACTGTACTAATAATTATTCCTTATAATTCAATTTAGTTCTTACCATACTTATCCTACCTACTAGATATAATCGAATTCATTCCTATAGTAGTTGTGAAATCCAGGCTCTCACCCAAACCCACTCTCAAACTCCAAAGTTTTCACAATGAAGGGGTTGAGACCCTGCTGGCTCTCATCAGGGGTCACTGACCTCTGTACGTACGTTTTTAACCCTCGAGACCATCAGATGCACGACGGTACCCGCATGACCTTATTTCTAATTTCAACTCTATTAGTGATTTTCAATATATAATTAAACTCGAATCTGTCTATTACTACTAGTTAGTCTATTTCATAATTTTAGTAAAACATACGGAGTATATACTTACCACCAATATACCTTGAAAATACTCTACTTATGCACTTGACATTATATTGTCTTTAAAGGACTTGACAATTCGGATCTTAATATTACATAGAGATATTTATGTGGCTTGGACTCAATTGTAATGATGTTTACGTCTAATTTCCACATAAATAGAGCTGAATTGTAAGTTCATGTACCCCAAAATTTGTACTTGTACATCAAAGGTATCCATCAACATTTTGATGGCTCACACTGATACAATGTATTGGTGCGTTAACAAAAATTTACATTGATACAAAGTGTTGATGTGGTAACAAAAATTAGCATTACACCAACACAAATTATTGGTGCATCCCTGCGGTGTACAAAATGAGATACAAATTCTTGAGGTACAAATAACATTATCCATATAAGAAATTCATGGGCTATTTTAGAAACTACTCCCTCCGTTCCATGAAACATTTCCTATTTCAAAAAATGGCGCGCCTTTAAAATGAGTAATTTTGGTGCTATTTTCTAATTATGATTAATCTATTCTACACATCTCATCCTACTCTTTTATAAAGTCAAGGCAAAATTAAAAAATAATACCAAAACTACTCATTTTAAAAGCGCGTCATTTTTAAAACAAGAAATGTTTCATGGGACGGTGACTAACTTTTAGTTTTGAAAGTGGGACACTCAATGTATGTGTGCATTTGTATCTTCTGTACGCGGTCGTATCGAGCTCACCACCAATTTGAAGGTAGCGATCAAACTGGTAACGGAATACCCCGCGTCGTCACCAAATAGTAGCGGCAGCAAGGAATGTGACCGGCAGCCTTCTCCCTTGCCGGAAGAACCTTAGCAGCGACAGCTATACAGAGAATAGGGCAGTACTCTCCCTTCCAGCGAACTGCGGTGAAACAATGGAGCTTCAATTCTTCACGGCAGTAGCGTGCTTCAACAGCGTCACAGCGGGAACAGAAAGAGAGCTGTAGAAAGAACAAAAAAGAACACGATAGCGCAAGGAGATAGAGCAGAAGAACGAACATCATAGAAAAGAACAAGACAGTTCTTTCCAACCCAAAATTCCAAACAAATTCAATTTCCCAACAATTAGCTAGGACAATTCAATAAACATTGATGGGATTCTATCCAACAACTATGGCGTGCGAAGAACAGAATAATAATAAGAACATTATTGGTGAAAATAATAACTCTTGTGTGTTTGTATTAGCTATATTCAGCTTGAGTTACAATAGAGGGTTTACCCTCTATTTATAGTCTACTTCTACCGTATACAAGACATGTAATATTTTGTGTGTTATATTATCAGTAATTCTCTAATCATGTATCAAACATGGCGGGGAATCAGTCATCAACCCCCCTTCAATTCCACGATTTGGGGAATTGCACTTCATTCAAGTATTGGGTCGACACTCCGGGTCCACCTTCGAGCCTTAACTCTATGTTCTGTTGTCGGATTTATATCCCTGTTGGGCCGTGGAATCACAATTGGGTCGTCCATACCCGGCCATTGGGCCCGGATATCCATCACAAGCCCCCTAGTTCCTTCGCTACACGTCACCAAGGAACTAATGAAGAGCCGCCTTTGATTATTGTGTCGGATCGGAAACGATCCCACTCCTTACTCGAAATTCGAGCCATAACATCTTAAAACTCGCTCCACTTCGGCGACCCGTTTACGCCTTCACAACGTTCTTGACCCAATCTCGGAGTTATCTTCCGCAATCCATGGCTTTTCTTCTCAAATTATTGTAGTATGACTTCCAAATCCTCTGGCATAGAACAATGGCAGCCTGAATCCTCCACGATTAAGGATTCGGAGCTTGTCCCCATGCGTGACCTTCTGGAGATCTATTCAGAGTCCATCATCCGGACACCGTGGGTGGAATCAATCTTGCTTATAATTTAGCACCGGAGCGCTTTCTTGTGATGCACTATGACTCAGTCCTTCATGGTTTCAAACTCCCGCTGCACTCCTTCATTCTGTGATGTATGCACAACTTGGGAGATATGTCTTGGCCAATTCATAACAAATGCCCCCAAAAACCTTGCTTTCTACATTCTTCGCTGCCATGTCAAAGGGAGAACCCCCTCGGTCGAGGACTTCATGACTTTTTTCAGCATTATTGGTTCCTTCCCTTACATCGGTGTGTTCCCGCATCAAAAGCGCCCCATTTTCACGAAGGTGGGGCTAAAAATCATGCACTATATTTTGTTATAGAATTCCAAATTCACAGCCCTTTAGACCTACCCTCCATGGTGCTATGGTCTAACCTTTCACGGACCCCATTCTCTAGAGATTCTTATGCCGATAAGGCCTATGAGAAGATGAAGAGTGTCACCCTTATTGAACATGAGAAAATTCAAACACATTGCCTGTTTTGCCTGGCTGTTTTCCACTTCCCAAGAAACAATCCAATCATTCTTTCTTCCTTGGGCGCTGAAATGAGGGGTTCCCTAGAACCCTCGGTCTAAGAGACGCGAGCAGAGCATGGCCCTTCTGAAGTGGTCTTCGGGCGCAGAAGCCAGTCCTACTAATTCTTTCTTTCCCATGATCTCCCCAGCGCTGGAAGTGGTCTCCACCTAGGCCACAGCTAACCCACCTTCCGGTCTAATCCTTCAAAAGCTTTCTAGTACACAGAAGCGCAAACAATTCAACCCTACCATGTCCAGTCATCGGAGCACCAAACGCCCCCGCTCAAAAGCCACAATCGGGGAAACTAGCACTACCCAAGAAGGACGGTACGTATCCTCGTTCATTTTTCCCGAGGGTGACTCCTGTCGTCTTTTCTTCAATGATTTTTTGAATCGCCCAATTTTAACTCCAAAATCATTGAACACACTGTATTCTATCACTTGCCATTTGCCGATGCTATTTATGTTGTTGATAAGCTGAGTGTAACTCAATTTTTGCGTAGAACATTTGAGATTTATTGTCCAAATCTTGTTTGTTTGTTCTATGCCAATCTTTCTTTCAACGGAAGGGTTCTCAAATCCTCCGTTAATGGCATTGACATTGTGATGAGCCACAAGGAGATTGGTGAACTCCTTCACCTATCCTATGAGGGTTGTGATTTTCACAAACCCGCATCTAGGGAATTTAGAATTTTTTCTCCTTACGACACCATCACCAAAGTTGGCAATGAAGACATTCGTGAACGTGAATATTTACCGTTGGAGGCCTTAAGCCTCATTTCTTTATTTTTCACTATTTTATCTCGAAAGTACTAGCTCCTTGAAAGTCGAACCATTTTAAAGTACGTATACTTTCCTTGGACACTCGTCTATTCTTTGTTTTCTTGAAGAATACAAAAATGAATTGAGCAAAATTCTTTTGCAATCATCTCCTTTCAATGAAATCTAAAGGGGCTCTCGGGTACGTGGTCCCGATAATGGCTATTTTGAGTGCGCATAAGGTGAACTTGATGAAGGACATTCACGTCGGTAAACATCACACTTGGACCATTGACGTCACCACCTTCAATCGCTCCAACGTACCAAGAGCCGTGGAAGTAGAAGGAGAAGAAGAAAGTGAAGAAGAACGCAACTCCGAAGGAGAACCGGCGGATATCCAAGCACTCGAGCCCATTGAGCCTCAAGAAGTGTCAAGCCAGTGTTCTTCTCCATCCCGTGTATCACGCTCTATGTCGTCGCATCGTTCTCATCGGTCCCTCCTAAAAGGGATCTTGGATGCAGTTAGGGGTGAGCATGCATGTACCATACCGTTACCGAAAATTCTCGAAAATTTCCGGATTTGCCGTACCAAATTTTACCGAACCGAAAAATCCAGAACCATACCAAACTGATTTTTCGGGTTGGTATTTGGGAATGGGAATGGGCTCTGTCCCGTCCCGAATTTCCCGTACCAAACTACTGTAGCAAATATATATTAATATATATTGAAGTCCAGCCCACTGGTCCAGCCAAATTTTGGAATGGCCTAATTTTTTAAATATTATATGTATTTATATATTGAAGTCCAAAGCCCAAAACTCCCTATCCCAGTACTCCAGTAGCCCTCCTATTTGCTATTTCTGTTCCAGATAGAAAGCGAACTACGGAAAAGTGCCCAACTCTCAGTCTCAAACCCAAGCAGTAGCACGAACGCACGGAAGTCGCCGAGAGAGAGGCCAGAAGGAAGTTGCGGAGAGAGAGACGCCGTCGCCCGCCTGCACGCTCCACTGCTGCTGCCCGCCTGTCACCGAGAGAGAGACGCCGCTGCCCGCCAGACGCCACCTCGTCGGAAATTCTCCAGCCTCCAGGTCCTGGAGTCCAGGTACGGAGGTAAAAAATACTAATTTCAGAATTTCTTTAAGAATTTTACATTTTGTTATGTGTAAATATGAAAATCTTTATTCTTTATAAATTTGTGGTATGAATTTGTTATGCATTTTTGTTGTGAATTTGACAATTTGTTATATGAATTTGTCATGTGAAAAATTGAAATTTTTATTTGAAATTTTTGCTAATTGTTTTGAATTTGTTGTGAAAATCTGAAATTCTTTTAATTTATTAATATGAAGATCTGTTTTTTTTTTTGGAAATTTAAAGTTTGTACTGGCTACATTTTTTCTTTATAATTTTGTACTGGGATAGCCTCTGCTCCATTTTTTCTTTATAAATTTGTACTGGCTATTGCTTATTTGTCATGAATGCCTTGAATTGGCAGAATTATGGCTATGCCATATTTATTATTTCCACTCATTTTTTTGCTACTGTAAATCTGTAATTGGTAGTTTGTTTTTGAGAAAAGTAGGCTTTCCTTTACAAATCCTTGTTGTGAATTTATGCTCCAGAATGTACTCCATTTTGATCCATTTTTTATTTTCTTCATAAATAATTGAATCCTTTATTTTTTTTTGGTATTTTGCAAAATTACAGATGACTTCAATCAAAGATGGAAGTGATCTAAGTACTCAACCAACTCAAAATTTTGAGGAAACTACTCCTGTAGAAAATCAAAATGAAGAAATTGAAGAAGATGGTTCGAAGAAGAAATCATTTGTGTGGGAACATTTCAAATATGAGAAGAATATCACAAAAGCAGAATGTCCATATTGCAAGAACATGATCAGGTGTGATTCTAAAAAAATTGGAACCAGTGGTTTAGGAAAACACTTAAAGTTTTACTGTCGCAAGTCTCCCTGTTACAAGCAAGCAGACAGTAAACAAAGGACTTTAAATTTTTCTCCGTCTCAACCACCCATTGGAAAGGGTAACACGTTTAACCATGATGCTTGTAGAATGGCATTGGCTAGGATGTGTATCAAAGACAACAGGCCTTTTAGTATTGTGGAGGATGAGGGCTTTGTGGAGTATTCATCGACATTGAATCCAAAGTTTAAACTTCCTAGTCGATGGACGGTTGCTAGATATTGTTTGAATATATACAAAGAAGAGTCCAAAGTCGTCAAAAGTATGCTTGTAGGTAAACGTGTTTCTCTAACTACAGACACTTGGACTTCCATCCAAAATATCTTCCCTACTTAGTTTACATTAAATATTTAAATCTACTTATCATGTGTTTGCTTTACTAATTGCTTGTATAGGTTCAAGGACTCTGCTGCATGTAGGGGTGATTGCTTCTACCTTCTGTAATGCTGAAGAAAAGAAACTTGTCACCACAATGTTTTTGTGGGGCCTTAATAATGTAACAGAACATTTCCTTTGGCTAGTTCTCCTCTACAATGCTTATTTTTGCCTTTTTTGAAGCTACTGCTTTTGTAATGCTACTTTTGCTTTTGTAATGCTTTTTTTTTTAATATTTTCTACCACTGCTGCTATTTACATTTACAGTTTTTCTATTTAAGACAAATGTTTCTACTACTATTTGTATTACCAATTATGTATTATACCTTGCTTGTTTTAAAAAATCCCGAAAAAAATCCCGTACCGACATTATTTTTTCCCGAACCGTACCGTACCAATATTTTGGGATCGGTAACGGTAAAATATGAAATCCCATACCGAACTGAAAGTTATGGTACGGTATCGGTACGGGCATAATCCCGTCCCATACCGTACCATGCTCACCCCTAGATGCAGTGACGTGCACCCGCGCGGATGTGGCGAGTACTCGTTTGGAGATGACCATGCAGGGTCATCGACTTTCTCGCATGGAGCAACGGTTGACGGAGCTCGAGCTACGACCTTACTCTGGACCACGCCACAGCTACAGTAGAGGACCACGCCCATCGAGCTCTCTTTGACTTCTTTCTCTCCTTACTCTTCTCTATGCCATTATCTTGATTATGTGTGATACATTGAATGACCATAGTTGTTATAACTTTTGGTGGATGATGATGTTTTTTTATGATTTTAGTTACTACTTCCGTCCTAGAGTATTTGTCCACTTTCATTTTTACACAGGATCCAATACACTTCTTTAATCCATTTTATCTTGTAATTTGTATATTAAAAAATTATAGAAATTATATATTAATAATCTATATGTTAAGACAAATCAAACAAGATTACACATGACTATATTTAGGCTTACACATTGAGAGAATTTGATGATTCAAAGTGTTTAGATGAATAGTTCCAAAAGTCAAAACTGGACAAATACTCTGGGACGGAGGGAGTACTTGTTATGGATGTTAATTTATTGTGGTTTATGTTGTGGATTGAATATTATGCTTATTATTGATACTTGTTGATGTTTTGGCAATATTGTTCATCTATTAGAACATGTTGTCCTTTGTATCAAATTGATATTAGTTTCTTTTTTAAAAGAAAACTCTTGCAAACTTTTTTAGAAAAATTGCCTTTTGAGCTATCCTTCAAACTCCCAGCATAGTTTAACAGAGAAGGATATCGGTTGATAATGTCAAAAAGGCGAAAATATTCTTTTGAGAAGGATAGTTGAGAAAATATTCTTTTGAAAAACGTCTTTCCGCTTTCATACTATGAAATTTTTATTACTGCACTTCTCTAATCTTGCATGGGAAATTTAGGGAGTTTTTTCTCAACTATGTTTGTCATTATAAAAAAGAGGGAAATTGTTGGACATGATTTCAAACCCTTTTATATATACTAGAATCTTTTTTTGGTTTTGTTAATGACAAACAAGATCATTAAAATCAACGATCATCAAAAATTTATTTTTCATATCGAGAAAAGCAAAGAGGCGTATCAAGAAATTTACGGCGATAAAAATCAGCACTCGGCCCTACGTAGAGTTTTTGAAGTGAAGTAAAGATTCCGAAGACTTTTATTTTTTTATTGAGTCTAGGAATTTTTGTAAGGATGACATTCATTTTTGCAAAAACAAATTAATTTTTTGAGGGAAAAAATTATTATTTTCTAAGTCAGTTGAAAAATCAATTTTTCTTTGTCCAAAAATAATTTACTGGGCCAGTTACAAAATAGTGTGTCAAAATTCCTTAATATATTTTTAAAGGTACACAATTTTTTTGCAATACGAAAAATATACTTTATATATTTTTCGTGGAACAGTTTGACACACAAAAAATTTTTAGGACTCAATTTCAACACCAAAATCCATTCCATAATTCAAAATTAAATTTGAATTATTTTTGTTTGATTATGGAGCCTCCTTATCTCACTCATGTGTCCCAAACAATCCCTAAAATCCAAATTGTACTCTCCACTCGCACACATGCCTTGGGTCCTTGTTTGGCCATAATTCGTCAGAAGATCAATCCTCTTCAGTGGATTGATCACCTGGTGCAGAGTGATCAGTCAGTGGATCGATCCACTTGCTTGGATCGATCATCAAATTTCTAAATTTTGTTCGAAGGACTGATCCAGAGGGTTGGATCGATCCCCCGTGGCTTTGACAAAAATTCCTTACCAATTTTTTAACTATTGGGGATCGATGATAAGCTTTGGATCGATCACCTATGGTAAAATGTGTCAAAAACATTTCATCCCTACCCCCTACGAATTTATTTCTCTCAACCCTATAAAATCCCTCTTCATCCTTCATCAAACACACATCTCTTGCACTCCATTCCTTCCTTATTCAATATTCAACTCTTGCTTCAATCTTCTTTATCAAACTATTATTTTGAGAGTTGCATTGTAACACACCAACCCACATAACCCGAATAAATAAGTTAGCAACCGGGTCGCTACTAAATTGGTATCCACACATAATATTTCCAATAAATTAATAACATTTTGATAGTGTAAATTACTTGACCGGTCAAACTATACTAGACCGGGTCTAGAGTAGTTGGCTTAATTCAGTAAAGCAAAGAAAGTAAAAACACTCAGTATGACCGGTAGGACTTTAGTGGAACACCTGTAGCCCGAATTATCTTATAATAGAGAATGCACGGTCACTTTTACAAGGGGGTTTAGAGAGAATGAATTCGGATCCCCTTCTTCGAGGGTTACAAGTGCTATATATACTAAGCTGGGGGGCAAGACCACGTGCGCCCACGTGGGGGCACGTTGCTGATGTATTGCGAGGTGACTGATTTGCGTAGCCTTGTCATTTTGCGTGGGGGGCTGCGCCTTTGTCGTGCTCTGGTTTGGAAAGATGCCTTCAGCATCTCGGCAATTCCAACCACTATAGTCCAAATCCTTTTGGATTCCTCCTGCCGACACTCTCCGATCTTCGAAAACTAGACTGGGTGATCTTCGAGGGTTGGTTTGGCTAACTTCGGAGGATGAATTTAGGCGATGGAGTAGTTTGACCGGTACACTAATCCGAAGTGTACCGGTCAACTAGTCTGGTCAACCAACCATCCCTCCGCTGACGACTCAGATCTCCCTTTCAAGTTTGACTTCTTTGACCGGTCAATTTTCGGATTCGGACCCTTGACCGGTCATGGGTGAAATACACCCATCANCGTCTCGGATGCCCGCGCATCCGAGGAGTCCCTTTCTTCTTCTTCGACCGGGTCGTCTTCCCCCATTCCCCAGTCCCGGTCGATTCCAAACCCTAGCGTTCCTGAACCGCAACCACTAAACCAGATGCCCGGTCACCTATTTGCGGAGGGGGAGGAGCCGGTCAATGACGAACCGGCCCCCTATGACCCGGAAAGAGAGACCCGGGACCAGTGGGTGGAGAGGTTGGACGCAGCCGGTTACTCTCCACTCCCCATCTCCTTTGTTTCGGACATTTACCCCCATGTCTCCAAGATAGCTTTGAACAAAGCCCGTAGGAACCTTCCGGTTGGCTATGTTCTCGAATATGACGATAACTGGTCCAACACCATCGAACCTCACCGGGAGGATAGGATTGGTTTCCACATTGCTTCCTTAGAGAGTGGTATCATTTTTCCCCTTCGCCCCCTCCTTGTCGAGCTTTGCCATTGCTTCAAAATCCTACCCGGCCAGATTACTCCCAATGCTCACCGGTTGCTAAATTCCTTCGCAAACATCTGCGCCCACCTCCGCATAGACCCCTCTCTTCGCCTCTTCCTTTACATGTTTGAGGTTCGCCCCGGTAAACCGGGTTGCGAAGGTTTCGTCTACTTCAAGGGACGGAATAACCGCAAGTTCATCTCTGACCTTCCACAAAGCATCCGTTTGTGGAAGGAAAAATTCGTCTTCATAAAGTTTCCCCCTCCATCACTCCTTTGGCCGGTCTGACATGGAGTGACCACCTCCTTAAGCATCAGTTTACTGAACCGCCGGCTACCCCGGATCTGGAGGAGAGTCGGGAACGGCTTCTTAAAGGGGACCCCTTCACCGGTCAGATGTACCATTATGGGGGTTGGGTCTGGCGTATCCAACCGGGTGACGAGGGTTCCTCCCGGGCCCATGAAGCAGCGGGGCACGGGGGACCCTCCCCGGGCAACACTGCAGAGGCTGGAGGCCCAAGTCACCCAGGTACCTGCTTATTTCCTTCCTCTTTCTTTTCTTACTGAACCGGTCATGGTTTGAATACTTGGTGATATTCTGCCTGTTTTTGTAGATATGAATTTCAGGGCGTACAATATGCCGAAGACTGCCGGTGGTTCTTCCTCTGCTGCCGGTCCACACACTTCAGCAACCG
>OOIL02001450.1:0-52612 GCA_900332095.2 Cuscuta campestris
ATTCCAAAACAAAGTGGGGCGGCGGTGGGCTGGATAGTGGTGGGGTGGACGGCAGTGGGCTGGGGTGTTTTGGTAGGATACTGGTTGGAGCTTAACCAAAAGATATGGGGGTATTTTGGACATTTTAATATCAAAGTCAAGACTCACTAAAAATGACCAAAAGTCAAACTAGGAAGATTTTTCCCGGACGGAGGGAGTACTTATTTGTGACTTTACATACACACATTCAATAATGTATAATCTTGTTCGATTTGGCTCATCATAAACTTAATCAAATTTCCTCCAACATTACATCCTTTTCCTATGTGGGGGTAATAATACTCTGTCCTAAATTTAAAAAAAAAACATTCCCTATGTGACATTTTATACCTACTTTTTTGGGAAAGAGACTCATAAAGCTACACAAGTAAATTGGACAGACTTGAACGTTGGGCTTAGAAATGGTCACAAATCACAATCTCGCTAATTCATTCCACGCAACAGGTGTTCTGTCTAATAGACTCAATTTGGCACTGGGCAGTTATACACTCGGTTAGGACATTGGTAACATTTAGCAGCAAACAGTTAAAATGACAAAGGAAAAAAAATCTTAAATGGTCTGGCTAGGAGGGGAACCAAACATAGATTCAGCCGCCTAAAACATCACGTCGTGTCATTTAGGATAAAGAATGTCGTAGTGACCTGGCCGGTATAGCAAGGTGAGAAGCGGAGGAGCATCTTTCTTTGTGGGGCCGCCGCCATTGGGTGGGTCCGGAATGAAATCGTGGTGGTTGACTACAGTGACACTGCAGCTGTTTTCGTGACCTGAGATGCTGCGATCAAGATAGACGACACGAATGGGAACACCCAAGGCGTCGGATAGAGCTGTGATGTGAACATGGTCACTCTCTTCTCCCATTGGCTCCACCGATGACTTGCAGAACTACACATTCAAATCATCATCAGAACACCGCCAACGAATAATATGGTAGCCGAGTACTATAAAAAGAAAAAAAAAGACATGATGAGGAAAAAACGAAATAAAAGTCTTAACCTGCTCCACCGAAGCGTTTGATAATCCTAGTATGAATGGCTCAAAAAACTCTGCCCGTTTCTTTATTTCACCAGAGGTCACAAACCTGAAGAACATCACAACTAAACCACACAAAGCACAGATTTTGTTTAGGACATAAAAAGAAAGAGTACAGAGCAGCATATCATGATAAAAGCACGCTGAGCACCCCCCCCCCCAAGCCCCAACTACCACCCCACCAAAATGCATGTTAACTTACTATAGTCAGAGATTGACTGGTCGCGGCATCTCTCTAGGAGTTCATCATGACTGCATTACACAAACATGAAAACCAAAAAGCTTAATCAATGATTCAAAAAATCAGATTATAAATAATTGTCAGTCCATACAGAAGCAATTTCTTCATGACACTGTCAAATAATACACTGGTACGAAAAGACTACATTCAAACCTTATTGAAGCTTCACTCCCTTGAAGAACACTATCAAGTTGCTCGAGGAATAACTAGAGTTTTTGCACACACAAATGTGAAATAGCATGATTATTATGAAGTTTCACCAGTAAAGAAAAGATAATGAAAGGCTAACAAGTTCTAGTAATGGTGAAAGGTTGTGGACAAATTGGTGCGATTATGAAGGAAAACATGTGACAGTATGTGAACTAAGAGAAGTACTACGGTAGTTTGCAAACAGTGGGGGAGTTATCAATTATCTAGATATACTCAAGAAACAAACCTGGTTATATTTTAACCTATACAGATAGCCTGGTTCGTGCTTCTATGTTTACTTTGTTATGGCTCTATGTGTCTGTTTGCTTTGGGGCTCACTAGGAAACAATCTTCCCACTCCTACTCCGAGTAGGGTCAGGGTCTGTGCGCGTACACAATAGACCCAACTTTTTGTGGGATTTTATTGGGTTAATTGTTGTTAACTTGGGGCATGTAGCCATGTAATATATCAGAATTCTTACATTTATGGATTTGATTGACATTTGCAGAAATACATTCGACTACTCCAATACTACCACCTATGAAATAAGAAAAGATATGAGTACCGCAAAGAAATCTTCAAATGTAAAGTCTGCATATCCCAGACTTTGAAGTGTCTTTCTACATTCCTCAACGTTGACTTTGACCCGTTCTACTTCTTCTTGATCTTGTGCTTCCAATATATACTCCTTCATATGACATCCAATGATCTTTTTTAGTATCTTAAGAGCAGAATAGGTATACACTCTGTACATGGGAACCAGCACTACATTGCACAAAACAACAAATTTAATATAGCATACCAGATAAGAAAACATGAAGCTTCGGAAAAAGCAGTTTCCATCTCCCCGGGTCCTTCTTATAGAAGCATATTGTTCGCTCAAAATCTGCATTGACATTAAACAATAGTATTCAGCACTACACTAACACATAATTAAAGGAAATTCTTTACACGCATGTATCAAATTAAAGGACTAGCCTTTATTTTCTGCAAAAGAATTGGACTTCCAGATTGATATTCTGCTTCCAATGAAGACAGAGGCTCCTGCACTTGACATTTGCAGAAAGACTTACAAAAGTTATGACATACTCCCTCCGTCCCACAAATATGTTCCACAATGGAACTGTCACAATTATTAAGAAAGGTAGAATGAATAATATGATTGAAATTGACGCAAAGGAGAATAACATGAGCCACACGAATTTTTCTTTAATATGCAGGTGCAACCATATCTTGGAACAAAGAAAAAAAGTAGAACCTTTTTATGGGATATAGAGAGAAACTTATTTTGTGCAATTACAATATTGAATCTATGCACTCTAATCCAGAAGGCATAAAGGAAAGATTAGAAACAGAGAACTTATGAATATACATATTAGCAGTTTCCCTTGCCTTATCACCCACAAATAGAAGCTTCTCCGCTTCCTCAGCCCGAATAATAGAATGTTGTTGCATAATATCCTTATCTCCAAACTTCGTCCAATCATCAACTCCGGATGTTTGAGCAGATGCCGAGCAACCAATCTCAGCATCACTTACATTCCCATCCTGACCTTGCATCATCTCCTCTTCAGCAAAAAAAAAGGTACCTCCCTAATAAATACTATTTTCTACAAAAGAATACATTTGGACTAGTAAAATTCAACAGAGAAAACATAGAGATGATGGCATTTGCCTGCAGTAAATACATTATGATGTGATTTAGGCATAGAGCTACAATCTACTCCGTATTTATTTTGACACACCTTTAAAGCAATAAAAACACAAGAAAATCTTAATGTGATTAAAGAATTCAGTTAAAATGGGTAAAATTAGAAAATTGCAGTAGATGTTGCCTAAGGGTATGTTTGGATTGAGGTAGGTAAATTTTTATTAGGTAGGTAATAGTAGGTAATTGAAAGTAGGCAAAGTAAGGTAATAAGTTGAAAAATTATGTTTGGATATTTATTAGGTAATGTGAGGTAGGTAAAACAATAAAATTACTTAAATATCCTTTTGCTTGTTTTTCTTTATTACGTGCTTCACTCTCATTCTTCTCTATGTCATCATCTTCGTCTTCAACTATGTCTAGAGTCCAAGCCTCGTTATGATCCCACATAGCAAATAGTTGTGTAAGAGCAAAAAAACACAAAAAAAACAGCGAAAAAAACAAAAAAAAATCAGAAAAAAAAACATAAGAAAAAACGGCAAAAAAATAAAACGAAAAAAAACAGCAATAAAAAACCCCCAAAAAATTTTAAAACAAAACCGGAAAGAAACATTAAAAAAACCAGAAAAAAACAAAGCATGTTATTACAACAATTAGAAAAAAAACAGCAAAAAAACACAAAAACAGAAAAAAAAAGAAAAGCAAAAAAAAGGAAAAAATTGAGACCTCACCTTATGGCAGAGGGGGCCAATCGCAGAAAGAAAACAGCAGCAGAAATTTCACAAGGAAGCAGCGGACAATCGGCGATGGGAGAGGAAGCAACCGCAGGGAAAAACAGAGAAGGGCAGAGCAGCGGAACCAAAAATTTTACCTTGGTTGCTCGCCTTTTCCGCGGAACCAGATTTTACACTGTTCAGCGGTCACAATACCTCCCTCCACCTCCTCTTACCTTCCTTAATTTTTTCTCCCAAACAAGGTAAAGATTGAATTTCACCTCATTCTACCTCACCTTACCTCAAACCAAACACAGCGTAAGACTCAAATGGGCAGCTATGCACATGGTATTAACTGTTCAGTTGACTCTTAGGCAACATTATTGCATTTTAACTAGTCGAAAACATTGTTACTACACGAATTCCACTCCCAGGCATTCTATTTTTCAAATCATCTTAAAGTCTGTGAGAGAGTCAACTAGATGTCTAGATTGCGCAAGGGTGGGTAGATGTTTTGTGGTTCCAACAACAAAATTCAGAGTTTTTACCTGAACAATAGATTTGGAGTAGGAGTAATCGATACTTTTAACGTAACAAAAGAAGAAAAGAATCATGTTTAAACAACAACAACAAGCAATATGTTAGAACTAAAAGTTATAATCACAAACTTGAACAGTTATAATAGAGCAAATACTTCTCTAAAACGTGAAAATAAGATCTGGACAGTGGTGTTTCGCAAAAATCTCTGGAAATAGAGCGCTAATACATGATATGTAAAGTGGTGTTTCAGATTCAAAATGAATATCTACAGATTGACAATAGATCTACAGATTGATTACTGGCAAAAACATCTAAAACTGTTTTTCAATCTCTGGATAACTGAAACAATACCTAATTTCGTTAAGGCTGGAAGTTGGAGCAAAGAAGACTGAAAGATAAAATACTGTACCTGGATTGAAGACGGGGACCTTGCCTTTCGAATAAGAGCCAAGAACGAAGGTGCGTTTGGTTATGCAAAAAAAGAAAAGAACTTATTGGGCCAATGGGCTTGCTGGGTTGGGAAAAGTAGAAAAAATTTGAATTGAGAAAATTGAAAGTGAATGGAAAAGAAATACGGAGTAAATCAAATTGTTATTGTTTGGTTTCCGTTTTAATTTTCATTCTGAAAATTGAACCGAATAGGTTGAAAAATTTTGTTTTATACATATGAGTATATGGATATGTAAAAAAAATTATAGATTTAAAAATGTAAATAACATCAATTAAGTTTACTTGCCTTAACTATTAAGTATTCTTAACCATATTATAAACTTTAAAAAACTAATTATATAAACACCAATAACTAATCTTAATTTGGAGTTATATTAATAAAAACTAATACGAGTATTTTATATATTTTCATAAAAACTTTGATGTTATGATGAAAATAGAAATATTATACGGAGTATCAAAATGTAAATACTCCAAAATTGGTAATTACACACGAAAGCTTTTGGAGTATTTGGAAACTCCTATATGTTGGTTGGGCACTCATTATTTTCTCACTTGAAGTGTGTGCGTTTGATTTGTCGAAATCTCTTTTAAATTATTTCTTTCACAAGCAAATTTAGTTCAGGTTATAGTAACGATGTAAGTGTGTAACTTGTGAGTTGTAATTCAAATGTTTTCGAACCAAAACTTTTAACATTTACATAAATTGTTCAATAGGCGGTCTACTCTTTAGTTAAACAATTTATTTGGAGTAATCTTTTACAGAGTAGACTAATAGCATTAAAATATTTTAGTTGGTTAAAAAAATTGATGTTATTTCAAATTTATTAAACAATAATTTTCATATTTAGAATTATTTTAGGTAGTGTTTGACAACTAGCATTTCATTTCAATTCATGTATTTCAATTCTAAAATTTGAAATCCTGAATTTTAAATGACAAGGGGGGTGCATGGATTCCAAATTAAGCTTGGTTTTGAATGTAAAGAATTTGATTCAAATCCAAATTCAAAATGCTTAAGTTTTCCAAACATGGAATTTAAGCCAAATCTGGATTTGAAATCCAAATCCATGTTCCCAAACATACCATTAATTTTTTTGTTTTACAAAAGAGTGCTTTTCAAATTTTTTTACAACACACATTATGTTTTATATAAAAAAATATTTTAAAAACTGAAAAAACCTAAAAACCAATAATAAGTGAATAAAGGTTAAATGATGATGAGCATAGGTCTAGGCGAAAATGAGCTAGGTAGTGATGAGGCTGAGCTTGGGTACAATGCCGAGCCTAGACAAGATTGGGCCGAGTTCACCCAAGACGGGGCCGAACTCGCACCCTTGCCTTCTCGGACAAGATTGGGCTGAATTCACCCAAGATCTACAAAGTTTATAGAATGTAGGTCGCTGATTCATGGCTGATATGCCCATCAAGCATAATTCCCAACATTTTTTAGTTTGATTCCAAATTTCTATGGTTTAATTTTTATACGAAACTATAGACAGAATTTAAGGTAAATTTACACTTCAGTTCAATTATGTACCATAAATATATATATATATATATGATGGTTGTTCATTTCAATTTTATACGGTTTTGGTTTTGGTTCTATGCAACTTTTGAAGTCTAGATTCTTTAAATACACAAAATTTAGAATGTTTAAATTTTAATTTTATTATTCACTTGTTAGAAATGCTTCAATACGCCAAAGACCTTTTGGTCTAGCAATATCAATATGTCTCATCAGGTACGTGGTTAGATGCCATGGATTCAAACTGTAATGGATAAAACTATGTTAAAAATGATGAACAAATATTACTACCATATCCTCTATGCCTCTGCAAATAAGGGTTGTGAAGGGTGTTCCTCCACCCAAAGTCGAAATTTTTTTCTTTGTTCTTTCGAAAAATGATCAACCACCATTAGTCATGTATAACCGTCTGATCAAGTTTAAGGGTTTCGCGGAAATGAGACTATCTTTTTTTTGTTCAAATAAAACTTGTATTGTTACTAATTGTATATATGAATAATTGATGAATTGATTGAAGTTGTTCTTTCACAAGTTTGGATCTTTTCTTAATACTCCTATAAATTCCTATCTTCTTCAAATTAGTTGATGAATTACAAAAGTCAAAAATGCTGAAAACAAGAGAAATGCCCAAAATATCTTCGTTATTGGCAGTAGCATTAATTGCTCTGACCATATGCAACGGCTCTGCGCAACTACCGCAACCCGCACCGCCGACGGGAACCCCAACCCCGGCGGCGCTACATCGGTCCGCCCAAGAATTCCTGGACGCCCACAACCGAGCTAGAACAGAAGTCGGAGTGGGCCCACTCGCATGGAGCCAGACGCTTGCCAATGCCACCAGCCTGGCGGTGCGCGTGCAGAGAGACAAACAGAACTGCAGCTTCGCCGACTTGAGCGGCAGTAAGTACGGCGGCAACCAGCTGTGGGCGGGAGGGATGGCGGTGACGCCGCGGACGGCGGTGGAGCACTGGGTGGGGGAGAAGAACTTCTACAGCTACGCCAACAATTCTTGCATTTCCGACCACAAATGCGGCGTGTACACTCAGGTGGTTTGGAAGGAGTCGGTGGAATTGGGCTGCGCTCAGGCGACCTGCGCCAAAGGGCAGACCACCTTAACCATATGTTTCTACAACCCTCCGGGTAACATTGTCGGAGAAAGACCGTACTGATAGATGACGTGTCTCTTTCTCCTTCCATCTTTGTCAAGAATCATTCAAGCTTCCTCATTTCTAGCCTTGAAAAATAAGAGTTGGGTTTGTATGCAAGTCATATAATGGTATGGTTGAAAACTTTGGGTTCCATTCTTAATACATTACACCTTCCATATGAATTTAATTTCCCATTTTCTAAAAAAAAACATTTTTTAAATGAAGACAAGAAAGTGTATATAACATAACAGACAGTTACAAAAGAATTGAGGGAGTATATAACAGGCAGTAGACAAGATACTCTCATAACTGCAACAAAGCATTTGTATGAAGCCAACATAAGATTATATATACAAGGAATTGAAACATCTAGTTAATGTAAACCTAGCTAGCTATGCATTGTTAAGACTGAGAGTTTTCTACCCATTTACACTGCTGAAGAAAGAGCAAGAGAACCCAGGATCAGCTTTAACTTCACCAGTGGGACGCAGTGGAAACAATTATCTCACTAGCTCCTTAAATATAAGATACCGGAAGGCGAAATTATGAGGAACCCATTCGATGTTCTTGCGACCTTTTCTGAGCTGAAACTTCTTCTTAGTCATGCTAATGCTCTTCTTCCTCAGAGAATCGGGCAAAGATTGCCAGACCATCTCTACCACGCTGGCAGAACTCATTCCTGAATCCTTGGCAAATGACTCCACAACCTTTGGTAACAAAATCTTGTTGTCCTTTGTGACGCCAAAGGTTGCTCTAGTGTATTCCTCTTTTGCTGCTTCCAGCTCCCGAAACACTCTTTTGGGCGTAAAGAGTCGGACCTGAAAATTTTTAAAAAAATGCCCATTGTGCATCAGCTGGAAAGATGATCAAAAGTTCAATCTTTTTGTTTTAGACCCAAGAAAGGTTTTATACTCTAAACAATAAGTACCGCGGGATCGGAGTGGTTTCCAGAAGAGAGTGCAAAATGCAGTAGAGGTTCTGGATGTTCAATCACAAATGCTTGTCGTTTGTCTTCTGTTCTGAATTTCGCCTTTGATGAAAGAAGTACCCGAATCCACTGCATATAAAAGTATCTAGATCAGCACTTAATGAGCAAAGACTAGACTGCATTATAAGGGAGAATTGGTTGGGGGTGGGATAAACCTGTCCAGGCCGAGACATTCGGCATTTGAGTATAGATGTTTGTATTGCATCCGCACTTATGATGCACCCCCCAACATTATAGGCAGCCTGGATTAGAAGAAATGAAGTGCCAAGCTTAAGAGAGAGCATCCTTGCCAAGCCAAACCAGAAGAATTTTATTGGGTTGAGAAAAACGTGTATGTTTTTGCTAACCTTTAAGAGAAGGAAAACTTTCTTCATGCTGCTTTGTGGGATTCCATAAGCCAAATATGCCTGTTAAGATTTCAAAATTATTATTGAAATTTCGGGTTCCATCTTAATAAATATTAGCACAAAGCATGCAAATTTTAGGAGAAGAAATTACATGCATAACCAATGCATTGTGGATGTTAATCCAAAATGCTAGTTTCTCCTCATGAGTTTTCAGCCTGCTTGGATCAGTTTCATCTAATTGACAAATAAGTGACCTACAATGCAAAAACCGCAATGAGCAATTGTGACACAGTTGACACTGAACATGGTAAGAAATTATCGTGCATAGTACTCAAATGATGTTTGTTTGTTACCTGTAATATTGTAGCAAGGGCTCAATCTCACAAAGTTTATGATTATCTCTATATATACATTGTATTTCGATCATTGTGCTGTAAGGTCCACTGAAATCCTTAAGCCCTTCAACGTGGAAAGGGTTGTCCAAGCGCACGTCAAAAGATGAAACATTCCTAAATCCCGGGCTCCACAGACCATCGTGCGAATATGGATTTGGTGATGAGAATGCTGAGGTTGCTGGAGAGGAGGAGGCTCCCAGCTGACTTGTTGTTAGTGGTGGATCAGCAAGCTTGCAGTATATTGTGCTCATGCATTTTATCATTTCCTCTGAGAGCTTGTTTGGCGTCTCTGGAACATGATCTATGGTGATATGGTTGAAAACACGCTCCCCTAAACTGAACATGTTTGATGAAACACTCTGTGCATACTGCAAATAAAAAATATTAGTACTCCAGGGGTGAAAATTCTTCCTAATAGGGTAAATTTTAGAGTACACACTCTCCCAGTTCTGAGATGCAACTAACCTCCCTCATTGACAAAGGTTGAGAATGACAAGCGCGCACAGATCTGCCCAAAGTGTCTTCTGGCGTTAATGTTCTGTTTGGTAGACCTGAACGCTGAGATAGTGAAGAATGACTTCGTTGAACACGAGAATCAGAATTTGATGCAACTTCGGCAAAGCCATTACTCTCTTTCATGGGTAACTTTGAGAAATTCAGCCTTCTTCTTGGGGTACCACTTGAGGGTGGTTTCAGTCTATCGTCCCTTCGTGGAGGAGACAAGGATGGGAGCTGTTGATCAAAAGCTTGCCTGTAGAGTGAAAGGAGGTACTGTTCCAAGTGTCCAACCTCTACCTCTAGCACTGCAATTTCTCGAATAAGTTCCCTCGTTGGCTGCTATCAATTGAACCAAAGAATGTATTATGATTTGGGTTCCATCCTAAAAGTTCAAATGATATTATAGATGCCGCGCAGCGTGGGTCCAAGAAAGTGTAATGTACCTTAGTAATTGGGGTTTCAGCTGTGGTCTTATGGGAGGAGGACCCATAACCCAAGGCTTTCTCTAAAGCACATCGAACCGCAACTTGGTCCTGCAATCTTTTCTCTAGCTGCATTATCTGCATCGATAGAAATGCGTGAACTATTACAATCATCAAATTCCAGTTAAAATCTTTTCATGTCTCTTGATTATATTGTTTGTACCTCTTTCCTCAATGAGTTTTGGACCTCAACACAAGATGATGGTTTCTTCTTGCTCTTTACCAAATCATGAAAATGTTCCATATCCTATCACAAACACCACTTCAAATTAAAACTGCAAATATATCAAAACTAATCAAAGCCAAAACTGAAACTGGAAATCATTGTCATGCCTGACATGCCATGTTTAGTCATGTGTGCAGTAATGTTGCAGGACATTCAAATGGTGGGCAAACATTATACTCCCTAACAATTCAAACTCTTTTTAAGCAACAAAAAGCAGAGAATTGGGGCAAAATGAGCTAAACATTCAAAATTAACCCTTTAGACCCCTTCCTTAATCATAAAAAATGAATATAAATAAAAAAAAATATCATCATAAACAACCAAAAGAACTAGGAGATTCAACACTGCCAGATTGCCAGATGAACAAAAAATTAGGGGAAAAGGGGAAATTTTTTTACCATCCGAGGCGAAAAAAAGAATGATCGACCAAGATTGAATCTTTTTTTCCAAATGCACCCCAAACCAGGAAAGTCTCAAAGAATAAAAATCCCGGAATGGGTCGTCAAGAAAAATCTCGTCTTGGGAATCAGAAACCAGATTTGTTTCAATTCCGCGGCCATAAACAGAAACGCAGAGAACAATCTGAAAGAGAAGAGGAAAGAGACGATGTAGTGTGTATACACAGAAAAAAACAGAGCCCGGAGCTTTTGACCTTGGGAAAGATTTGATTTTTTCCCCTTTTTTCCTCTTGTTTTTTACTTTCCTCACAGTAGTGTGATACAGTATATACACTTTAGCGGAGCTCCAAGAACAGTTTGTTACTCGTGTATATGAATGGAGTGGCTTTTTGGCAAGGGAGTGGGGGGGAGGTGGAGGGACCTTTTTCGTCTTAAAAGGATACACAAAAGTCATCCCCCCTATGATGCAATCTACCGTATGTATAATGAATGATGACTCCAAATGTCAAAGGTTATGTACAAGTAGATGAGATGGAGAAATCAGAAGAAGAAGAAGCATTAGGTAACTAAGTGGGACGAGATCAAAGGTCATCAAACTAAACTAGTTAATGGATTTATGGTCCATCTACTAACTAACTACAAATCAATTGAATAGATAAATGGTACTACTTGTTTTGCTCCATCTCTTTCACAACAAAAAGGATGACATCTCATCTCCGATGACCCTTCAGCACCGATCGAACAGGTAGTTGAGACTTGAGATGAAGTAAATTTTGTTATAATCTCAGTCTGTTGACATGAGAGTAATTCTGTGTCTGGTACTTTCAGAAGTCCCATGCTCCACATGGTTGCGTCTCATATACCAACCATTGATTGCTCCATTCTTTCACATTTCTCTAAATTGTGGACTTCCTAAAGTTCATATTCCCACTCTTTTTTATGAGTGAATAAATTGTACGGAATACAAGGTATGATGCATAAATTCTTAAGTTCTTAAGGACTCAATTAAAATTTTAGTTCATTTAATTTTTTATTAATTTGCTTATATGAGAAGTTCAATGCACTGTTTATTACTCTCTTTGTCCTAATTTAAGCTCTCCATTTCGGTTTATGATATATGACTAAAGTAATTTTCAATGTCTAATACAAATTTTATTTAATTAGTAGTCAACACTCAACAATTTTGACTAAAAACATAAAAAACTGAACAAATAATCAGAGACATTGGTAGTAATTAATTTATATGAAAATGGAAACGACCATCATTAATTTTGACTCACATACAATTTTTTTTTGCTAATACAAAAAAAGGGTTGTTTGTATGTCAATGAAGAATATTTAAAGAGATTGCATTGAGAGGAACTTTGTACCAATGTGTGAACCAAAAGTGTTGTATATATAAAAATAAAAAGTATAGGGTAGAGTATATCTTGGGATAAATTAAAGAATGTGGTGTAACCAAACATGACTAAAAAGAAATTAAAGGCCTATAAATCACCAACCTCAAAAGGGATGAAGAAAAAAAAGGGGTTAAAACTTACTGTAATTAATAAAGCTAGAAAACATTGGATGCTCGAAAGGAAATGAAATGAAGTTTTGTGTGTTCTACTTTGTCTCTAATACAATTAATCACCTTTTGAAACCAACGATGTCCACTTTGTTCTTGAGTACTCATATGACTACCGTTTGTCAAAGAATCCTTTAACTTTAAAAAAAAAGGGATAAATGAAAAATTAATATAGAGTATGTATTATTTAAGAGTGATGCTTGCATGATCTTAATGTGGATTTTCTCATTTTTTAATGAATTTTTATGTGGATATTTTTTATTTTGCAAAAGAATCACTTCTTTTATGTTACAAATACACTAAAGTCTATAAAATGAACATAAGATAGGTTCATAGAAGAATTTGGCTTTATTTATGGGAAAAAAGGTTAAAATATGAGTAAAACCGTGAAAATATACGGAGTATCGAAATAGGACTTCCATGTTTTTATTTCTGAAATAGAAGTTAAAATACATTTACATTATCAAACATAGTCATGCACATTACCAAAAAGTATAGTAGCGTGCACATGTACAATATCACATTACCACCACATTACCACAGTGCGAACTCTTATTTCGAGAATAAAAACATGCAACTTCTATTTTGGTACTTTTATATATTTTAATCCTATTTATAGTGATTTCTATTTATTTATTTTGTACTCCCTCCGTCTCATATCAAATTGCATGTTTACTATTCACATGATCAAATTTCATTCACTTTATTTCTTTTTTCAATAATTATTTGATAAAATAAAATAGTTATGTCACCATCTATTTTGTAGATTTTTTGTTGTATTTTAATATGTAATTTTTTAATTTTACATTATTTTTCATATAAAATAATTTGAAAATAATTTAAGTAAGACATCAAACCGAAACAAAGAATACAAATTGAGAGAGAGGGAGTAAGTGTGTTCTGTATGAGGTGAGGCGTGATGTTTTTCCTTGAAATAAAATAAAAGAAAGAAAGAATATCCCAATTTGGCGATAGTACAGCTAGTATACACTACTCCCACTGTAGTCCCACGTCAAGATTCAACAATTAACACAATTATTAAGAAAAATAAGATTTTTGTATTGATCATAAAACCTTTTTCACAAATGAAAAGTAAAAATTTTTTTTTAGAATAGATGGAAAAAAGATGAAATATCTATTTTAAAAATAAAAATAAAAATATTCCATATATCACATTGATTTATTTATATATGTACCCCATATAAACGGAGTATTTGCAATTTGCTAAGATTCTCCACATACATATGCCTTTGTCCCGTTGCAGACTTGCTAAACAAAAGAACAAAATAACTCTTATCCTAACCACACGCACTTTCTGGTTAAGCTTAGATTAATCCTCAGCCGGAACTATACTCTTTAGGCAAAAATTTCCTCATAGAGATAAATAACTTTTTCTCTCAAATTATGAGCCGTGACCCTTCACCCTAACTCTAAATTACAGAAACAAACGAAACTTTACAGCAAATTATACCATGACCGTAGTTTTTATTTAATTTTTTTTGAATGTTAGTTGCTTCATTTTTTACCACTATAACTTTTGTTTCTGTTTGCGTATATAAAATTTTGAGTAAATTCTATAATTGGTACTTTATAACATAACATGTGGGTTTTCCTATTTAGTCCTCTATTATCAAATATTACCACAGTGGTCCTTCTTTTATGGGTACCTTTTCACAAATAGTCCTTTTTTTGATCTTCTATCATGTTGGTGTTAATTTGAGGGCTAAAAGTATAATTTCACAATGATAATATATCTTTTTTGTCATACACAATTTCAAAGGTTGTTCCGTTTGCATCTTTTGTGAATTACAGTCGCTTTTTACGACAACGATAGTCTACAAATGTGATCTTTCGTCAGAATCCTAGTCCACAATCATAGTCATTATTTTTGTGTTATCCGCTTAACCAATATCAGAACACGTCACTACACATAATGTTGATGTCAAATTATACTTTTAGCCTTTAAATTAACACCAACACGGCAGTAGATCAAAAAAAGGACTATTTATGGAAAGGTACCCTTAAAAAAAGAACTACGGGAGTAATATTTGATAATAAAGGACTAAATATAGAAATTCCCTGTTATAAAGGACTAATTATGGAATTTACTCTAAAAAAATTTTATGGACCACAATCACATGTTTCAATTTTTGGTTGAGTTGGTTCCTTGACACTTTGTATATATATTTTGATAAACCATTTGATATATTAAAATATTTGTGTCGTCTATTCTTTTGTAGGATATATGTGTGTGTGTGAGAGAGAGAGAAAGATACGAATATCGCATCGCATGTGGAAGAACTTCAAGCTTCTTCAAGCTCTGAAAAAAGTGAGGCAAAAAAAAATAAAAATTTTGAGTGTTTTCGAACTTCAAAAAGAGTGAAAAGAATTATATTAGGCTTTTGATATTTTGTTATGAGAAAGACATAGAAAAGGAAAGTGAATCCGAAATGGATTCGGTTTGGTGACTTTCCTAGTTTTTCCTATTTTTGTTTTAGTATGAATAGAATCATTAAAAGTTTATTTATTTGCTTTACCTTCTCCTTATATAAAGACTTAAAGAGAATTGGTTCTTTGTATTCAATTCAAGAAGATAATTCAATATTGAAATATCTCCTCCTATTGTATTCTACATGGCATCGGAGCAAGTTTTTAACTTTTGAGACCTCAAACACGTACGGTTTTACACTCTTGCCGGTGGGCATACGCACTTCAATGCCTATCGATGAGATATCGTGATCTTTAATTTTTTCCCCAAATAATTGCTAGGCATGTCTATTTGCTGCGTTCGACTGGCATAACGCTATCTGCGTCAACATCGACCACCATAGCAACCTTCGAAAGTACACTAGAAACTGCCACCCGTGCATGTTGTCAATAAAGTCGGCATGACACATGGTTGTTCCTCGGCAAAGAACATGACTACTGAGGAATCACAGTTACTAGACAAGAAGAAATCGTCCGGCAAGAGTTGTCCTAATGTGCAGGCAATTCTTTTAAATGGTGTTTAGGATGCTTGAAAAGAATGTCATTCGTCCTGTTCGTTTGATTCGGTGAAGGTTTGAAAAAAATGATGTTTCTTTACTCGATTGATTGTTCGGTAGATTTGAAAAGAGTGGCACAAAGAAAAAAAAGAAAAATTATTTGTTGAAATGTTCAGATGAAACTTGAACAAAGATCACTTGATTGTGTGTTGTCCAAGCTAGACACTCGTAATCCCCGCGCTCCAGCGTGAGGGGGGTGTTACGAGAGAGACATAGAAAAAGAAAGCGAGTCCCTTTGGATTCGCTTTGGTGATTTTCCTAATTTTTCTTATTCTTATTTTCTACTTATTCTTAGTGATTGATTACAAAATAATGATGAAAGATTATAATACTATCTCCGTCCTTGAAAACTTTTTTCTTTCTTTTTTCATCCGTCACAAAAAACATTTTTTATTTCTATTAAAAAGTCACTTTTATTCCTTACTTTTCATACTCTACCTATCACATCATACCTTTTTACTAATAATCTACCCATCAAATCTTACTTTTACATATCACATCAAAAGATTTTTTTTAAAAATTGAATATCAAAATACAATTCCTTTAAATCTCTTTAAAATCAATAACTTCCATGTTTTTAAGACGGGAGGGAGTATATAAAGAGTAAGAGAAATTTATCTAAATAAGACTAAAACATAAGTAGAAATCACCCTAAATAGGACTAAAACATAGCAAAAGTATCAAAATAGGACTTTCATGTTTTTTCCCCGAAATAAGACTTTGCATTGTAGTAATGTGACTTTGCACTGTGGTAATGTGGCAGTGTACATGTGCACATTACTATACTTTTTGGGTAATGTATATGACCATGTTTGGTAATGTAAGTCCTATTTCTGGAATAAAAACATGGAAGTCCTATTTTGGTATATTTTGAATGTTTTAGTCCTACTTTGGTCTTTCTTCCAAAACATAATGACTTTCTCAATATAGGACCATATGCTTTTATTTTCCAATATACTTAGTTGAGCAAATGGGCTCGGATCCGTGCTAATTCTACCGGAATAAATGTTTATATATTACTCGTAAAGAAAATCTTGTAATGAAATGTGATGAGGAGCAGACTGGATTCAACAGCAGCAGTCTTGTTTGGACATAGTCCACGAATCAGAATCTGAAACTGGAATTCATTTGTTCTTGGATTTTTCTTTATTCTTGAATCTTTCTTTTTTTTTCTATCTCCTTTTTTGTGTTAAATTAGACCACTTTTTCCTTGAACCGCGATAGCACTTGGCATGTTTTCTTATCTTCATGTACTGTAAAATGAAACAAATAACTCTTGAAGAGCAACAAAAAAGTCATTAGTTAAACAATGATTTTGATTGTTTGATTAATCAATAAAACTAAAGTCAATCGAAGCTGTCAAAAATTATACGAAAAGTTATTTTCCCAAACATAGCCTGAATGTGGTCTAGAAAAATAATAATACCATATAAATTTTGTATGAATGATTTATTTATTTTTTTCCGGAAGGAACGAAAACTTTCCACTGGATTGATTGAATGAGTAGGCTGGCTTGTGAAAAACAATGAACGGTGTTTTTTTTTAAATCAACAATATTTTTAGTTCTTCCAGATTAGACTTGGACATTGGGAGGGTCAGAGGGTTTGCCAAGATCGGCCCAGGACACTCTGGGCTTGATGGGAAATTTTGTTTAGGCCTTTATAAGGCACTCTATTTTGATCAAGTCTCTCTATACTTTTTAGAGCTAGCAAAATGATCGTTGGAGTCGAGTTCGATCACTTTGGATTCATGTTACTTCGGATTTCAGTAAATTCAGGTTCGGGTTGAGAGCTACATGTTAATTATCCAATGTCATCGGGTTCAAATCAATCCAACGGGTTATGACTTTCATTTATTTTTTGAAATTTTAAGTATTTTATGGCTGGTTGTCAATATTATGAATAAAAAAACTAAATATGCAGAAAATTTTGAAAAAAATAAGATAATTGTGCGATATCATTAAAGATTTGTATGAAAATATAATTTTATACATTAAAAAATGAATAGAAGCAAAGAAATATAATTAAAATTTTATTTTTATAACACTATATTACATATTAAAGCATATGATTCTGAAAAATTTTTATATTAGCGAGTTCGTCAATTCAGATTTGGGTTCAATCGGGTTTGACCCATTTTTAACGAGTAATTTCGAATTCTGTCAATTTGGATTCAGTCAGCAAAACCTTTATTCAAAACTCAGTATTTTAGGATTGAGTCTCAGGTCAAAAATAGATTGGGTCATTTTTTGTTAGGTATAATATTTATTTGTATCTATATAGCGGCTTGCATAAACTCCTTTAAGAACAAACAATACTCCCTCCGTCCCAAAATATTCACAACATTTACTTTTTCAGCAGTCGCGGGAACTTTTGTTTATTTCTACGTTTTCATTGGTTATTTGATAAAATAAAATATTCTTGACACCTCTTATTTCGAAGAACTTTTCATGTAGTTTTTTGATATGTAAATTTTATTTTTTGTTTCTATACCAATATGTAAATAAAATGAATTGAAAAAACTTGATATTTTACCTCGGGAATACAAATGTGGCAAATATTTAGGGACGGAGAGAGTAAAAAGTTTGTAGGCGTAAAAAAAGAAAAATGTCGAGTTTGAACCAACAATACGCAACACGTGGCTTCTATAAATATTAGACATTGAACAACACTTCTACGCCAATTGATTAAAATTATAGCTCAATTTTGTTACTCTTATCTAATTATATGGCCGATTCTGAGGACCTTCAGGTTCAGGGTTCATCCTTCTAAAAGAATAAAATTATGTAATTGAAAGTAATTTAAAGATCACATATTCCTCATAAAAGAAAAAAAAATTAGACATTCCAAAAAGGATCATAAAACTCTTTAAGACGATTTAGTGCAATCTCACTTAAATAAGATTTGGAAGGGTGTTATGCACACATCACATCTCACCCCTACATAAAAGTTAAAAAATTATTGGGCGTGATTCTTTTGGTTAGAAATAGAACCAAATGTCATAATATAATATTGATCTATTTGCATAGTCATGATATTTACAAACTTGTTTTCTTCAACTTATACTTATTGGAATTGGATCAGAAACAGATTTAAAAATTAAACAATTACAATCAGATCAGATTAGAACTTTTTTCAAGCATATGAGAATCAGTTAGACCAAGTGAAGAGAACAAATCATTATTCTTATTCTAATTGGAATTAGATTAGATGAAAATAACTTTTAATATAACTACAATCAGATCAGATTTAGATCAAACCATATGAGAACTTAAGTATATAACAACTTCTTCAAGCCCCTCCTAACCTCCTTCTACCCCTCTTCTCCATTTCATTAATATGCTAGAGTAAGAATTATTTTTGGATCAACTTCTTTTTGCAACTTACCTAGCTTGGGTTACTTTTCCCAAAGTTTGCCCCGTAGTTGACTTCACCTTCACAAAGGTTAGCATCCCAAAACTGATTGACCTACTTGATATTGAGTTAAAATCGTCAATAAGTTCTCGACTTTTGGTCTGGTGGAGTATATCTATAACAAAGTAATTTTTGAATTTCGAATTTAAACTTTTACATTTTTTTGTCATTGGCTTTCAGTAACATATTACTCCGTATTACTTGTTAATGGGTACGAATATTGATGATCTTACCCCTGTATAAATCTTCTTTTCTTATCGTTTATCTTCACTTCACAAATTCAAGCTCTAGCATATAGTCGTTCAAGTAAGCTTCATAGCCTATTTGGAGGTTCAATTAGAAGTCTTAGAGACTGGTGTCTATTTTTTCTTTCCGTCTAATCTGGTAAAATCACCCCAATGGTCATTGGTTGATTTATTGTTTTGTACATTACTTAGTCTTTAAAAACGGCTCATATCATATCAAAATAATTTAGATTAAGGCTCCGTTCCGTTCAACTTATTTTTTCTGATCTGATCTGATTCTAATAAGTTCTGATCTGATCTGGTCTGATCTGATCTGATCTGATTGGATCTGATCTGATCTGATTGGATCTGATCTGATCTGATTGGATCTGATCTGATCTGATTGGATCTGATCTGATTTGATTGGATCTGATCTGATCTGATTAATTATGATTTAATTTAAAATTTCAAATCAATAATTTAATTTGACTTTATAATAATGTTTGAAAATTGTAATGATAATTCATATTATAATATAATCAATATTTTTTATTTAATGATTATTTTTTAATAAAATCAAAAAAGTTAATTCATATATTAGAATAATCATTCATATTATAATGTAATAATATTTTTTATTTTATGATTATTTTTTTGAAAAATTAGAATTATACATTAGAATAAATATTTAATTTAGATATACATTTAAAAGTAATTAAATTTAGATAATCAATATATAGAAGAGATAGTATTTTTATTAAAATATCTCATCCTTATAAAAGATCAAAAGTTTAGAAACTCAAATTACAAGTAGCAACAAAAATATATTTTAAAAGTAGAATTAGATTGACATTGTCAATGTATTTTAAAACTAATTTTTCCAACGCCTAATAATTAAGGATTACTTTCTCAGCTTTTTATTTAACCTATTTCTAAAGTTTATTCTTTCTCATTTTTAAGAACAATAATAAAAATAATAATAATAATAATAATAATAATGACGACGACGATGATGATGATGATAATAATAATAATAATAATAATAATAATAATAATACTAATAATAATAATAATAATAATAATAATAATAATAATTCTAGATGAGATCTTATTTTAATAAGTCCTGATCTGATCTAATCTGATCTGATTTGGATCTGATCTGATCTGATTGGATCTGATCTGATCTGATTGGAATCTGATATGATCTGATTCGATCTGATCTGGTCTGATCTGATCTGATTTTAATAAGAATAAGAAAAAATAAGAAAAAATAAGTTGAACGGAATGGGGCCTAAATACAACAATTAAATTATCTTACAATTAGATTAGATCAAATCTATTCAGATTAGATTAGATTTCTTTAGATCAAATCAATATTTAAAAATTCAGATAAGATTCAAAAAGTTCAAAGAAAATAAGCATGTATAAATTTTCATAGCTTCACCAGACCACACCACTTTCTTTGTACCCATAGTCCCCTGCCTTTTAACCAAAGCCGTATTATTCTCCACCATATATCTACCTTAAAAAATCTTTTAAGTTTTTAGTATTTATTATTTTTTCACTTTCAGAGAAATATTTCAATTTTTTCTTTGTTTCCAAAGGGAACTTTAAACTTTTTTATTAAAAAAAATTTGTGGTCGATATAATTTTTCTTTTAATTAGTTGTGTAACTTATTTTTGGGACAAATGGAAGGATCCTCTAGGAATATTTTTTTTAATATTAATTTTCCTTATTATCTCTCACTTCCACCACTCTGATTTACACTTTTGTTTACCCAATTTTTTCTTTATTTCTAGGTAAGGGTTATGGACGTTCCCTGACACCTTTCTTCCTTGCCTAAAAACCTGATATTGGTAACTCGCACCCCATTTATTATCACCTGCAACAATTCTTTTGGTCAAACAAAAAATTGTTTTTTTTTTTGACACAAAATCTACACCCACTGGGAAGATAAAAAATCATCTCCTCCGATTGCAAAGGTACATTGCCCTCTTTCTCCATGTCTTTAATTTGTAGCAAAATTATGTATGCACACACAATATATATGTATTTTTGTGAACAGTATTGATAGATAGATGTATGTATGTATATGTGTAACATTTTGTTGGCCGCCATGGTTTTGGACCCTATTGCTCTTCATTGCCACAAGAGGACAAAAGTGGAACAAGAAGGCTGATGATAATTACTCCGTATATGTTTCTTTTAATTAATCAATTGATGACTATGTATGGATTCTCTGTACATGCACGATTGAAGAGAGAATTGATTCTTGGGAAGCCAAAAATTCAATTTTTTTCGCGTTCTTGATTTGGACCCACATCTGGATTTTGGGGTTTGTGGGTTGATTTTGTGATATGGGGGAAATAAAATGCGAATCTTGATTTCTTGATTCACCCATTTAGGGTTTATGTTGCTGATACCACCTAGTGCTAATTTGCCCAATGCAGAATAACCAAATTTTTAGTTTACACAGTTGGCTAAATATTGTGAATAAAATACAGCTGAATACAATTTACTCTGAATTTAATGATGGGCAGTTCAGAACATGGTTATTGTGTGATTTCACTTTTGGCTTCATGACTTCGGTGAAATTTGCATTTCTAGTTTATTACCATCAATTTTATCGAATTTATTGTTTGAATTGTCGAAATTAAGTACTCGACCCTAAAATAAGTTACTAATTTTTTTCTTCCTTTTGGTTCGTCTCTAAATAAAATCTCTTCCCTGTTTGGTATACGTGAAAGCCTTAATCACTACCTTCTTTTAATATCAATACCTACCATTCTTGTAAGCCAAACTCAACATTTGATTCCTAAAAAATTTGCAAGCCAGAGCAGAAACTTCTTTAGCGGACGGAGGGAGTATGTGTGGTCCAAAATGTTCCAAATGATTTCTAGATCAAGGATGGACTTTGGCGAAAGTGAGGGTATTTAAGAATTTTTAGACTATGTGGCCGATTTGTAAAAATGTAATGCTAACTATGCTGAAACTGACCATTGAAGACTGAGTGTGGAAATTACAGCGTAGCTGCGGTTCCAAGGACATTATATAGATTTGGAAACTAAACTTGAGCACTTAAGAACCTACTTGAATTTAATACGGAGTACTTTTTTTATTTTTAATATTTTTGCCAGGACCCTTTGGCTTTAAACATGCGATGAGCCAAATAGTTGGGCAAATAATCATATTTTGATACTCCTTATATATTGAATTTACTTGATTGCTGAGCATTGGGAGATAAACTCAATGAATGTTTTATGATGACATTATAACTCATAGCTATTTCTCGGCTTAATGATTTAGTACCACGAGCAGCTCATAACTGACTAGGTAAATAATTTGAAAATAGTAAATCAAGAGTATAGTTTTTTCAGGGAACACAATCCAGTTAAAGTCGGCGAGCTAATAACTGAATGATTTCATTTGCTGAAAGATTTAAGTGTTTTTTTAAATTGAATTTATGCATTCCATCAACACTGAAAGATTTATTTTATTATTATTATGGGAGTTTGTTTTTAGTCTGGAATTATGGAAGTGCTTTCCCCATATTTCCCTCAAGAGGAGGCAGAAACAAGTCTTCTGCATGTTGAAGAACCAAACCTTCTGAAACTTCCAGCACAAGTTCAAGCTGAAAATCCACAAGGTGATGGCACTGAAAGCCACGATGGAGGTCAATGGGCCGTTGAGGATATGTCAACTTCTATAGCACATTTTTCTACGGATGCATATCGTGAATATGAAGAGGATGGTCGAAAATTGTCCTCTTGTTCCCATGAATCGGATGATGAAAACACAGAGAGCTCACAGCCGTTTGTAAATGCAATTGAAAGCGAGAAACTAAATAATAACCATGAGGGAGAAGCCGTTCCATGTGAAACCCCATTGCTAGAAAGAGATGAAACTTCAGCAGTATGGGTAAAGGTATAAAATTACTTTCGTTCATTATTATACGTATTTTTATATTTCTTTGCAACTTCTGTATACCCTTTAGTTTATGTGATCTGCATTAGTCATTTAAGAATTTTATGAAATCGGTTTAAGAGTTGTTGTTTGTATTAATCATTCTGCATATGTTTTGTTGTATAGTGGAGGGGTAGGTGGCAAGCAGGAATCAAATGTGAGAGAGCTGATTGGCCATTGTCAACTATGAGAGCAAAACCAACACACGACAGGAAAAAGTATCTTGTGATTTTCTTTCCCCGGACCCGCAACTTTTCATGGGCTGATGTGTTTCTGGTTTGCCCAATAAATCAATTTCCAGAGCCCATTGCATATAAGACACATAATGTTGGAGTTAAAATGGTCAAAGATCTGACTCTTCCTCACCGTTTCATCGTGCAAAAGCTTGCTGTTGGCATACTTAATATCTTTGATCAGTTACATAGACAGGTTTGCTGTAGAAGCTTTTCTTCATTCTCATTGATATGTATAATCATTTGCTCAATATGCTTATTCTGCCCCTTTCCTTTTTAATTACTCTTTCTCTACTCATATAGGTTCTTGTGGAAACCGCTCGCAATATAGTGGTATGGAAGGAATTTGCAACAGAGGCTTCCCGGTGTAAAGACTATCCTGATATTGGAAGGATGCTTTTGAAATTTCAAGATGTAAAACTTTCTTATGCAAATGAGGAAAAATATACTTTTTTTCCTTTCTTTCCAATTTCTCCAATGCTCTTACAATAATAATGAAAACCCTTGACAATAGAATTTAATTTGGTGCGTTTGGTTGCTTTACTAGGTTTTCTAATGTGAAATATCTGCTTCCTTATAACTTGCATTTTGGTACATTATAATAAGCCATTCAAATAGGGAGATAGTGATACGTTCACACTCGTTACCTTACCCATTTACTAACCTCATCCCTACCCCTATCATATTCTGAAACCCTGAATGATGATAACAATTCATTTTCCATGTGTAGATCATACTTCCATGTTACAAAAGTTCGCTTTGGCTGGAAAAGTCGCTGCAGTCTTGGGTTCAACAGTGTCAGAATGCAAACAGTGCAGAAGCCACGGAAATGCTGAAGGAGGTAAGTTTTTTCTGTTTACCCTTGGGAAATTCTGAAATGGAAATATATATACTGCATTTGACATGATCGATTGTCTTGTAGGAAATGGTTGATTCTATTCTTTGGAATGACATAAGTGCTCTCCCCAGTGATCCTGCCCATCTTGAACTTAACATGGAATGGAAGAACTACAAGCAAGAGGCTATGAAATGGTTTTCAGTTTCAAACCCTGTATCAACAACCGTTGGAAGCTTGCAAAAACTGAGTTCTGATAGCAGCAGCGTATTGGAGGAGGTTGGAAATCAGCAGTGCAAGAAGAGGCCCAAACTCGAAGTCAGACGCGCTGATGCACATCCTTTGCAGCAGGCTGGCCATGAATCGGGTGTAACTCAAATCGGCTCTAGTTTCTTTGACGGCTGTGATGCTTTGGATAACACTTCATTAGATTCTGAGCATACAAAGGGTGAATATAATGATAATAATACTAATACTAATAATAATAATAATAATAATAATAATAATAATAATAATAGTAATAATAATAACAATAATAATAGATGGGGTGATATCATTGTTGAAGCAGATAATTCTGTGTTGACACCTAAATCTGATAAGGGGTTGAATAAGAACCGCCAATGTATAGCTTTCATTGAAGCTAAGGGGAGGCAGTGTGTGAGATGGGCGAATGATGGTGACGTCTATTGTTGTGTTCATTTGGTTTCCCGTTTTGCAACAACCCCTTCAAAAACTGAAGGAACACCCTTTGAGGTGGGAATGTGTGAAGGCACCACCGTTCTCGGGACTAAATGCAAACACCGTTCCCTCATTGGCTCATCTTTCTGCAAGAAGCATGGGCCCAAGAGTGGTGATATTAAAAATTTGTCCTTTAGCTCGCCCGAGATTAAACTTACCAAGAAGAGAAAACAAGAAGAGATCCTTGATGTGGATCCCATCTCGGTCATAGGTGGAAACAGCTTAGTTCCAATGTCCGAGTATCATCATCATCCTCATCCAAAAGAGTATAGCAACAATACTGATGAAGTGCTGATGTGCGTGGGTTTGTGGGCCCAAGATGGTGGGGAACCTTGTTCGGAAACTGCAAAGCGGCATACGTTATACTGCGATAAGCACCTGCCAAGCTGGCTTAAGCGTGCAAGGGACGGTAAGAGTAGGATAATCTCAAAGGAAGTGTTTGTTGAGCTTCTTAGGAGTTGTGGTCAGTCAAGGGAGAAAAAGCTTCATTTGCATCAAGCTTGTGAGCTGTTCTACGGGCTATTAAAAACCCTTCTTTCCAGGCGAAATGTGGTCCCAAAAGAAGCCCAGTTTCAGTGGGCCATAACCGAGGCTTCTAAAGACGTGAGTGTTAGGGAATTCTTGTTGAGACTGGTTTTTGGCGAGAAAGAGAGGATAAAGAGGCACTGGGGCTTCAGCTTTAACGAATCAGGAACTGCTAATATTCAGGAGGAGGATGGGAGTGTTATTAGGTGCAAAATTTGCTCAGAAGCATTTTTGAATGACCAAGAACTCGGTACACACTGGATGGATAACCATAACAAGGAAGCTCAAGGGCTCTTCAGGGGTTATGCTTGTGCAATATGCCTTGATTCTTTCACTGACAAAAAGGTTCTGGAATCTCACGTGCAGGAGAGGCACCACGTGGAGTTTGTTGAACAGTGCATGCTTTTCCAATGCATTCCCTGCAGTAGCCATTTTGGAAACCAAGAACAATTATGGTCTCACGTGCTTTCTGTACATCCTTCCAACTTCAGGCTCTCAAACCCTCATCCTCATCCTTATCAAGCTTCTCAACCATCTGGGAGTGAAGATCTTTCGCTGGATGCTGTTGAGAAGGAGGGTGGAAAGTCAGTAGTGTCTGTAGAGAATATCAACTCTGAAGGTCAAAAATTCACATGTAAATTTTGTGGCCTCAAGTTTGATTTGCTGCCTGATCTTGGTCGACATCATCAAGCCGCTCATATGGGTCCCAGTCTTGTCGCCTCACGTCTCTCAAAGAGAGGCATCCGTTTTTATGCCTATAAGCTGAAATCCGGACGGCTTACCCGCCCAAAATTCAAGAAAAGTCTGGCTTCTGCAGCTTCGTATAGAATCAGGAGCAGAAGTGCGCAGACTATTAAAAAGCGCATCCAGTCAGCAAATCCAGCTGGCACTGTGGTGCGTCTAAGTATACCCCCAGAGGCCTCCTCTAGCCTTGACAACTTGGGTCATGACCAATGCTTGACTATTGCAAAGATATTGTTTGCTGAGATGAAGAAAACAANTTCTTGAATTTTGGGCGGGTAAGCCGTCCGGATTTCAGCTTATAGGCATAAAAACGGATGCCTCTCTTTGAGAGACGTGATCCGACAAGACTGGGACCCATATGAGCGGCTTGATGATGTCGACCAAGATCAGGCAGCAAATCAAACTTGAGGCCACAAAATTTACATGTGAATTTTTGACCTTCAGAGTTGATATTCTCTACAGACACTACTGACTTTCCACCCTCCTTCTCAACAGCATCCAGCGAAAGATCTTCACTCCCAGATGGTTGAGAAGCTTGATAAGGATGAGGATGAGGGTTTGAGAGCCTGAAGTTGGAAGGATGTACAGAAAGCACGTGAGACCATAATTGTTCTTGGTTTCCAAAATGGCTACTGCAGGGAATGCATTGGAAAAGCATGCACTGTTCAACAAACTCCACGTGGTGCCTCTCCTGCACGTGAGATTCCAGAACCTTTTTGTCAGTGAAAGAATCAAGGCATATTGCACAAGCATAACCCCTGAAGAGCCCTTGAGCTTCCTTGTTATGGTTATCCATCCAGTGTGTACCGAGTTCTTGGTCATTCAAAAATGCTTCTGAGCAAATTTTGCACCTAATAACACTCCCATCCTCCTCCTGAATATTAGCAGTTCCTGATTCGTTAAAGCTGAAGCCCCAGTGCCTCTTTATCCTCTCTTTCTCGCCAAAAACCAGTCTCAACAAGAATTCCCTAACACTCACGTCTTTAGAAGCCTCGGTTATGGCCCACTGAAACTGGGCTTCTTTTGGGACCACATTTCGCCTGGAAAGAAGGGTTTTTAATAGCCCGTAGAACAGCTCACAAGCTTGATGCAAATGAAGCTTTTTCTCCCTTGACTGACCACAACTCCTAAGAAGCTCAACAAACACTTCCTTTGAGATTATCCTACTCTTACCGTCCCTTGCACGCTTAAGCCAGCTTGGCAGGTGCTTATCGCAGTATAACGTATGCCGCTTTGCAGTTTCCGAACAAGGTTCCCCACCATCTTGGGCCCACAAACCCACGCACATCAGCACTTCATCAGTATTGTTGCTATACTCTTTTGGATGAGGATGATGATGATACTCGGACATTGGAACTAAGCTGTTTCCACCTATGACCGAGATGGGATCCACATCAAGGATCTCTTCTTGTTTTCTCTTCTTGGTAAGTTTAATCTCGGGCGAGCTAAAGGACAAATTTTTAATATCACCACTCTTGGGCCCATGCTTCTTGCAGAAAGATGAGCCAATGAGGGAACGGTGTTTGCATTTAGTCCCGAGAACGGTGGTGCCTTCACACATTCCCACCTCAAAGGGTGTTCCTTCAGTTTTTGAAGGGGTTGTTGCAAAACGGGAAACCAAATGAACACAACAATAGACGTCACCATCATTCGCCCATCTCACACACTGCCTCCCCTTAGCTTCAATGAAAGCTATACATTGGCGGTTCTTATTCAACCCCTTATCAGATTTAGGTGTCAACACAGAATTATCTGCTTCAACAATGATATCACCCCATCTATTATTATTGTTATTATTATTACTATTATTATTATTATTATTATTATTATTATTATTATTATTAGTATTAGTATTATTATCATTATATTCACCCTTTGTATGCTCAGAATCTAATGAAGTGTTATCCAAAGCATCACAGCCGTCAAAGAAACTAGAGCCGATTTGAGTTACACCCGATTCATGGCCAGCCTGCTGCAAAGGATGTGCATCAGCGCGTCTGACTTCGAGTTTGGGCCTCTTCTTGCACTGCTGATTTCCAACCTCCTCCAATACGCTGCTGCTATCAGAACTCAGTTTTTGCAAGCTTCCAACGGTTGTTGATACAGGGTTTGAAACTGAAAACCATTTCATAGCCTCTTGCTTGTAGTTCTTCCATTCCATGTTAAGTTCAAGATGGGCAGGATCACTGGGGAGAGCACTTATGTCATTCCAAAGAATAGAATCAACCATTTCCTACAAGACAATCGATCATGTCAAATGCAGTATATATATTTCCATTTCAGAATTTCCCAAGGGTAAACAGAAAAAACTTACCTCCTTCAGCATTTCCGTGGCTTCTGCACTGTTTGCATTCTGACACTGTTGAACCCAAGACTGCAGCGACTTTTCCAGCCAAAGCGAACTTTTGTAACATGGAAGTATGATCTACACATGGAAAATGAATTGTTATCATCATTCAGGGTTTCAGAATATGATAGGGGTAGGGATGAGGTTAGTAAATGGGTAAGGTAACGAGTGTGAACGTATCACTATCTCCCTATTTGAATGGCTTATTATAATGTACCAAAATGCAAGTTATAAGGAAGCAGATATTTCACATTAGAAAACCTAGTAAAGCAACCAAACGCACCAAATTAAATTCTATTGTCAAGGGTTTTCATTATTATTGTAAGAGCATTGGAGAAATTGGAAAGAAAGGAAAAAAAGTATATTTTTCCTCATTTGCATAAGAAAGTTTTACATCTTGAAATTTCAAAAGCATCCTTCCAATATCAGGATAGTCTTTACACCGGGAAGCCTCTGTTGCAAATTCCTTCCATACCACTATATTGCGAGCGGTTTCCACAAGAACCTATATGAGTAGAGAAAGAGTAATTAAAAAGGAAAGGGGCAGAATAAGCATATTGAGCAAATGATTATACATATCAATGAGAATGAAGAAAAGCTTCTACAGCAAACCTGTCTATGTAACTGATCAAAGATATTAAGTATGCCAACAGCAAGCTTTTGCACGATGAAACGGTGAGGAAGAGTCAGATCTTTGACCATTTTAACTCCAACATTATGTGTCTTATATGCAATGGGCTCTGGAAATTGATTTATTGGGCAAACCAGAAACACATCAGCCCATGAAAAGTTGCGGGTCCGGGGAAAGAAAATCACAAGATACTTTTTCCTGTCGTGTGTTGGTTTTGCTCTCATAGTTGACAATGGCCAATCAGCTCTCTCACATTTGATTCCTGCTTGCCACCTACCCCTCCACTATACAACAAAACATATGCAGAATGATTAATACAAACAACAACTCTTAAACCGATTTCATAAAATTCTTAAATGACTAATGCAGATCACATAAACTAAAGGGTATACAGAAGTTGCAAAGAAATATAAAAATACGTATAATAATGAACGAAAGTAATTTTATACCTTTACCCATACTGCTGAAGTTTCATCTCTTTCTAGCAATGGGGTTTCACATGGAACGGCTTCTCCCTCATGGTTATTATTTAGTTTCTCGCTTTCAATTGCATTTACAAACGGCTGTGAGCTCTCTGTGTTTTCATCATCCGATTCATGGGAACAAGAGGACAATTTTCGACCATCCTCTTCATATTCACGATATGCATCCGTAGAAAAATGTGCTATAGAAGTTGACATATCCTCAACGGCCCATTGACCTCCATCGTGGCTTTCAGTGCCATCACCTTGTGGATTTTCAGCTTGAACTTGTGCTGGAAGTTTCAGAAGGTTTGGTTCTTCAACATGCAGAAGACTTGTTTCTGCCTCCTCTTGAGGGAAATATGGGGAAAGCACTTCCATAATTCCAGACTAAAAACAAACTCCCATAATAATAATAAAATAAATCTTTCAGTGTTGATGGAATGCATAAATTCAATTTAAAAAAACACTTAAATCTTTCAGCAAATGAAATCATTCAGTTATTAGCTCGCCGACTTTAACTGGATTGTGTTCCCTGAAAAAACTATACTCTTGATTTACTATTTTCAAATTATTTACCTAGTCAGTTATGAGCTGCTCGTGGTACTAAATCATTAAGCCGAGAAATAGCTATGAGTTATAATGTCATCATAAAACATTCATTGAGTTTATCTCCCAATGCTCAGCAATCAAGTAAATTCAATATATAAGGAGTATCAAAATATGATTATTTGCCCAACTATTTGGCTCATCGCATGTTTAAAGCCAAAGGGTCCTGGCAAAAATATTAAAAATAAAAAAAGTACTCCGTATTAAATTCAAGTAGGTTCTTAAGTGCTCAAGTTTAGTTTCCAAATCTATATAATGTCCTTGGAACCGCAGCTACGCTGTAATTTCCACACTCAGTCTTCAATGGTCAGTTTCAGCATAGTTAGCATTACATTTTTACAAATCGGCCACATAGTCTAAAAATTCTTAAATACCCTCACTTTCGCCAAAGTCCATCCTTGATCTAGAAATCATTTGGAACATTTTGGACCACACATACTCCCTCCGTCCGCTAAAGAAGTTTCTGCTCTGGCTTGCAAATTTTTTAGGAATCAAATGTTGAGTTTGGCTTACAAGAATGGTAGGTATTGATATTAAAAGAAGGTAGTGATTAAGGCTTTCACGTATACCAAACAGGGAAGAGATTTTATTTAGAGACGAACCAAAAGGAAGAAAAAAATTAGTAACTTATTTTAGGGTCGAGTACTTAATTTCGACAATTCAAACAATAAATTCGATAAAATTGATGGTAATAAACTAGAAATGCAAATTTCACCGAAGTCATGAAGCCAAAAGTGAAATCACACAATAACCATGTTCTGAACTGCCCATCATTAAATTCAGAGTAAATTGTATTCAGCTGTATTTTATTCACAATATTTAGCCAACTGTGTAAACTAAAAATTTGGTTATTCTGCATTGGGCAAATTAGCACTAGGTGGTATCAGCAACATAAACCCTAAATGGGTGAATCAAGAAATCAAGATTCGCATTTTATTTCCCCCATATCACAAAATCAACCCACAAACCCCAAAATCCAGATGTGGGTCCAAATCAAGAACGCGAAAAAAATTGAATTTTTGGCTTCCCAAGAATCAATTCTCTCTTCAATCGTGCATGTACAGAGAATCCATACATAGTCATCAATTGATTAATTAAAAGAAACATATACGGAGTAATTATCATCAGCCTTCTTGTTCCACTTTTGTCCTCTTGTGGCAATGAAGAGCAATAGGGTCCAAAACCATGGCGGCCAACAAAATGTTACACATATACATACATACATCTATCTATCAATACTGTTCACAAAAATACATATATATTGTGTGTGCATACATAATTTTGCTACAAATTAAAGACATGGAGAAAGAGGGCAATGTACCTTTGCAATCGGAGGAGATGATTTTTTATCTTCCCAGTGGGTGTAGATTTTGTGTCAAAAAAAAAAACAATTTTTTGTTTGACCAAAAGAATTGTTGCAGGTGATAATAAATGGGGTGCGAGTTACCAATATCAGGTTTTTAGGCAAGGAAGAAAGGTGTCAGGGAACGTCCATAACCCTTACCTAGAAATAAAGAAAAAATTGGGTAAACAAAAGTGTAAATCAGAGTGGTGGAAGTGAGAGATAATAAGGAAAATTAATATTAAAAAAAATATTCCTAGAGGATCCTTCCATTTGTCCCAAAAATAAGTTACACAACTAATTAAAAGAAAAATTATATCGACCACAAATTTTTTTTAATAAAAAAGTTTAAAGTTCCCTTTGGAAACAAAGAAAAAATTGAAATATTTCTCTGAAAGTGAAAAAATAATAAATACTAAAAACTTAAAAGATTTTTTAAGGTAGATATATGGTGGAGAATAATACGGCTTTGGTTAAAAGGCAGGGGACTATGGGTACAAAGAAAGTGGTGTGGTCTGGTGAAGCTATGAAAATTTATACATGCTTATTTTCTTTGAACTTTTTGAATCTTATCTGAATTTTTAAATATTGATTTGATCTAAAGAAATCTAATCTAATCTGAATAGATTTGATCTAATCTAATTGTAAGATAATTTAATTGTTGTATTTAGGCCCCATTCCGTTCAACTTATTTTTTCTTATTTTTTCTTATTCTTATTAAAATCAGATCAGATCAGACCAGATCAGATCGAATCAGATCATATCAGATTCCAATCAGATCAGATCAGATCCAATCAGATCAGATCAGATCCAAATCAGATCAGATTAGATCAGATCAGGACTTATTAAAATAAGATCTCATCTAGAATTATTATTATTATTATTATTATTATTATTATTATTAGTATTATTATTATTATTATTATTATTATTATTATTATCATCATCATCATCGTCGTCGTCATTATTATTATTATTATTATTATTATTTTTATTATTGTTCTTAAAAATGAGAAAGAATAAACTTTAGAAATAGGTTAAATAAAAAGCTGAGAAAGTAATCCTTAATTATTAGGCGTTGGAAAAATTAGTTTTAAAATACATTGACAATGTCAATCTAATTCTACTTTTAAAATATATTTTTGTTGCTACTTGTAATTTGAGTTTCTAAACTTTTGATCTTTTATAAGGATGAGATATTTTAATAAAAATACTATCTCTTCTATATATTGATTATCTAAATTTAATTACTTTTAAATGTATATCTAAATTAAATATTTATTCTAATGTATAATTCTAATTTTTCAAAAAAATAATCATAAAATAAAAAATATTATTACATTATAATATGAATGATTATTCTAATATATGAATTAACTTTTTTGATTTTATTAAAAAATAATCATTAAATAAAAAATATTGATTATATTATAATATGAATTATCATTACAATTTTCAAACATTATTATAAAGTCAAATTAAATTATTGATTTGAAATTTTAAATTAAATCATAATTAATCAGATCAGATCAGATCCAATCAAATCAGATCAGATCCAATCAGATCAGATCAGATCCAATCAGATCAGATCAGATCCAATCAGATCAGATCAGATCCAATCAGATCAGATCAGATCAGACCAGATCAGATCAGAACTTATTAGAATCAGATCAGATCAGAAAAAATAAGTTGAACGGAACGGAGCCTTAATCTAAATTATTTTGATATGATATGAGCCGTTTTTAAAGACTAAGTAATGTACAAAACAATAAATCAACCAATGACCATTGGGGTGATTTTACCAGATTAGACGGAAAGAAAAAATAGACACCAGTCTCTAAGACTTCTAATTGAACCTCCAAATAGGCTATGAAGCTTACTTGAACGACTATATGCTAGAGCTTGAATTTGTGAAGTGAAGATAAACGATAAGAAAAGAAGATTTATACAGGGGTAAGATCATCAATATTCGTACCCATTAACAAGTAATACGGAGTAATATGTTACTGAAAGCCAATGACAAAAAAATGTAAAAGTTTAAATTCGAAATTCAAAAATTACTTTGTTATAGATATACTCCACCAGACCAAAAGTCGAGAACTTATTGACGATTTTAACTCAATATCAAGTAGGTCAATCAGTTTTGGGATGCTAACCTTTGTGAAGGTGAAGTCAACTACGGGGCAAACTTTGGGAAAAGTAACCCAAGCTAGGTAAGTTGCAAAAAGAAGTTGATCCAAAAATAATTCTTACTCTAGCATATTAATGAAATGGAGAAGAGGGGTAGAAGGAGGTTAGGAGGGGCTTGAAGAAGTTGTTATATACTTAAGTTCTCATATGGTTTGATCTAAATCTGATCTGATTGTAGTTATATTAAAAGTTATTTTCATCTAATCTAATTCCAATTAGAATAAGAATAATGATTTGTTCTCTTCACTTGGTCTAACTGATTCTCATATGCTTGAAAAAAGTTCTAATCTGATCTGATTGTAATTGTTTAATTTTTAAATCTGTTTCTGATCCAATTCCAATAAGTATAAGTTGAAGAAAACAAGTTTGTAAATATCATGACTATGCAAATAGATCAATATTATATTATGACATTTGGTTCTATTTCTAACCAAAAGAATCACGCCCAATAATTTTTTAACTTTTATGTAGGGGTGAGATGTGATGTGTGCATAACACCCTTCCAAATCTTATTTAAGTGAGATTGCACTAAATCGTCTTAAAGAGTTTTATGATCCTTTTTGGAATGTCTAATTTTTTTTTCTTTTATGAGGAATATGTGATCTTTAAATTACTTTCAATTACATAATTTTATTCTTTTAGAAGGATGAACCCTGAACCTGAAGGTCCTCAGAATCGGCCATATAATTAGATAAGAGTAACAAAATTGAGCTATAATTTTAATCAATTGGCGTAGAAGTGTTGTTCAATGTCTAATATTTATAGAAGCCACGTGTTGCGTATTGTTGGTTCAAACTCGACATTTTTCTTTTTTTACGCCTACAAACTTTTTACTCTCTCCGTCCCTAAATATTTGCCACATTTGTATTCCCGAGGTAAAATATCAAGTTTTTTCAATTCATTTTATTTACATATTGGTATAGAAACAAAAAATAAAATTTACATATCAAAAAACTACATGAAAAGTTCTTCGAAATAAGAGGTGTCAAGAATATTTTATTTTATCAAATAACCAATGAAAACGTAGAAATAAACAAAAGTTCCCGCGACTGCTGAAAAAGTAAATGTTGTGAATATTTTGGGACGGAGGGAGTATTGTTTGTTCTTAAAGGAGTTTATGCAAGCCGCTATATAGATACAAATAAATATTATACCTAACAAAAAATGACCCAATCTATTTTTGACCTGAGACTCAATCCTAAAATACTGAGTTTTGAATAAAGGTTTTGCTGACTGAATCCAAATTGACAGAATTCGAAATTACTCGTTAAAAATGGGTCAAACCCGATTGAACCCAAATCTGAATTGACGAACTCGCTAATATAAAAATTTTTCAGAATCATATGCTTTAATATGTAATATAGTGTTATAAAAATAAAATTTTAATTATATTTCTTTGCTTCTATTCATTTTTTAATGTATAAAATTATATTTTCATACAAATCTTTAATGATATCGCACAATTATCTTATTTTTTTCAAAATTTTCTGCATATTTAGTTTTTTTATTCATAATATTGACAACCAGCCATAAAATACTTAAAATTTCAAAAAATAAATGAAAGTCATAACCCGTTGGATTGATTTGAACCCGATGACATTGGATAATTAACATGTAGCTCTCAACCCGAACCTGAATTTACTGAAATCCGAAGTAACATGAATCCAAAGTGATCGAACTCGACTCCAACGATCATTTTGCTAGCTCTAAAAAGTATAGAGAGACTTGATCAAAATAGAGTGCCTTATAAAGGCCTAAACAAAATTTCCCATCAAGCCCAGAGTGTCCTGGGCCGATCTTGGCAAACCCTCTGACCCTCCCAATGTCCAAGTCTAATCTGGAAGAACTAAAAATATTGTTGATTTAAAAAAAAACACCGTTCATTGTTTTTCACAAGCCAGCCTACTCATTCAATCAATCCAGTGGAAAGTTTTCGTTCCTTCCGGAAAAAAATAAATAAATCATTCATACAAAATTTATATGGTATTATTATTTTTCTAGACCACATTCAGGCTATGTTTGGGAAAATAACTTTTCGTATAATTTTTGACAGCTTCGATTGACTTTAGTTTTATTGATTAATCAAACAATCAAAATCATTGTTTAACTAATGACTTTTTTGTTGCTCTTCAAGAGTTATTTGTTTCATTTTACAGTACATGAAGATAAGAAAACATGCCAAGTGCTATCGCGGTTCAAGGAAAAAGTGGTCTAATTTAACACAAAAAAGGAGATAGAAAAAAAAAGAAAGATTCAAGAATAAAGAAAAATCCAAGAACAAATGAATTCCAGTTTCAGATTCTGATTCGTGGACTATGTCCAAACAAGACTGCTGCTGTTGAATCCAGTCTGCTCCTCATCACATTTCATTACAAGATTTTCTTTACGAGTAATATATAAACATTTATTCCGGTAGAATTAGCACGGATCCGAGCCCATTTGCTCAACTAAGTATATTGGAAAATAAAAGCATATGGTCCTATATTGAGAAAGTCATTATGTTTTGGAAGAAAGACCAAAGTAGGACTAAAACATTCAAAATATACCAAAATAGGACTTCCATGTTTTTATTCCAGAAATAGGACTTACATTACCAAACATGGTCATATACATTACCCAAAAAGTATAGTAATGTGCACATGTACACTGCCACATTACCACAGTGCAAAGTCACATTACTACAATGCAAAGTCTTATTTCGGGGAAAAAACATGAAAGTCCTATTTTGATACTTTTGCTATGTTTTAGTCCTATTTAGGGTGATTTCTACTTATGTTTTAGTCTTATTTAGATAAATTTCTCTTACTCTTTATATACTCCCTCCCGTCTTAAAAACATGGAAGTTATTGATTTTAAAGAGATTTAAAGGAATTGTATTTTGATATTCAATTTTTAAAAAAAATCTTTTGATGTGATATGTAAAAGTAAGATTTGATGGGTAGATTATTAGTAAAAAGGTATGATGTGATAGGTAGAGTATGAAAAGTAAGGAATAAAAGTGACTTTTTAATAGAAATAAAAAATGTTTTTTGTGACGGATGAAAAAAGAAAGAAAAAAGTTTTCAAGGACGGAGATAGTATTATAATCTTTCATCATTATTTTGTAATCAATCACTAAGAATAAGTAGAAAATAAGAATAAGAAAAATTAGGAAAATCACCAAAGCGAATCCAAAGGGACTCGCTTTCTTTTTCTATGTCTCTCTCGTAACACCCCCCTCACGCTGGAGCGCGGGGATTACGAGTGTCTAGCTTGGACAACACACAATCAAGTGATCTTTGTTCAAGTTTCATCTGAACATTTCAACAAATAATTTTTCTTTTTTTTCTTTGTGCCACTCTTTTCAAATCTACCGAACAATCAATCGAGTAAAGAAACATCATTTTTTTCAAACCTTCACCGAATCAAACGAACAGGACGAATGACATTCTTTTCAAGCATCCTAAACACCATTTAAAAGAATTGCCTGCACATTAGGACAACTCTTGCCGGACGATTTCTTCTTGTCTAGTAACTGTGATTCCTCAGTAGTCATGTTCTTTGCCGAGGAACAACCATGTGTCATGCCGACTTTATTGACAACATGCACGGGTGGCAGTTTCTAGTGTACTTTCGAAGGTTGCTATGGTGGTCGATGTTGACGCAGATAGCGTTATGCCAGTCGAACGCAGCAAATAGACATGCCTAGCAATTATTTGGGGAAAAAATTAAAGATCACGATATCTCATCGATAGGCATTGAAGTGCGTATGCCCACCGGCAAGAGTGTAAAACCGTACGTGTTTGAGGTCTCAAAAGTTAAAAACTTGCTCCGATGCCATGTAGAATACAATAGGAGGAGATATTTCAATATTGAATTATCTTCTTGAATTGAATACAAAGAACCAATTCTCTTTAAGTCTTTATATAAGGAGAAGGTAAAGCAAATAAATAAACTTTTAATGATTCTATTCATACTAAAACAAAAATAGGAAAAACTAGGAAAGTCACCAAACCGAATCCATTTCGGATTCACTTTCCTTTTCTATGTCTTTCTCATAACAAAATATCAAAAGCCTAATATAATTCTTTTCACTCTTTTTGAAGTTCGAAAACACTCAAAATTTTTATTTTTTTTTGCCTCACTTTTTTCAGAGCTTGAAGAAGCTTGAAGTTCTTCCACATGCGATGCGATATTCGTATCTTTCTCTCTCTCTCACACACACACATATATCCTACAAAAGAATAGACGACACAAATATTTTAATATATCAAATGGTTTATCAAAATATATATACAAAGTGTCAAGGAACCAACTCAACCAAAAATTGAAACATGTGATTGTGGTCCATAAAATTTTTTTAGAGTAAATTCCATAATTAGTCCTTTATAACAGGGAATTTCTATATTTAGTCCTTTATTATCAAATATTACTCCCGTAGTTCTTTTTTTAAGGGTACCTTTCCATAAATAGTCCTTTTTTTGATCTACTGCCGTGTTGGTGTTAATTTAAAGGCTAAAAGTATAATTTGACATCAACATTATGTGTAGTGACGTGTTCTGATATTGGTTAAGCGGATAACACAAAAATAATGACTATGATTGTGGACTAGGATTCTGACGAAAGATCACATTTGTAGACTATCGTTGTCGTAAAAAGCGACTGTAATTCACAAAAGATGCAAACGGAACAACCTTTGAAATTGTGTATGACAAAAAAGATATATTATCATTGTGAAATTATACTTTTAGCCCTCAAATTAACACCAACATGATAGAAGATCAAAAAAAGGACTATTTGTGAAAAGGTACCCATAAAAGAAGGACCACTGTGGTAATATTTGATAATAGAGGACTAAATAGGAAAACCCACATGTTATGTTATAAAGTACCAATTATAGAATTTACTCAAAATTTTATATACGCAAACAGAAACAAAAGTTATAGTGGTAAAAAATGAAGCAACTAACATTCAAAAAAAATTAAATAAAAACTACGGTCATGGTATAATTTGCTGTAAAGTTTCGTTTGTTTCTGTAATTTAGAGTTAGGGTGAAGGGTCACGGCTCATAATTTGAGAGAAAAAGTTATTTATCTCTATGAGGAAATTTTTGCCTAAAGAGTATAGTTCCGGCTGAGGATTAATCTAAGCTTAACCAGAAAGTGCGTGTGGTTAGGATAAGAGTTATTTTGTTCTTTTGTTTAGCAAGTCTGCAACGGGACAAAGGCATATGTATGTGGAGAATCTTAGCAAATTGCAAATACTCCGTTTATATGGGGTACATATATAAATAAATCAATGTGATATATGGAATATTTTTATTTTTATTTTTAAAATAGATATTTCATCTTTTTTCCATCTATTCTAAAAAAAAATTTTTACTTTTCATTTGTGAAAAAGGTTTTATGATCAATACAAAAATCTTATTTTTCTTAATAATTGTGTTAATTGTTGAATCTTGACGTGGGACTACAGTGGGAGTAGTGTATACTAGCTGTACTATCGCCAAATTGGGATATTCTTTCTTTCTTTTATTTTATTTCAAGGAAAAACATCACGCCTCACCTCATACAGAACACACTTACTCCCTCTCTCTCAATTTGTATTCTTTGTTTCGGTTTGATGTCTTACTTAAATTATTTTCAAATTATTTTATATGAAAAATAATGTAAAATTAAAAAATTACATATTAAAATACAACAAAAAATCTACAAAATAGATGGTGACATAACTATTTTATTTTATCAAATAATTATTGAAAAAAGAAATAAAGTGAATGAAATTTGATCATGTGAATAGTAAACATGCAATTTGATATGAGACGGAGGGAGTACAAAATAAATAAATAGAAATCACTATAAATAGGATTAAAATATATAAAAGTACCAAAATAGAAGTTGCATGTTTTTATTCTCGAAATAAGAGTTCGCACTGTGGTAATGTGGTGGTAATGTGATATTGTACATGTGCACGCTACTATACTTTTTGGTAATGTGCATGACTATGTTTGATAATGTAAATGTATTTTAACTTCTATTTCAGAAATAAAAACATGGAAGTCCTATTTCGATACTCCGTATATTTTCACGGTTTTACTCATATTTTAACCTTTTTTCCCATAAATAAAGCCAAATTCTTCTATGAACCTATCTTATGTTCATTTTATAGACTTTAGTGTATTTGTAACATAAAAGAAGTGATTCTTTTGCAAAATAAAAAATATCCACATAAAAATTCATTAAAAAATGAGAAAATCCACATTAAGATCATGCAAGCATCACTCTTAAATAATACATACTCTATATTAATTTTTCATTTATCCCTTTTTTTTTAAAGTTAAAGGATTCTTTGACAAACGGTAGTCATATGAGTACTCAAGAACAAAGTGGACATCGTTGGTTTCAAAAGGTGATTAATTGTATTAGAGACAAAGTAGAACACACAAAACTTCATTTCATTTCCTTTCGAGCATCCAATGTTTTCTAGCTTTATTAATTACAGTAAGTTTTAACCCCTTTTTTTTCTTCATCCCTTTTGAGGTTGGTGATTTATAGGCCTTTAATTTCTTTTTAGTCATGTTTGGTTACACCACATTCTTTAATTTATCCCAAGATATACTCTACCCTATACTTTTTATTTTTATATATACAACACTTTTGGTTCACACATTGGTACAAAGTTCCTCTCAATGCAATCTCTTTAAATATTCTTCATTGACATACAAACAACCCTTTTTTTGTATTAGCAAAAAAAAATTGTATGTGAGTCAAAATTAATGATGGTCGTTTCCATTTTCATATAAATTAATTACTACCAATGTCTCTGATTATTTGTTCAGTTTTTTATGTTTTTAGTCAAAATTGTTGAGTGTTGACTACTAATTAAATAAAATTTGTATTAGACATTGAAAATTACTTTAGTCATATATCATAAACCGAAATGGAGAGCTTAAATTAGGACAAAGAGAGTAATAAACAGTGCATTGAACTTCTCATATAAGCAAATTAATAAAAAATTAAATGAACTAAAATTTTAATTGAGTCCTTAAGAACTTAAGAATTTATGCATCATACCTTGTATTCCGTACAATTTATTCACTCATAAAAAAGAGTGGGAATATGAACTTTAGGAAGTCCACAATTTAGAGAAATGTGAAAGAATGGAGCAATCAATGGTTGGTATATGAGACGCAACCATGTGGAGCATGGGACTTCTGAAAGTACCAGACACAGAATTACTCTCATGTCAACAGACTGAGATTATAACAAAATTTACTTCATCTCAAGTCTCAACTACCTGTTCGATCGGTGCTGAAGGGTCATCGGAGATGAGATGTCATCCTTTTTGTTGTGAAAGAGATGGAGCAAAACAAGTAGTACCATTTATCTATTCAATTGATTTGTAGTTAGTTAGTAGATGGACCATAAATCCATTAACTAGTTTAGTTTGATGACCTTTGATCTCGTCCCACTTAGTTACCTAATGCTTCTTCTTCTTCTGATTTCTCCATCTCATCTACTTGTACATAACCTTTGACATTTGGAGTCATCATTCATTATACATACGGTAGATTGCATCATAGGGGGGATGACTTTTGTGTATCCTTTTAAGACGAAAAAGGTCCCTCCACCTCCCCCCCACTCCCTTGCCAAAAAGCCACTCCATTCATATACACGAGTAACAAACTGTTCTTGGAGCTCCGCTAAAGTGTATATACTGTATCACACTACTGTGAGGAAAGTAAAAAACAAGAGGAAAAAAGGGGAAAAAATCAAATCTTTCCCAAGGTCAAAAGCTCCGGGCTCTGTTTTTTTCTGTGTATACACACTACATCGTCTCTTTCCTCTTCTCTTTCAGATTGTTCTCTGCGTTTCTGTTTATGGCCGCGGAATTGAAACAAATCTGGTTTCTGATTCCCAAGACGAGATTTTTCTTGACGACCCATTCCGGGATTTTTATTCTTTGAGACTTTCCTGGTTTGGGGTGCATTTGGAAAAAAAGATTCAATCTTGGTCGATCATTCTTTTTTTCGCCTCGGATGGTAAAAAAATTTCCCCTTTTCCCCTAATTTTTTGTTCATCTGGCAATCTGGCAGTGTTGAATCTCCTAGTTCTTTTGGTTGTTTATGATGATATTTTTTTTTATTTATATTCATTTTTTATGATTAAGGAAGGGGTCTAAAGGGTTAATTTTGAATGTTTAGCTCATTTTGCCCCAATTCTCTGCTTTTTGTTGCTTAAAAAGAGTTTGAATTGTTAGGGAGTATAATGTTTGCCCACCATTTGAATGTCCTGCAACATTACTGCACACATGACTAAACATGGCATGTCAGGCATGACAATGATTTCCAGTTTCAGTTTTGGCTTTGATTAGTTTTGATATATTTGCAGTTTTAATTTGAAGTGGTGTTTGTGATAGGATATGGAACATTTTCATGATTTGGTAAAGAGCAAGAAGAAACCATCATCTTGTGTTGAGGTCCAAAACTCATTGAGGAAAGAGGTACAAACAATATAATCAAGAGACATGAAAAGATTTTAACTGGAATTTGATGATTGTAATAGTTCACGCATTTCTATCGATGCAGATAATGCAGCTAGAGAAAAGATTGCAGGACCAAGTTGCGGTTCGATGTGCTTTAGAGAAAGCCTTGGGTTATGGGTCCTCCTCCCATAAGACCACAGCTGAAACCCCAATTACTAAGGTACATTACACTTTCTTGGACCCACGCTGCGCGGCATCTATAATATCATTTGAACTTTTAGGATGGAACCCAAATCATAATACATTCTTTGGTTCAATTGATAGCAGCCAACGAGGGAACTTATTCGAGAAATTGCAGTGCTAGAGGTAGAGGTTGGACACTTGGAACAGTACCTCCTTTCACTCTACAGGCAAGCTTTTGATCAACAGCTCCCATCCTTGTCTCCTCCACGAAGGGACGATAGACTGAAACCACCCTCAAGTGGTACCCCAAGAAGAAGGCTGAATTTCTCAAAGTTACCCATGAAAGAGAGTAATGGCTTTGCCGAAGTTGCATCAAATTCTGATTCTCGTGTTCAACGAAGTCATTCTTCACTATCTCAGCGTTCAGGTCTACCAAACAGAACATTAACGCCAGAAGACACTTTGGGCAGATCTGTGCGCGCTTGTCATTCTCAACCTTTGTCAATGAGGGAGGTTAGTTGCATCTCAGAACTGGGAGAGTGTGTACTCTAAAATTTACCCTATTAGGAAGAATTTTCACCCCTGGAGTACTAATATTTTTTATTTGCAGTATGCACAGAGTGTTTCATCAAACATGTTCAGTTTAGGGGAGCGTGTTTTCAACCATATCACCATAGATCATGTTCCAGAGACGCCAAACAAGCTCTCAGAGGAAATGATAAAATGCATGAGCACAATATACTGCAAGCTTGCTGATCCACCACTAACAACAAGTCAGCTGGGAGCCTCCTCCTCTCCAGCAACCTCAGCATTCTCATCACCAAATCCATATTCGCACGATGGTCTGTGGAGCCCGGGATTTAGGAATGTTTCATCTTTTGACGTGCGCTTGGACAACCCTTTCCACGTTGAAGGGCTTAAGGATTTCAGTGGACCTTACAGCACAATGATCGAAATACAATGTATATATAGAGATAATCATAAACTTTGTGAGATTGAGCCCTTGCTACAATATTACAGGTAACAAACAAACATCATTTGAGTACTATGCACGATAATTTCTTACCATGTTCAGTGTCAACTGTGTCACAATTGCTCATTGCGGTTTTTGCATTGTAGGTCACTTATTTGTCAATTAGATGAAACTGATCCAAGCAGGCTGAAAACTCATGAGGAGAAACTAGCATTTTGGATTAACATCCACAATGCATTGGTTATGCATGTAATTTCTTCTCCTAAAATTTGCATGCTTTGTGCTAATATTTATTAAGATGGAACCCGAAATTTCAATAATAATTTTGAAATCTTAACAGGCATATTTGGCTTATGGAATCCCACAAAGCAGCATGAAGAAAGTTTTCCTTCTCTTAAAGGTTAGCAAAAACATACACGTTTTTCTCAACCCAATAAAATTCTTCTGGTTTGGCTTGGCAAGGATGCTCTCTCTTAAGCTTGGCACTTCATTTCTTCTAATCCAGGCTGCCTATAATGTTGGGGGGTGCATCATAAGTGCGGATGCAATACAAACATCTATACTCAAATGCCGAATGTCTCGGCCTGGACAGGTTTATCCCACCCCCAACCAATTCTCCCTTATAATGCAGTCTAGTCTTTGCTCATTAAGTGCTGATCTAGATACTTTTATATGCAGTGGATTCGGGTACTTCTTTCATCAAAGGCGAAATTCAGAACAGAAGACAAACGACAAGCATTTGTGATTGAACATCCAGAACCTCTACTGCATTTTGCACTCTCTTCTGGAAACCACTCCGATCCCGCGGTACTTATTGTTTAGAGTATAAAACCTTTCTTGGGTCTAAAACAAAAAGATTGAACTTTTGATCATCTTTCCAGCTGATGCACAATGGGCATTTTTTTAAAAATTTTCAGGTCCGACTCTTTACGCCCAAAAGAGTGTTTCGGGAGCTGGAAGCAGCAAAAGAGGAATACACTAGAGCAACCTTTGGCGTCACAAAGGACAACAAGATTTTGTTACCAAAGGTTGTGGAGTCATTTGCCAAGGATTCAGGAATGAGTTCTGCCAGCGTGGTAGAGATGGTCTGGCAATCTTTGCCCGATTCTCTGAGGAAGAAGAGCATTAGCATGACTAAGAAGAAGTTTCAGCTCAGAAAAGGTCGCAAGAACATCGAATGGGTTCCTCATAATTTCGCCTTCCGGTATCTTATATTTAAGGAGCTAGTGAGATAATTGTTTCCACTGCGTCCCACTGGTGAAGTTAAAGCTGATCCTGGGTTCTCTTGCTCTTTCTTCAGCAGTGTAAATGGGTAGAAAACTCTCAGTCTTAACAATGCATAGCTAGCTAGGTTTACATTAACTAGATGTTTCAATTCCTTGTATATATAATCTTATGTTGGCTTCATACAAATGCTTTGTTGCAGTTATGAGAGTATCTTGTCTACTGCCTGTTATATACTCCCTCAATTCTTTTGTAACTGTCTGTTATGTTATATACACTTTCTTGTCTTCATTTAAAAAATGTTTTTTTTTAGAAAATGGGAAATTAAATTCATATGGAAGGTGTAATGTATTAAGAATGGAACCCAAAGTTTTCAACCATACCATTATATGACTTGCATACAAACCCAACTCTTATTTTTCAAGGCTAGAAATGAGGAAGCTTGAATGATTCTTGACAAAGATGGAAGGAGAAAGAGACACGTCATCTATCAGTACGGTCTTTCTCCGACAATGTTACCCGGAGGGTTGTAGAAACATATGGTTAAGGTGGTCTGCCCTTTGGCGCAGGTCGCCTGAGCGCAGCCCAATTCCACCGACTCCTTCCAAACCACCTGAGTGTACACGCCGCATTTGTGGTCGGAAATGCAAGAATTGTTGGCGTAGCTGTAGAAGTTCTTCTCCCCCACCCAGTGCTCCACCGCCGTCCGCGGCGTCACCGCCATCCCTCCCGCCCACAGCTGGTTGCCGCCGTACTTACTGCCGCTCAAGTCGGCGAAGCTGCAGTTCTGTTTGTCTCTCTGCACGCGCACCGCCAGGCTGGTGGCATTGGCAAGCGTCTGGCTCCATGCGAGTGGGCCCACTCCGACTTCTGTTCTAGCTCGGTTGTGGGCGTCCAGGAATTCTTGGGCGGACCGATGTAGCGCCGCCGGGGTTGGGGTTCCCGTCGGCGGTGCGGGTTGCGGTAGTTGCGCAGAGCCGTTGCATATGGTCAGAGCAATTAATGCTACTGCCAATAACGAAGATATTTTGGGCATTTCTCTTGTTTTCAGCATTTTTGACTTTTGTAATTCATCAACTAATTTGAAGAAGATAGGAATTTATAGGAGTATTAAGAAAAGATCCAAACTTGTGAAAGAACAACTTCAATCAATTCATCAATTATTCATATATACAATTAGTAACAATACAAGTTTTATTTGAACAAAAAAAAGATAGTCTCATTTCCGCGAAACCCTTAAACTTGATCAGACGGTTATACATGACTAATGGTGGTTGATCATTTTTCGAAAGAACAAAGAAAAAAATTTCGACTTTGGGTGGAGGAACACCCTTCACAACCCTTATTTGCAGAGGCATAGAGGATATGGTAGTAATATTTGTTCATCATTTTTAACATAGTTTTATCCATTACAGTTTGAATCCATGGCATCTAACCACGTACCTGATGAGACATATTGATATTGCTAGACCAAAAGGTCTTTGGCGTATTGAAGCATTTCTAACAAGTGAATAATAAAATTAAAATTTAAACATTCTAAATTTTGTGTATTTAAAGAATCTAGACTTCAAAAGTTGCATAGAACCAAAACCAAAACCGTATAAAATTGAAATGAACAACCATCATATATATATATATATATTTATGGTACATAATTGAACTGAAGTGTAAATTTACCTTAAATTCTGTCTATAGTTTCGTATAAAAATTAAACCATAGAAATTTGGAATCAAACTAAAAAATGTTGGGAATTATGCTTGATGGGCATATCAGCCATGAATCAGCGACCTACATTCTATAAACTTTGTAGATCTTGGGTGAATTCAGCCCAATCTTGTCCGAGAAGGCAAGGGTGCGAGTTCGGCCCCGTCTTGGGTGAACTCGGCCCAATCTTGTCTAGGCTCGGCATTGTACCCAAGCTCAGCCTCATCACTACCTAGCTCATTTTCGCCTAGACCTATGCTCATCATCATTTAACCTTTATTCACTTATTATTGGTTTTTAGGTTTTTTCAGTTTTTAAAATATTTTTTTATATAAAACATAATGTGTGTTGTAAAAAAATTTGAAAAGCACTCTTTTGTAAAACAAAAAAATTAATGGTATGTTTGGGAACATGGATTTGGATTTCAAATCCAGATTTGGCTTAAATTCCATGTTTGGAAAACTTAAGCATTTTGAATTTGGATTTGAATCAAATTCTTTACATTCAAAACCAAGCTTAATTTGGAATCCATGCACCCCCCTTGTCATTTAAAATTCAGGATTTCAAATTTTAGAATTGAAATACATGAATTGAAATGAAATGCTAGTTGTCAAACACTACCTAAAATAATTCTAAATATGAAAATTATTGTTTAATAAATTTGAAATAACATCAATTTTTTTAACCAACTAAAATATTTTAATGCTATTAGTCTACTCTGTAAAAGATTACTCCAAATAAATTGTTTAACTAAAGAGTAGACCGCCTATTGAACAATTTATGTAAATGTTAAAAGTTTTGGTTCGAAAACATTTGAATTACAACTCACAAGTTACACACTTACATCGTTACTATAACCTGAACTAAATTTGCTTGTGAAAGAAATAATTTAAAAGAGATTTCGACAAATCAAACGCACACACTTCAAGTGAGAAAATAATGAGTGCCCAACCAACATATAGGAGTTTCCAAATACTCCAAAAGCTTTCGTGTGTAATTACCAATTTTGGAGTATTTACATTTTGATACTCCGTATAATATTTCTATTTTCATCATAACATCAAAGTTTTTATGAAAATATATAAAATACTCGTATTAGTTTTTATTAATATAACTCCAAATTAAGATTAGTTATTGGTGTTTATATAATTAGTTTTTTAAAGTTTATAATATGGTTAAGAATACTTAATAGTTAAGGCAAGTAAACTTAATTGATGTTATTTACATTTTTAAATCTATAATTTTTTTTACATATCCATATACTCATATGTATAAAACAAAATTTTTCAACCTATTCGGTTCAATTTTCAGAATGAAAATTAAAACGGAAACCAAACAATAACAATTTGATTTACTCCGTATTTCTTTTCCATTCACTTTCAATTTTCTCAATTCAAATTTTTTCTACTTTTCCCAACCCAGCAAGCCCATTGGCCCAATAAGTTCTTTTCTTTTTTTGCATAACCAAACGCACCTTCGTTCTTGGCTCTTATTCGAAAGGCAAGGTCCCCGTCTTCAATCCAGGTACAGTATTTTATCTTTCAGTCTTCTTTGCTCCAACTTCCAGCCTTAACGAAATTAGGTATTGTTTCAGTTATCCAGAGATTGAAAAACAGTTTTAGATGTTTTTGCCAGTAATCAATCTGTAGATCTATTGTCAATCTGTAGATATTCATTTTGAATCTGAAACACCACTTTACATATCATGTATTAGCGCTCTATTTCCAGAGATTTTTGCGAAACACCACTGTCCAGATCTTATTTTCACGTTTTAGAGAAGTATTTGCTCTATTATAACTGTTCAAGTTTGTGATTATAACTTTTAGTTCTAACATATTGCTTGTTGTTGTTGTTTAAACATGATTCTTTTCTTCTTTTGTTACGTTAAAAGTATCGATTACTCCTACTCCAAATCTATTGTTCAGGTAAAAACTCTGAATTTTGTTGTTGGAACCACAAAACATCTACCCACCCTTGCGCAATCTAGACATCTAGTTGACTCTCTCACAGACTTTAAGATGATTTGAAAAATAGAATGCCTGGGAGTGGAATTCGTGTAGTAACAATGTTTTCGACTAGTTAAAATGCAATAATGTTGCCTAAGAGTCAACTGAACAGTTAATACCATGTGCATAGCTGCCCATTTGAGTCTTACGCTGTGTTTGGTTTGAGGTAAGGTGAGGTAGAATGAGGTGAAATTCAATCTTTACCTTGTTTGGGAGAAAAAATTAAGGAAGGTAAGAGGAGGTGGAGGGAGGTATTGTGACCGCTGAACAGTGTAAAATCTGGTTCCGCGGAAAAGGCGAGCAACCAAGGTAAAATTTTTGGTTCCGCTGCTCTGCCCTTCTCTGTTTTTCCCTGCGGTTGCTTCCTCTCCCATCGCCGATTGTCCGCTGCTTCCTTGTGAAATTTCTGCTGCTGTTTTCTTTCTGCGATTGGCCCCCTCTGCCATAAGGTGAGGTCTCAATTTTTTCCTTTTTTTTGCTTTTCTTTTTTTTTCTGTTTTTGTGTTTTTTTGCTGTTTTTTTTCTAATTGTTGTAATAACATGCTTTGTTTTTTTCTGGTTTTTTTAATGTTTCTTTCCGGTTTTGTTTTAAAATTTTTTGGGGGTTTTTTATTGCTGTTTTTTTTCGTTTTATTTTTTTGCCGTTTTTTCTTATGTTTTTTTTTCTGATTTTTTTTTGTTTTTTTCGCTGTTTTTTTTGTGTTTTTTTGCTCTTACACAACTATTTGCTATGTGGGATCATAACGAGGCTTGGACTCTAGACATAGTTGAAGACGAAGATGATGACATAGAGAAGAATGAGAGTGAAGCACGTAATAAAGAAAAACAAGCAAAAGGATATTTAAGTAATTTTATTGTTTTACCTACCTCACATTACCTAATAAATATCCAAACATAATTTTTCAACTTATTACCTTACTTTGCCTACTTTCAATTACCTACTATTACCTACCTAATAAAAATTTACCTACCTCAATCCAAACATACCCTTAGGCAACATCTACTGCAATTTTCTAATTTTACCCATTTTAACTGAATTCTTTAATCACATTAAGATTTTCTTGTGTTTTTATTGCTTTAAAGGTGTGTCAAAATAAATACGGAGTAGATTGTAGCTCTATGCCTAAATCACATCATAATGTATTTACTGCAGGCAAATGCCATCATCTCTATGTTTTCTCTGTTGAATTTTACTAGTCCAAATGTATTCTTTTGTAGAAAATAGTATTTATTAGGGAGGTACCTTTTTTTTTGCTGAAGAGGAGATGATGCAAGGTCAGGATGGGAATGTAAGTGATGCTGAGATTGGTTGCTCGGCATCTGCTCAAACATCCGGAGTTGATGATTGGACGAAGTTTGGAGATAAGGATATTATGCAACAACATTCTATTATTCGGGCTGAGGAAGCGGAGAAGCTTCTATTTGTGGGTGATAAGGCAAGGGAAACTGCTAATATGTATATTCATAAGTTCTCTGTTTCTAATCTTTCCTTTATGCCTTCTGGATTAGAGTGCATAGATTCAATATTGTAATTGCACAAAATAAGTTTCTCTCTATATCCCATAAAAAGGTTCTACTTTTTTTCTTTGTTCCAAGATATGGTTGCACCTGCATATTAAAGAAAAATTCGTGTGGCTCATGTTATTCTCCTTTGCGTCAATTTCAATCATATTATTCATTCTACCTTTCTTAATAATTGTGACAGTTCCATTGTGGAACATATTTGTGGGACGGAGGGAGTATGTCATAACTTTTGTAAGTCTTTCTGCAAATGTCAAGTGCAGGAGCCTCTGTCTTCATTGGAAGCAGAATATCAATCTGGAAGTCCAATTCTTTTGCAGAAAATAAAGGCTAGTCCTTTAATTTGATACATGCGTGTAAAGAATTTCCTTTAATTATGTGTTAGTGTAGTGCTGAATACTATTGTTTAATGTCAATGCAGATTTTGAGCGAACAATATGCTTCTATAAGAAGGACCCGGGGAGATGGAAACTGCTTTTTCCGAAGCTTCATGTTTTCTTATCTGGTATGCTATATTAAATTTGTTGTTTTGTGCAATGTAGTGCTGGTTCCCATGTACAGAGTGTATACCTATTCTGCTCTTAAGATACTAAAAAAGATCATTGGATGTCATATGAAGGAGTATATATTGGAAGCACAAGATCAAGAAGAAGTAGAACGGGTCAAAGTCAACGTTGAGGAATGTAGAAAGACACTTCAAAGTCTGGGATATGCAGACTTTACATTTGAAGATTTCTTTGCGGTACTCATATCTTTTCTTATTTCATAGGTGGTAGTATTGGAGTAGTCGAATGTATTTCTGCAAATGTCAATCAAATCCATAAATGTAAGAATTCTGATATATTACATGGCTACATGCCCCAAGTTAACAACAATTAACCCAATAAAATCCCACAAAAAGTTGGGTCTATTGTGTACGCGCACAGACCCTGACCCTACTCGGAGTAGGAGTGGGAAGATTGTTTCCTAGTGAGCCCCAAAGCAAACAGACACATAGAGCCATAACAAAGTAAACATAGAAGCACGAACCAGGCTATCTGTATAGGTTAAAATATAACCAGGTTTGTTTCTTGAGTATATCTAGATAATTGATAACTCCCCCACTGTTTGCAAACTACCGTAGTACTTCTCTTAGTTCACATACTGTCACATGTTTTCCTTCATAATCGCACCAATTTGTCCACAACCTTTCACCATTACTAGAACTTGTTAGCCTTTCATTATCTTTTCTTTACTGGTGAAACTTCATAATAATCATGCTATTTCACATTTGTGTGTGCAAAAACTCTAGTTATTCCTCGAGCAACTTGATAGTGTTCTTCAAGGGAGTGAAGCTTCAATAAGGTTTGAATGTAGTCTTTTCGTACCAGTGTATTATTTGACAGTGTCATGAAGAAATTGCTTCTGTATGGACTGACAATTATTTATAATCTGATTTTTTGAATCATTGATTAAGCTTTTTGGTTTTCATGTTTGTGTAATGCAGTCATGATGAACTCCTAGAGAGATGCCGCGACCAGTCAATCTCTGACTATAGTAAGTTAACATGCATTTTGGTGGGGTGGTAGTTGGGGCTTGGGGGGGGGGGTGCTCAGCGTGCTTTTATCATGATATGCTGCTCTGTACTCTTTCTTTTTATGTCCTAAACAAAATCTGTGCTTTGTGTGGTTTAGTTGTGATGTTCTTCAGGTTTGTGACCTCTGGTGAAATAAAGAAACGGGCAGAGTTTTTTGAGCCATTCATACTAGGATTATCAAACGCTTCGGTGGAGCAGGTTAAGACTTTTATTTCGTTTTTTCCTCATCATGTCTTTTTTTTTCTTTTTATAGTACTCGGCTACCATATTATTCGTTGGCGGTGTTCTGATGATGATTTGAATGTGTAGTTCTGCAAGTCATCGGTGGAGCCAATGGGAGAAGAGAGTGACCATGTTCACATCACAGCTCTATCCGACGCCTTGGGTGTTCCCATTCGTGTCGTCTATCTTGATCGCAGCATCTCAGGTCACGAAAACAGCTGCAGTGTCACTGTAGTCAACCACCACGATTTCATTCCGGACCCACCCAATGGCGGCGGCCCCACAAAGAAAGATGCTCCTCCGCTTCTCACCTTGCTATACCGGCCAGGTCACTACGACATTCTTTATCCTAAATGACACGACGTGATGTTTTAGGCGGCTGAATCTATGTTTGGTTCCCCTCCTAGCCAGACCATTTAAGATTTTTTTTCCTTTGTCATTTTAACTGTTTGCTGCTAAATGTTACCAATGTCCTAACCGAGTGTATAACTGCCCAGTGCCAAATTGAGTCTATTAGACAGAACACCTGTTGCGTGGAATGAATTAGCGAGATTGTGATTTGTGACCATTTCTAAGCCCAACGTTCAAGTCTGTCCAATTTACTTGTGTAGCTTTATGAGTCTCTTTCCCAAAAAAGTAGGTATAAAATGTCACATAGGGAATGTTTTTTTTTTAAATTTAGGACAGAGTATTATTACCCCCACATAGGAAAAGGATGTAATGTTGGAGGAAATTTGATTAAGTTTATGATGAGCCAAATCGAACAAGATTATACATTATTGAATGTGTGTATGTAAAGTCACAAATAAGTACTCCCTCCGTCCGGGAAAAATCTTCCTAGTTTGACTTTTGGTCATTTTTAGTGAGTCTTGACTTTGATATTAAAATGTCCAAAATACCCCCATATCTTTTGGTTAAGCTCCAACCAGTATCCTACCAAAACACCCCAGCCCACTGCCGTCCACCCCACCACTATCCAGCCCACCGCCGCCCCACTTTGTTTTGGAATTTC
>OOIL02001451.1:0-28969 GCA_900332095.2 Cuscuta campestris
GCCCAGCCCACCGCCGCCGCTGCCCACCGCTGCCCCAGCCACCACTGCCGCTCCAGTATCCACTGTTGATTCACCGGTGACAACTGCCCCAGCCCCAGCGCCCACCATCTCTTTCATCCCTCGCCACAAAAATAAGGGAAAACCGAGAAGAAAAAGATCTAGTACAGATCTACCTCTCACCGCCCCCATCAGCTCTATTATGGCCGCTAGCACAAATCTAGAAGAAGAAGAAGAAAAAGAAAAGGGGGGGCACAAAGACGTAGATCTAAAGAAAAAGAACAAGATTGAGGATGAGAAGAAGAAGACGAAGAAGAAGGGGGGAAGAGAGAGAGAGAGAGAGAGAGAGAGAGAGAACGGAGTGGAAGAAGAAATGAAGAAGGAGAAGAACAAACCCAGGAGAAAAGAGAAGGGGAGGGTGAGAGAGAGAGAATAAGGAGAAAAGAAAAGAAAAAAAGGGGAGGGGGGTGGTGGCCTGGCCGAGGAAAAAAAGGAAAAGCTGAAAGAGTGGAAGAAAAGGAGAAGAAGGAGGGTATTTTTGGAAGAATTGAGATTAAAGAGTAGAATGGGAAGATTATTTTCGGACGGAGAAAAGTATAGAATAAGAAGATTATTCTTGGACGGAGGGAGTAATACATTTTGAGTTTTTTGCCTGCACAGGTAGCTTAGAATTTTAAATGGTCTTGAGAATGAGTGTTAAATCCGTAGTCTCAGGATCGACTTTCTGCAACGATAGCAATGTAGGAGTCTTATCTAATGTAATAGTTCGTTTTGTGCATCGGGTACAAGGCAACATCTCCAAACGGGCTCATTGGCGGATACACATTGTTGTTATAGCGGGCACCCGCCCTCGATCAATTTTTCTTAGATATATAGTGTAAAAATTTGAGAAAATGACTTAACTAGGAGTAAAATATAGAGAAATTATCAAAATAGGAGTTTCATATTTTTTTTATCTTTAAAATAAGAGTACAATACTAATAATATCAATATATAATACCAAAAAGTACAGTGGGATGTCACTATAAAGTGTCATAAAGTCAACTCTTATTTTGCTTCTATTTGGAGGGATTTCTTAAAAAATTTTAAAAAAAATTAGTAATTAGATGTTTATCCCGGTAAAAAAGCATATGTGCCCCCGGTAAAAAAATTAATTTCAGAACAAAAGTAATTTTTTTGAATAGAGTATAAAGATAAAATATTTATAATACTCCATATTATAGTTATATTGAATATGATATATATACTCGTTCCGTCCCTAACTTTAGAAATATTTTGTTTTTCTTATCTATGCATGATATATTTTGGTTTACTTATTTTAATTTTGTTTCATATAAAACTTATCTTTTTTCATCAAAATTTAAAAGTACCTTAAAAACATTTTGGGGGTGGGCGTTCCACCTTTTTTTTGAATTATTCATTTTTTTTGTTTGAGAGAGAATTATTCATGTTTTACTTTGAATTTTCACTTCAATGTATATGTTTATTTAGCTCAATATACTACCGAGCATAATGGACGATATTGTCTGACAAATTCCTTAATCGCGAATATTTAAATCGTATTGTATCTTTTGAAATTTAATTCGGATGAATTTCATAACCTCCATTTTCGATCAATAAATTACTTTTGTTATCACAAAATCAATGTCATTGATGTTCGATTCACAGGTATTATTTCGATCCCTCAATAACTTTTGTTTGTTTACTCGTTTTGGTTGACTATTTAATAAAATAAAATTTTCTCTTTGCATGCATCTAGTTTTGTAGAACATTTGATGTATTTTTGAACGGTATAATTTTTACTGTTTATTTTTCTACCAATTTCTAAATAAAACAATTTTAAAAGAGATGATATTTTGTACGTTTTTCAAAATGTAGTAAACAATTTAGGAGGAATGGAGTGTATTTTTTACGGAGTATACTCTAACTAAATCCGAGTACAAAAAAACCCAAATTTACAAAGCCTGCAAAGCGCAAAACATGCAATTTCATGAACTAATAATAAAACATGGAGGGACAAAAAGATGCCCCCGTCGATCCACTGATAGATTACGCACCTTAAATGGGTGAATTGATTTGTGATTTGTGATCACATTTCGATCTTCTTTCTTCTTTTTTTTTTTTGAAATAGGATCAAAGTTAATTAATTATAAGTGTGCTTTAAAGTTACTATATTTTATGATTTGCCCAAAAAATTCAACACGTTTCTCAAAAACCAATGCCGCCGAGGACCAGCTAGGAGCTACTTACATTGAAGCTTCATATGTTCCTTCTAACTTTTGAAATCTATCATAATTTTATACTTATTCAAGTCTTCAAATTCTTCATGTTTTAATTTTTTTAGTGTTGTAGCATTCTTTGACCATAAATTAAACATTATCTTACTAAATAAATATTAAAAATATTCGACATATCAAAATTATATGCTAAGATGAACCCAATTATATTGAATTTATATTATACTTCATCCGTCTCTAAATGATTTACACACTTTACTATTCAAAAATCGCAGGAAATTTTGTTTATTAAGAAATCACTCTAAATAGGACTAAACCATAGAGATAGTATCCAAGTAAGAATTCCATGCTTTTATTCTTGAAGTAGGAGTTCGCATTGTTGTAATGTGACCGTGTACATATGCATTGTGGGTAATTTACATGGTCATGATTGGTAGTGTAAATGTATTTTAACTTCTATTTCGAGAATAGAAACATGAAACTCCTGTTTTGGTATATTTTTAATATTTTACTCCTACTTTAACTTAATCATTTTCCCTTGTTTATTTGTCATTGACTATTTTATGAAATACAATATTCTTGTCACCTCTTGGTTTGTAGAACTTTTGATGTACGTACTTTTTAAATATGTAAATCTTATTTTTTATTTATATACCAATTTAAATAAAATGAATTCAAAAAAAACTTAGAATTTTACTTCGTTTTGCATTAAGACTAACATATTTAGGGACGGAGGGGGTAATTGAATATACTTTTTTTATAATTTGTTAAAATTCTGATGGGCCGAGAACAACGAGCAGAGTGTTGGGTAAAACTAATTAACCACGATTTAGAAACTCCAACAGTTCCCCTCAAGTAATAACTAGCTTGACCTAGTTAGCACTTGGATGAACAAGTCTAACATCTCAATCTCGTATAACCCTAACTAGGCCACACAACGTGCGGTGACATCTAAAATATTCTCAATCTCTTATAGCCAACTCAACCCAAACCACGGACAGGTAGCTTATTTTTGCTAAACTCTTGCCCAAACAACCAGGATGAATCGAGCCCGGACAGGACCTCCTCTGGTACCATGTAAAATTACTATTAAAACCGAACTTGATGAGTTCATTAAGCATAAACCATGACCTTGACCAAATTATGAGCTCAATACTTTGGCCCGTTAGTAATGAACCTAATCATCGATCGGTTAACATAATTTATGATAAAAAAATATTATTGTCTGATCAAAAAAATCAAATATGAATAATTTTTAAGAGTGAATCAAGTACAAATTAATCACACCCAGTAGTACGTCGGCATGCATGTTTATTTGTCCAGCCAGCACCGTACCCTTTCTTTCCAGCCAATGGATCTAATAATTTAATACCCTATTATATATTCACCAAATTACAACTTTATAAAGTTTGGTAATGTGGCAGGACCGATAATGCATGGATCTCCTTTTTTTCTTCAACAATTATTTCATTATTAAGAGAACCCTTTTTGCCACTCAAGTTTGTCATAAACTCCACCATATGTCTCAAAATATTTGAGACATTATGCAAAACGAAACGAAATTTCAAGTTCATTTAAAAAACTTTATTCAACAATAGGCATAGATATATAAAAAATTATACATTTAAAAAACTACATATTTTTGTCACTCCGTCCAAAAAAAAGTCACAGTTCACTAAAATATTTTTGTCACTAATTGTTTTAAGAATTTTTCACGTAGTTTTTAAATAGTGAAATTTGCACTAGTGAAATTTGCACTAAATAGGACTAAAACATAATGACTTTTCTAATGTAGGACTTAAACTTTTTTATTTCCTGAATAGGATTTAATAATGACCTAGTGGAAGGAATAATGTCCAGCAATGATGGACATTTAGTTGAATAATGGCTACTTGATAATGACCAAAGGTCCTACATTGGGAAATAAAAACATATAGTCCTATATATTGAGAAAATCATTATATTTTAGTTTTATTTAAGTAAATTTCTCTTTTAAATATATAAATTTAATATTTCATTTCTATATTAATATTTAACTAAAATGAATTGGAAAAAAAATAAAATTATAATTTAATTATTTTACGTAATGTGGCAAACATTTATAGACGGAAGAAGTATTACATTATCCCCCTATAACCCATTGCGAAGTACGTACTCCTTATATATGAAGTTGGTATATCAGTTTGAATTAGCGAGAATGAAGCTATTAATTAAATTAAATCAACTCTTAAATCATACATTTAAGTGATTCATTTGTCCGGCTGCAGCCACCCGGCCTGGTCCGGTCTATCCCATTATTTTAGTTTTAATTGATCTCAATCACTTTGATATCAAACTCCGATCCATATTTGGGGATAAGTCAATAGACAATCTCCTAGTCAATATTTGGAGATCCATATAAATACTCCCTACTTTGAATATAAATATACTCTATATAGTCCTAAGTATTTGTCTAATTTTAAATTTTTAAATTCAAAACGTCATACTCTACTTTTCGTATTATATTTTAGTTAAAATTAGATACTATTTTACTTACACTTTGTTTTTCAAACTCCAAACTTTAGTTTCCATATTCTTTACGAGTATTCTGACTTCAGAATCTAACTGCTACTAGATTTCAAAAAATATGAGTATTTTTTATTTGAGATTAGAGTTTTATTAACCTCTTATCAGATAAGTGTTCGTATATGTATGAGGAACTAGCTTAGGATAGGACTAACTAAACAAAAAAAAAGGTCAAACTCCATACTCCGGCCCAATAGGAATATTGGGATAATTAAACAAGTATAGGCGGGAGAAGGTTCAAATGTATATAGTCGATAATCTTTGTTTGCTATATTTTGTAGTTGCAGATGCCCTATATTTAACAGAGTTGCTTCATAGCACAGTTATCAAGAATCGAACTCGAGTCTTATCCTCTCGATCGACACCTCTTGTCTTGCCAACTGCATAAGTGCACAAGGCTAACTTCAAATGTATGTAGTTGATAATCTTTGTTTGCACTATTTTGTAGTGTAATAATTTTGTAAGGCGGCATGACATAATGGATGCAAGGCTGTCTCGATTAATTATTCAAGGTGTGAGTCGATAATGAACTTTAAAAAAATGTCCAAAAACGTGTGTGTATTCGTTCCCTTTCGACACGCATACTGGTGCAGTATGTAGGGACATAAAGGAGGCACACTTTCCCTTGGGCTTTTATAAAGTTGACTTTTGTTCTTCTTTATTTAATTTCGTCTCCCATTCAATTTAAGTTTACCTTTTGTTTTAATCATTTTTATACTCCATTCGTCTCAGGAGTATTAATGTAAATTTGTTACCACTATAACGAATATTAGTTTCTTTTATTTAGAAATAAACTTCAATGTAATGGTGTATGTCTACATTATTTCTAATTAAATTGCGATTATTAGCAAAATAATCATTTTTTTTTCAATTCATTCTAAAACAGGGTCGGTCCTTTAAGTGAATGCCACAATAGATTTCTTTTAGGCCTTGTAATATGATGTTTTTTTAAATACGGACCAATAAAATTAACAATAATTTCTGAATTTTCAATTCTTACAGAGTATTTTACATTTATTTTTGGTTGCATGCAAATTCTCTAAATTCTAAGTAGGTTTTTATTTTAGTCATGCATTATTATACTCCCTCCGTCCCTAAATAGATTACAAATTTTTTTTTCTCTCCTCTCGATAACATTTGTTTGTTTACGTGATTTCATTAAGTATTTGATAAAATAAAATATTCTTGTCACCTCTTTTTTGTAGAACTTTTTACGTAGTTTTTTAATATGTAATTTTTATATCTTCTTGATATATCAATTTGTAAATAAAATGATTTCAAAAAGTAGAAAATTTTACTCCGTAACCCGCAATTTGTAATCAAATTGGGGACGGATTTTAGAGTTTTGTTGGAAGAAGCAAAGCATGGGATTCGAGGTAGCTAGCTGGCTTACAGGTGACTTATGGTCTGCCATGAGTGTGACTTCACCTCTTTGAATGCACAATCACTGATCACACAAACTATCAAACATCTAATGGGTTATTGAGTTATTCATTTGTATACCAACTATTCATTATCCCCGCCCGCACACACAAATATTAAGTGTCTGTCTTTGTAGTTGTAAATGTTTGATATACAAATGAGATATTACATTTTAATATATCTCTAGCATTGTCCAACTACTAAATTACCCAACATTATTGTTGTTGCGTCAATTTCGCTAGTGTGTTATCGACACAGTAAATTAAAATATTTTAATACCAAAATGAGTTTATGTATTTCCCCGTCTCAAAATGTTTGTCACATTTTTTCAATAGTCACGAGAATTTTTATTTATTTTCTTGACACCTATTATTTCAAAGTATTTAAAAACTAATTTAAAATCAATTATTTTTGGACGGAAAGAGTATATTATGAGTTTAAACTACTTATTTAAAAAAGTTATAGTAAGTTGACGAATTAGGAGTACACCTCCACTTGTGGCAAGAAAAGTACGGAATATGAAATAAGTAGAATCTGACTTGGCGTTGAAGTGAATGAGAAAGATGATGCGATAAAAAAGTATAAAGGGCCAGTATATGCATACCCTCCATCCTTAGGATCCGTTTGCTATACGAAATTGATCGAATTAGAATTGAATCGAGGGTTAAAATTCTATGGAATTGATTTGGATGGATTTGAGTTTCCAAATCCAATTCATATTTAGCAGTACCAATTCCAAATATACATATTTCCATAATATGAATTGCATGTACCACACGGAACCTTAGATTATATGTGTTTGATAAGAATCTTGATACAAATCATATTGCGACCGGAAAGAACTCGAGCATAAGATCGAGAATAAAAAGAGAGGAAAAGATAATAAAAAACTTTGAATGTTTATGAGTTCGCAAAAAAAAGATCGAAAATAGTTCTTATTTCACTTGACAACTAGCTATTCTAAGGGGTACATCTTTATTTATAAATGCAAGAGGTTCTCATGATATTAAGTCTCAGTGTCATGGGATGACATTAGCCTCATTTGGGAAACCAAAGGGGTACATCCCAGTTTGTATATAAAATTGATAGTTCCCACTTCCCTAACACTCTCAGTAAATCATTCACCCATTCCAATCCACCAACATACCCCAGTTCCTTAAACTGCACTCCCAATTCTATCTCACTTTGGGTCAAAAAACTGATTTTAATGTCACCTAAAATTGAGGGTGCAATTTAGAGAGTTCGGAGGTGGATTCGGCTTGGGGTGGAAGGTTACCGGGGCCCAGCGAAAACAACCATCAATTTTACGAATCACACACCTAAATATTCTAATTGGGATCAATGTTCTCTGATGGCAGTAGAGACCAATATCATGAGAAATGAAATGACTTAATTATTGAGTAAATATGTCGATCACTTTCTTTGATTAGTTATTTTGGCAGGGATTCGAGACTCGGATGACACTGTAGGCTATAGTGCTCCGTATTCAAAACTAATGGGTCCTTTCCCCATCTCTGGTAAACCCCAACCCTAACTCAGCCCAATCACACCTTTGTTATTTTTATTTTAAAATTTTGTTGATTTTGGAATCAGATTTTTTTTTCAATGATTAATAAGACATACGGAGTACTCGGACATGTTGGTTAATGTGGAGTAATTAAAAGATATAATTAAATAATTTTATTTAAAAAAGAAGATTTTTTTAGAACACTTTAAAAAATGAAATACTCCATATATTTTGTGAGAGGGACGAAGGGCACCACTAATTAAATGTATTAAAAAGTCTAGTCATGGTGTAGATAAGGCATAATTGAATTCATGACCTAAGAATTTGAAGAAAAAAAGTGTTTTGTAGTCATAATTAGCTAAAAGTTTAAAAGTGTAACCCATTATATTCTATTCAGATACGTCAATTTCTTATCAATTCAAACTCATTTGTATCCGCACAAATCACAACGTCTAATTCTTCTTCGAACTCATTCTTGAAAAAGACTAGTGGAGGTTGCACAATTGACAAATGTAGGGACTACTAAGGGATAAATCTGAATTCGATTCCTTACTATGTGCTAGGAGGCAAGTATGCTAAACATTGAGCTTTTGCATGGGGTTTGAGGAAACTCTCGGGGATGAACTACTCATTCTTTTGTGAAAAGGACATCTATCAAATTAATTGATCCCCTTTAATACTTGATTTACAATATTATGAAAGTAAATGTAGAAAACATACTTTGTACTTAATTAGTTAAAAAATTAAAATATCCTTCAAGTGGCAGCAAATTTGATTCGTCTCCTTGTATTTTTCTTTATATGAACATTGTTAAAAATATGGATATTATTCACTAATCTAGAATATTGTGAAAATTATAGACTTGAGACATTGTTTATGTGGGAGACCGACGTTACCATTTTGTGATCGGCGGCCGGCGAAGGACGATAGGACGTGTTGGGACAATAAATACAAATTACTCCGTAATATATAAAGGGCATTTTAATATAGTAGAATCAATAATTAAATAATAATTCTACTCGAATAAATGTTGAAAAATATAGTTGTAAAAATATCATTCAATTAAATAATTATTTAAATAAATACTCCCTCCGTCCCCCTATATTCGTCCACTTTTGACTTTTGGAACTGTTCATCTAAGCACTTTGACTCATCAAATTCTCTCAATGTATAAGCCTAAATATAATCATGCCTGATCTTGTTTGATTTGTCTTAACATATAGATTATTAATATATAATTTCTATATTTTTTTAATATACAAATTACAAGATAAAATGGATTAAAGAAGTGTATTGGATGGTGTGCAAAAATGAAAGTGGACAAATATAGTGGGACGGAAGAAATATAAGAAAACTTATCTCTTTTTTTTGAAACAAGAAAACTTATCTTAATTTCGATAAAAAAGAATATATTTTTATTCTCGTTTGAGGTGGTATGTTAAAACTTTAGATATAGTATGTTATTGTATATTCATCATATGTTATTTAAATACAATTTTAGTTATATTTTGAAAAAATTAGAAAGAGTTGAAAGAAAGTGAAAAGAATTGGAAAACGTTAGAAGTTAGTTTTTCGAAATCAAATGAACAGATCTTTAGTGGAATTGTCACTAGATAACACCCAAACGCTACCATAATATATAATCATTTCACCTCTAGTTTTATAAATTTTTTTGATGTCTTTTAAATATGTAATTTTTATGTTTTAATTCATACCATTTTTTCATACAAAATAATGCGAAAATAATTTTGAGAAGACAGAAAAACTGCAATATGTAGTAAACAAGGAGTACCTAGCAAGGAAAAGAAGACGCGTTTGATTTACTGTGGTTTACTTTTTTGGGTGCAATAATATATCCTCTGGTTCCACTTATACTGTGTCTACTTTAATTAATTACCAGATCGAGGGTCCACTTTCATTTTTACACATCATCAAATACAATTCTTTAATTCATTTTATCTTGTAATTTATATATTAAAAAATTATAGAAATTATATATTAATAATCTACTCCCTCCATTCCATATTAACTGTCTATTATGACTTTCTTGGTATATTAAGAAATGAATGAATGTAGACATAAAGTATGTCTATATCCATTCATTTTTCAATGTACCAAGAAAGTCATAATTGACAGTTAATATGAAATGGAGGGAGTATATGTTAAGACAAATCAAACAAGATCACACATGACTATATTTAGGCTTACAGATTGAGAGTATTTGATGAGTCAAAGTGCTTAGATGAACAGTTCCAAAAGTCAATACTGAATGAATACTCCGGGACTGAGGGAGTATTTTCTTCAATTCTTTCGTTCTTCTTCTTATGCACACTCGAATTTGTGGCGCTGCTAGCTGCACTACTTTGCACGTACGTACTACTACCATTCTACCACACATCGCTATACCACCAAGCCAACAAAATATCATTATATTCCATTTCAGATTTTTACTCATGAAAGTGACAAGCCATGTTCCTAGCTAAGCTTCTCACCAATCCATGACCCACATGACACTCATAATCAAAGGTAATTCTCTAGTTTCACTCTTTTAACACCGATCAAAATCCAAGTTAACTTCTTTCAGTAAATTTTTGACAAGTCTGAGGAAACTCTCAGGAACGAACTCATCATTTTCATTTTTCATAAACAAACGTAATAAGCATAATTGGCCGTGTGCTTGCCGGGAGTAAGGGAGTTTCTAGCCGGTTGGGCATGGAAATGAGAAGGTCGTCGCCGGTGTCCGACATGATCAATATGCCACACACCTTTCATGACAATCTCTTTAGAGTTCAGAAAGTGAATGTGCGGCACGAAAAATAACAGTATGTGCGTGTTTATGCAAATCATGGTAACCCAAAATATTGAGATTTATTATTTTTACCATGTCTCAATGAAATATGAATAGATTGAAAATTGTAAATTAAACTACAATCAATTATATTGAAATAAGGCCAAAATTTAAAGAAATACTCTCTGTTTTTTTTTTTTGGAATTGGAATTCATAGGCAAACAACAAATGTTGAGGCAAAACTGGATGACACAAACCCCCCATTCACCGGCTGGCACCAATAATGAATCCCCCAAGAGAGAGAGAGAAAAAACACGAATAAAAAATAAGTGACGGAATTGAAGTGGAAACGGCCGTTTCCCCGTCCGTCCGTCCAGGTAGAAAAAAATATTACCCATTTACCCTCGGATTTAATTCGGAAGCTATATCTAAAAACTCCGAATATTTACAGTACAAAGTGACCACGACCCACCGTCGTGATCTTTTCTTATTCCGGAATTGCCCTCAAGTTCGCCGCGAACTTCCCTGACCTCCTCCTACCACCTCCGTTACCGTTACTTCTTCCACCGTTGGTCAACCCTCCAGCGATGACTGACCTATCCGCCGCCGCCGCCGACTTGGATTCCTTCTCGACGGGGAAATCTAATACGCCTTTCCGGCGACACCCGCATTTCTTCTCGCAGCCACTACCCAAGCTCTTGGTCAAGGCGGAGCTAGCTTTGACGGCCAATGCGGCCATTTCCTCGGCCTGGAGGCGGCGCTTTAGGCGGCAGAGCGGGAGAGCGAAGTAGAGCTGTCCGGGCTGGAGCTCCTCGTCTCCGGCGAGGGCGGAAACGACGTCGCCGAAGTCCATTTCGTCGGAGTTGCAGATGAAGACGGTGGGGTCCCTCTGTAGGACGTAGGAGGCCTTGACGGGGCAGGAGAACTCCTGCAACCTTCCGTCTTCAAGTATCAACTTCGCCGTCGCCACCGAGGCGGACTCACACGAGGTGCATATACCCATCGTATACCGCCGTAAAACTCGGGGATCGACTCGGTTTTGTAGTGAGTTGAACTCGGTTGCGAACAATGAATCAATCAATGAATGAAAAGTTCTTGAATGATGGAAGCCGATATATGATGGGTGTATATTTATATATATGGAGTGTATAAATTAAAAAAAAATGAAAAAAAATTGGGTGATTGGTCGAATCGGGAACACATTAGGTAGAGGGGCAGGAAGCCACGTCAAAACTGTCTTGTAGCGTACGTAGGGAAGGGTAGAAAATGGAAAATGAAAAAAAAAGAATACTACTCTTTTCTTGAATGTTTAATTTTGATTTGTTTAAGTTAAAATTTGCAATTTTTTTACAATAAATTAAATTAAAATGATATTATATATTTATAAAAAAACATCTTAGTAGATTCATTTTACAAAAAAAAATTCAGAATATTAGTTTATCTAATTAATACCCAGTATATGAAGTGTATTTTATTTCATAATAGGTAAAATATTTAAAATAGATGAATACAAAAAAACAAAGCTAGACATATACTCATGGATGAAGATTGCGATAAGCATGAACCACATCAAGAAAGGCATTTCAGAACTCACCAAACAATTACTTGAGAAGAAATAAATTCACGGTGAAAGGTGATTTCTATACCTAGTACTTGCATATTCTCTATGTGTAAAATTTTACTATCTTTGAGAATCATTTGCATTACCAATCGGTCCTTAAAATTGGATGGTCTAGATTGAGATGAAAAAAAGGTCTTAAAGTCTGTGTCATTAATGACTTAACGAATTAAAGTGAAAAAAGTCATTATATTTAAATGACAATTAACATAATAACATTATAACTAAATAAATAAATGACAAAATCATTGTAAAGGATTTATATCTACCACCTCCTCAAACCAGTTCCTTCCTGTTTCTTCCACTTCTTTCTATTTCTTCATGTTTTTTCCAGTTCATTCACGTTTCTTCCAACTATTCTCGTTTCCTTCAAACTCTTTCTACTTCCAACTAATTACTCTAAAAATGATATATTTTTAATGTGATTATTATTATTATTATTATTATGTTCAAAACTATAGTTTATAAATTAAATTATTTATTTTATCTCACTATTTTTACGATTCATACTCATTGTTTTTTCTTCAATTTTTTAATATGAATAAGACAATTTTTTGTATATTAATCTACAAGATAAAGCAGGAAAACATCAATATTTTAAACTATATTAAAAAATTATAAAATACTTACATAGAATGATTTATTAATCTAACTTTATATATATATATATATATATATATATATATATATATATATATATATCTCACACACACACACACACACATATATATATATATGTATATATATGTGTATATATATATGTGTATATATATATATGTACACACACACACACATATATATATATATATAAAAGAGACCCTCACCTTTCCCTTTTTTACTCAAATTTTTCTCATTTGCTAATTTTAATAAAAAAAAAATTGGAAGTCAAAATAGTTTAGAGAAAAAGAATAAAAGGATTAAAACATAAAAGATGTGAAAATATTTTCCAATTTTTTCCAACATTAATCTAACTTTTTTTCAGTCCTGAAGAACCGGCTCTCTAAGTATATGTATGTGAGTATTTGTGTATTGGTGTACACTTGGTGTAGCTCAATGTCCTCAAATAGCCAAATGACCCAAGCATAATTCATTAGTTAATTCGGATTTCTTTTTATATGCAAAGTAGTAGTAGTAGTACAATGTTAGTAGTTGCGTCGTTTGGAGCGGTGAGGGACAGACTGCCAGGCTGTATATTGATGGACGACAGCTTGGTGGAGCCTTCTTCAATGTGCGCGCGGGCGCGCTTTTAAGAATGAAGAAAAATTATTTGATTTCGACTTTGACCCTTTACTATTTTTGCCATCAAATTTCCGTTCTACTACATACTCCTATGGACTACCTCCTCACTCTCTTCCTTTTTAACTCGGACTACGTACCTTAGGTCTAATCGCGTTAAAAGTTGCCTCATGCAAAATGATAAAACACAAAAAGAGTGTGCCTCTTTATATTTCAATATTTTTTTTCTTGATCGAAGTAATGAGTACAAAGGTACGTGCTTTTGAATTATACTCCATCCGTCCCAAAAAGATTTACACCTTTCAAAAAAATTATGTCCCACAATCTCCTACCCATTTATATTAAAAACCACTTTTACCCCTTATTTTTTCAAACCCTACCTATCACATTATACCTTTTTCCTAATAATCTATACATCACATCCTATTTTTACCCATCACATCAATGGTATTTTTGGAAAGTCAACACAAAATTATCGCTTCCTTAATTTCAACTTTAGTCAAAACGTGTAAATCTTTTTGGGACGAAGATAGTATTAAAAATCTCTTGAAACAAATACGGTGAATACATCTCTATTCACGGTGGTCGACCCTTCGACAGCATGACATCACCGACCGATCTCGACTAGCGTGTCTAACAGCAGCCGTCCATTATCCTCTCTTTCTCTCCAAAAAAACCATGATCTCTCTTTTCTAAAAAATCGGCTGCGTGACCGAAGAACGAGAAAGTCGTTGTATTATATTTGTTAGTTTTTTTAGAGATCAAGAGCATGAAAAGCGATATAAAAGCAGACCCCAACGGTGAAAAAAAGAAACTCATTACCCTCACTCCAATCATCAACACTCTCCCCAAGGAAAAACAAAGCAAATGTAATCTTAAGGTTGTTCTTTATGCAATAACGATCTGAGTCTCTACTTCTGGAGACTAATCTCACAACACTAACGAAAATAGGTAAAGAAAGTGATTAAAGTTGGACCATATGAATAGTAAATAGGAAGAATGTTTTACGACGGAAGGAGTCTAAAAATACTCTCCTCGTCCCTAAAAGATTGCCACAATTTGACTTTTTTAGTCAAACTGTGACACCCTTTGACCGCGAATTATAGACAAAATATATGTATCCATAATTTAAGTTTAATAAAATTCGGTTTATTTCAAAATATAATTTTGAAATATCAAATTTTTATAATATTTAATTTTACTAAAAAATACTCCCTCCGTTCCTTTAAACACTTCCACTTTTGACTTTTGGCAAAAATAAGGAAAGTGTAATTTGGATTGACTTTCCAATTTTGTCCCTGATGTGATGGGTAAAAGTAAGATGTGATAGTTTGTTTATTAGGGAAAAAGTATGATGTGATAGGTAGGGTATGAAAAAGTAAGAGTAAAAGTGGTTTTTTAATAGAAAGTGGAAGTGTTTTAAGGAATTCAAAAAAAAAAGGGAAAGGTTTAGTGGAACGGAGGGAGTATTTAATTTATCATCAAAGAATGCTACACTTTAACTAAAAAAGTAAAATTGTTCAATCTTTTAGGAATGAAAATCAAAGTATGAATAAAAAAATATAGGGAATACTTTGATTCTCTACTAGCAAAGAAGGCCAATAGTATGAAGTAGTAATAGGCGGTTTTGGGTTGGTGGTCTGGACGATTATAAATATAGGGGTTAACGATATTCTGCATTGGTGCATGACGATATGTTTTGATTTGGATTTGATTGGAATAAGTTTTAATTCAAATATAGATATATTTAAAGTTATTTCTGATCTGATCTAAACTCATTCTAATAAAAAAATAAGATTGAGAATAAATTGAAAAAAACAAGACCTAAGAATCTCATCTTTCATATAATATAGACTACAATATACAATATAAATCTTTGATATGTGTGAAGGTATGTTATTGTTGCATCCCCACAAAGCTACTTGGTGCTGATATGCCATAACCATTCAATATTTAGTTGGTACATTTCCATGAGACGCAATGTATATCATAAAACCGGTCGCACGGTGTTTCACATACATCCACGATGAGTGTTTATTTGCGAGTAATTGAAGGCTCATTTTCGAACAAATGAGTATTCATTCTCAATAACTAAATTCTCATTTTTCTAAAATCCAGTTATGCTTAGTTACTCGAAATTGAACATTTAGTTACTAAAAAAATGAATATTCAGTTACTCAAAAATGAGTACTTGATTATTCTACAATGAGTTTTGAGAGGGTTGATGTATTTGGATCGTTCATTTGTTCAGTCACTACATCAAATTTAATTACATCCCCCCATACAGCCTAACACGCCAGAGAAACTATTTGGCCCAAACTTTTTGTTCATTCACTACATCAAACTATTTGGGCCAAACTTTTGGGCTTTTTGTTATTGTAAAAAAAAAACTACGGAGTAATTCATTTGAAAGTTTAGGGGGTATATTCAATCTAGATTTTAATAGATTCTGATAGATTTTTTAGAATTCATGGACTCTGTAAAATCATTGAATTATTTTAAGTCTACGTAGAGTTCGAAAGATTTTAATGTATTTTATTCGAAGGATTTTATGTGATTTTGACATATTGTTTACAATCATGGATTATGTAAATAAACATTTTTTCTTTTTTTTTTCTTTTTCCTTTGAACAATTTTTCCCTTTTTTTTCTTTTTTCTTTTTTCTTTTTTCCTTTTCCCTTTTTCTTTTTCTTTTTTCCTTCTTCCTCCCGAAGAACCCTAGCCGCCTACCTCTATCCTTCTTTTTTTATTTTCTTCTTTCTTTCCCTTCCTCCTGGATTTTGTTGATGGTTCCGCTGGGAAGTTCGGCAACAAAGTGGTGCCTCGTTTTACTCACCTGAGAGAGCTCGAGGATGACGGAGTTGCTGAAGTCAGCTCCGCGGCTGCTAGCGCGGCGGGAGACGGTGGCAGCCTTGGAGAGAGCTTTAACCCTAGCGGCATCCCGCTGCAGCCACATCTCGAAGAGGGCCGTGGGGTGGCATTCAGTGCATCGCCATAGATGCGGTCGACATGACAGAGTTTGAGAGTCCCTGCAGTATCGGTAGATGAAAACATAGACGATGAAGGAGAGAAGAGTAGGTGGAGGAGTTTTCAAAATCTTTAGCTTTTAGGTGAGATTTGATAATGGATTTGTATTTATATCCAAGGCCTTAAAATCAATCAAAATCCTTATTTTTTAAAATCTTTGAAAATCTATCAACATTTGAATACCATTAAATTTAGAATGATTTTTTAAAATCTAAATTGAATACACCTAGATTTTGAATGATATTTTAAAATCTGAATTGAATACCTACAAATTTTAAGAATTCAAAAAAACCATCAGAATCATGATTGAATACACCCCTTAGTGTGGAAGAACTGTGGTGATCCTTCCAAAGGCCTACTTTTAAAAAATGAGACTCCTCTTAAAACAAGTTTTAAACGGTAATAATGAACAAGTTTAATCAGTAATAATAATATTGAAAGGGTAGCATGGGAAAGTACAAAAGACAGTACTTGGCTAGTTGGCTTGGCTTAGGGCTCACCCAACAACCCGACATCACCTTCCGTAACTTCATCGGATCTCATCTCTTTCTCTTTGTAATATTGCATTGAATGAATCCCTAGCCGGCCTCCACAAATACATATTTCCCTTTTCCCCTTTCACATTTTTCCCACCCACATTATTAATTATATGTACTTCAATAATACATGTATCTCTATAATAATAATAATAATAATAATAATAATAATAATAATAATAATAATAATAATAATAATAATAATAATAATAATAATAATAATAATCATAAATAAAACTAAAATCACTCCTTCATTCTCTGGCTAGCTATTAATATAGCTAGGTCAATGATTATGTGCATGCATGCAGTATATTCCTCCTCCTTTTTAAAAAATAAAGATTTTCATTAAATGAACAGCTACCTTATTATGCGTTGTGTACCTAATTAAAGTCTTCAATAAGAAAATGAAGCATACTACGGAGTATCATTTCATTTGATCCATCGTTCTTGCATTTATTGGTTATATCGATAATTTCTTTTAATTTCAGGATTATTGCATTGCGTATCCTGGTGCATGCATGCATGTACGCTTAGATTTCGTGGTGGGGCTATCATTTTCGCTGTATGTTTTTATTTTCTTCATCGGGTATATATACACATATTCGTACCATTCCTAATAAACATGATAGGAATGTATGAAAGGAATATAATTAATAATCTTTGAAGTTGGGAATTCTCGCATCTCTTTGAAGTCGCATCGATCCCTCCTAACCTCTTACCATGAAATATAGTAACACTCATGTGGTAGCATCGTAGCATTATTTAATACTCTCTCCGTTCCAAAAAGATTTACACGTTTCAAAAAAATTGCGTCCCACAATCCTTTACCCATTTCTATTAAAAAACCATTTTTACCCCTTACTTTTTCAAACCCTACCTATCATATCATACTTTTTTCCTAATAATCTTCATATCACATCATACTTTTACCCATCACATCAAGGATATTGTTGGAAAGTCAACATAAAATTATCCCTCCCTTAATTTCTACTTTAGTCAAAACGTACTCTTCTTTATGGGACGGAGGGAGTAGAATATTTGAACATATAATGGATGCAGGAGATGAGGGGCATAAGTTTTTAAGTGATGTGAGGGTACACAGGAAACAACAAGCGACGCATCATGCACGTGCACGCAAACCGATCAACGATCGAGAGCTGCAACTTGATTGGTTATTGGTGCATATGCTGCCCAAGAATCGATAGATCATCACTTTCATTATTATAGTATACTCCGTATTTATTAGCCATATATGCATGTCGATCGCCTCCTCCGATCCTTCAAAGTCGATCAAGTAACCCATTCCCTCTTACTCTTGAGTTTTACGTTTAACGTACTTCACTTTAATTAACCAACCTTTCCAAATTGAAAAACTTGCAGACTAAAGGATTGTACGTTTCTCTGAATAGGATTAAATATGTGTAATTCTCTTTATGACACATAATTCTCTATGATCTGCCATATATATCTTCAATAGCAACAAGTGTTAGATAATGATTGATTATACCAATGACTCTACGAATACAGTCATTAGTAACATTTGTTGGATTATAGTTGATTATTTCAATGACTATTCAAATTGAGGAGAGAGTAATTTTGTTTCGCACAAAAACTATAACCAAGGACGTAGTAATTTTTACTTATAATTTATGAACCACTAAACAAGTCAAAGAGGAGACATAACATAATTTGAAAGGGAGATGGGAGTATGTGGTTTTCTTTCATGATCAGGTTCTGTATGGCTAAGATTTGTCGCGGGGATGACTCAGCTCGCTCATTCATTTGATTTACATGGTTGACGTGATCTCCGGCCGGCCCTATATATATATATATATATATATATATATATATATATATATATATATATATATATATATATATGTATGTATGTATGTATGTATAAATCAATCCTAGCGTGGCTTGGTTGGAGACGACATTATAATACTTATTAGAACCATGCTACAATTACACTAAAAAATGTACCTCACTTGTACACCACAGCTTTGCACAGACATTTTGATGATTTACACCGACATAAGTGTTGGTGCGTTAACAAAAATGTACACGGGCACAAATGTTGGTGCGTTAACAAAAAAATTAGTTTTACACCAACACAAAATGTTGGTGCAAACCTGCGGGGTACAAATTGGGGTATAAATGTTGGGGTACAATCCTACTTATTAATTTGGACTTGGAAAAATCAATATATATATATATATTGTATTTTGTAGAGAGTAGTACTTCGTCTTCTTCGTTCATTGTTATATATATATTTATTTGATGTTGCCTAGTAAGTAATGCATGTCTCTTAGTCGATCAATGATTAATAATTAACGAGAGCTTCACATATAATATGTATATATATAGTCACTACATATGTTTTTACGTAAATAACATTAAAACATAATGACTTTCCCTTAATAGCACTACATATGTTTTTTTCTCTATGTAGCATTTATAGTCATTATCCATTAGTCATTATTCAAATAAATGTTTGCCATCACTGGTCATTATGGACATTATTAAATATTATTTAGGGAAAAAAACAATCTAAGTGCTATTTAGAGAAATGACTTAAGTTTTAGTGTTATTTAGTGCAAATATTTCATATATATCATATAGTGGTTTACGTATGTTCTTCACTTGCAACTTCACGTGGCTCTCAACGTACTCCATTATGTTTATCAAGAATGTACAATAATAACTCACTCAGTTCTCAATCATGTATCTATATATACATCAAGAGATAGAGACTACTTGATTTTAACATCATCCCTAGCAACACACTAGTGTCAAGGAATTAATTCTCATCCAAAAAAACTCAAGCTTGTGGTGGTACCCTCAAGATATACATAGAAGTTATACTCTAACACAGACACCCGACACATGCACATGAAATTTCTTTTTTATTTTTCTCAAAATTTTGCACGTGAATTTTTAAAACTAGGTGACTGCGAAATTTAAACTCATCATGACCTCTTTGTCATCGATATGTTAAGAGGGGCCAACTCAACCAAAAATTCTAGCTTATGGTTTTGTAAACCCAAGATATAATTAATATTCTGAAAGATCAAGATGAAGGAATAAAAAAATAGGAAGAATTGGAGATCGAACAATGAAAAACGAAAACATATCAATCAAGATTTTTGTGGTAATATATATTTGGTCGATCTGTAAATAAAGTGAAATTGGCACTGAATAGGACTAAAACATAAATCATTTCCCAATGTAGGACTTAAACTTTTTTATTCCCTAAATAGGACTTAATAATGAGTTAAAAGAATAATGTTAAAGTAATGCTGGACATTTAGTTGAATAATGACTAATAGATAATGACCAATGGTCCTATATTGGGAAATAAAAACATATGATCCTATATTGAGAAAGTCATTATATTTTAGTCCTATTTAGGTAAATTATCCATGTGATTTCAAAAACTCCGTGGTATACGCGCAATTATACAGAGAGTATTTTGATGATTTCAAAATATTTACAAGTACATATAATGCTCAACGTAAAAAAACTACACCGAAAATAATGAAGTTAAAATCTTAAGTTTGTGAACTAACAGGACATGAAATATATACTCCCTCCGTCTCTGAAAACCTTTCTCCTTTCTTTTTCATCCGTCCCAAAAAACACTTCTCATTTCTATTAAAAAGTCACCCTTACTTTTTCATACCCTACCTATCACATCATAACTTTTTACTAATAATCTATCCATCAAATCATACTTTTACTCATCACATCAAAGGACATTTTTGGAAATTCAATACCAAAATACACCCCCCTTAAATCTCTTTTCAAAATCAAAACTCCCATGTTTTCCGGGACGGAGGGAGTATTATACTCCCTGTATGGCAGTTTAATTTGGATGATTTTTCTTTCAAAAAAATGGATGATTTGACTTCCATATATTAACATACACTTCAATTATATTAGACCCCATAGTCCCACACATATTTAACATTTAGCCTGGAGCGACTTCAATCCATAATCAGTTGAATCCACGAAAAGACACGTGCACATGCATGCGCAAAATTGGTACGTACGAGTTCGCAAAAAAATATTTGCGTGGTTGGGAAATTTAGATTTTCATTAGGCACTTGATACCTAACCTAGCTATATCTAATACTACTACTCCATAATCTGAAAAAAAAAACAACTACACCTATGCATTTTGTCCCAATATTATCCCACCTCTCCTTTTTAAAATACTTCCCATTTCAACTAAGTGCCAAAATAAAAAAGTACTCCCTCTGTCCACCATAGATATTCTCAGACACTATTCACAAGGTCAAACTTTACTTACTTTGTTTGCTCATTTTTACTAGTCATTTTGTAAAATAATATAGTCTTGTCACCTCTAGTTTTAATTTGTAGAACTTTTCATGTAGTTTATTACTCCCTCCGTCCCATAAAACATTTCCTGTTTCAAAAATGGCACGCCTTTAAAATAAGTAATTTTAGTATTATTTTTTAATTATGACTAATCTATTCTACACATCTCATCCTACTCTTTTATAAAGTAAGGGGCAAAATTAGAAAATAACACCAAAATTACTCATTTTAAAGGCGTGCCATTTTTGAAACATGAAATGTTTTATGGGACGGAGGGAGTACTATATAAATTTTATTTTAAAATTTTACTCCTATAATCAATTAAATTGAATTGAAAATAAAGTCGGTCAAGCCTCGTAACGCGTAACGGGAATATCTTAGGTGGACGGAGGGAGTATTAGATTATAGTAGATTTGCAATTTACCCTTTATGTGATGCTCAAAATAAGATGTGATGGATATATTATTAAAAAAAAGTATGAAGTGATATGTGCAGTGTCGGAGCTAGGACTCAACGCCAGTGGGTGCAAGACGTACAGTTCCATCCTTCTAGTAGTTACCGGAGACATGAAAATATAACTTGGTCTTACATTTTTTTTGTCAAACACATAGCGTGCAGAAAGATTGACAAATATTGAAGAAGATTCACACCATTATTTTTTAGAAGTGCAAAACAACTTCCTTTTAGGGTTTAATCATGAATAGAAATTCCAGAATTCAGAGCAATTTTTAAGTCAAAATACATACGTCTTCATCAATTGAACACTTGTCATGGTGTATATGTATGTATATTTACACTAATACACAAAGTGGAGTGACTGCAATTGCACTCACTTGCACTAATATAATGTGGCTCCGCCACTGGATATGTGTGTAAGAAAATGTAAGTGTAAAAATAGTTTTTAAATAAATAGCGAAATTGATTTCCTGAAACAGAGAAAAATGAAAGAAGAAGTGTTTTGGAAAACGGATAGAGTACTCCCTTCGTCCCTTAAAAATCTTCTAGTTTGAAATATTTTGTCTTGACTTGTCCAAAATTTGACTTTTAAGATCTATTATAAGATACAATATTTTATTTCGATATATCAATTTTTATAAGAAATACTCTGTATTTATTTAAACCTATATTCATTTGTTGTCAAAGAAATTACAAAAATCAAATAAGAGTGATAATTTTCGAGTTAAAGGAGTACTTTTAAAAATTCAATTCAATTATATTAAATTTATACTCCTTCGTCTCATGATAGTAAAGAAAGTCAAATAATGTCACACTCTGAACAACGTACAAAATTTCATCATTTTTAAAATCATTTTAAGTACAAACTAGTAAAGAATTAAAAAGTATAAATTAGATCGTTCAAAATTACATAAAAAATTGAAATATTTGGACTAAATAACACTAAAACTTACGTCATTTCTATAAATAACACTTAAACTGTTTTATTTTCTTAATAGCACTTAATAATGTCCAGTAATGGCGAACATTTACTTGAATAATGAATAATGTATAATGACTAAAAGTGCTACATTTGGAAAAAAAACACACAAGTGATGCTATTTAGGTAAAGTTATTATGTTTTAGTGTTATTTACGTAAATTTCTCTAAAAAAATTTATAAAACAAAAGGTTACAAAAAATTCATTTTATCAAATTATCAATTAAAATATACCAACAAGAAAACGTTCTCGAGAGCCATAATAGTAACAGTGGTATCCATTTTGAGACAGAGGAAGTATGAATCCATAAGAAATCATGGCCAAAGTTCTTTTATATCATATCGTTTAGGAATGTTATTTTTTGTGTTAGGAATATCTTTATTGTTAGACAGTTATAGTAATATTTGTATTTATGGTAGTGTTCGTATACTAGTCAGTTACTATATTGGAGAATCCTAATTCATGTCTGGGTCTCAATGTATATTACTACCGTGTATTTTATTTCATTATTCCTTTAGTGAAATTCATAATTCTTAATATCAACGGTTTTCAGTTTAGAATATTGTTTACAGTATTATGAAGGCTTCGTTTAGAAATATCGTTTTCAATTAGCGCTTTAAGTATTTTTAATGGTGTAGATTAAATTTTAAAATGTTAAAATTTAATAATATCATTAGATGAATTCAAAAAAAAATATCATTAGATAATCTTTTGAAAATGATAAGCCTAAGCGCAGAAACTATTACCCTGTTTCAAATAAAAACTAACATTTTAATTGGAGAAATATACTAGAGCCACAAACACAAACAGTCATAGTCTCATAGAAAACACAAATTTGTTATCTGTGCACTTATACTTCTACGGTATTTTTTTGATTATTAAAAATCAAATTACTTATGTTTTTTATTTGGACATTTCTCTTTCATATTCGTAGTAGATTCACACAATTTTTCCATGGCCGATCCCAGAGCTAGGCCCAATGGATAGCTGCCCAAGGCGCATTAGAGGGGGATCAAACTTTTTAAACCCAAGGCCCATTATTGTTGGGAGTATTTATTTATTGATCTGTTTTATAAAAGCGTTCCATATTTGATTCGATAAGAAAATTAAGAAAACTATTTTTGTGCAAGAAAAAAAATGTTAAAAGGCACGACTTTTTTTAGGAGTGAAAAGTAAATTTTTTTTGGACGAAATTAGAAATTTAGAATATTTTCGTGGTACGTAAGGACTGTAAGGACTGAGTATCACAGAAAAAGCATATTTCTGTGCCAAAATCATATCACTTGTTGAGCCCTATTTTGTTTTTTTTCAAAGTAGTTGTGTTTTAAAATTATTACTAAATTTGATTTTTAATAACCACTTTATAACAATTTGAATAATAAAATATAAATTTACATTAAATTTAAAAATATCAAGCAATTAGTATAATTAGCATCTAACAATAATATTAGTCTTTAAAAGTTTGGGGCTCTGTGCGGGTGGCCACCTTGCACACCCTTCAGATGCCCATGACTTATATTTGAAGAAAATTTTACAGAGTATATCTTATTAGTAACATACATTTTCATCCTTTTTTTCCCTTATGAAGTTAGGTTTTAAAAATATAAAATGCAAATTAAGAGGAGTTCGATTATACAAAATTGATACCCTTATAATGAGAAAACAAGAATTTGCATTAGTTAGTGATTTTATACGTTTTATTGGAGCATAAAAAAACAAAATATCAAATTGAGAGTAGTTTTTGGGGGGATCTGAATATAATTAAATTTGGTAGACTTAGAGTGGAGAAAACGAAAAAATTGATGAGGTGTGATTAAACATAAAACCAAGGAAAAAGTGATAACAAAGCCATGAACATGTAAAGTATTTCATTCACTTCCACTATTTTGGGTTCAAAACCCTATTTGACGAATACCTTTATTTATAAATAAAAAAAAAAGCCTTTCGTCAACCTTCTAATTCATACGGAATGGGGAGAAGAAAATCATCTTTCGTAATTTAAATACATTTTAAGTCATTATTTTGGTATATTTTTAATATTTTACTCCTATTTTAATCTTTTTCCAAATAAATATGCAATTTAATTTGGAACGAAATAAGTATAGAAAAATGATAACAAGAATATTTTGTTTTATCAACTAACCAACGAGGAAATTAAAAAACACATACAAATAAAAGTTGTCGAAAGCGTGAAATAATAGAGAAGAAATATTTTTTGTGACGGAATAGTAAATAGAAAATGTTTTTGAAAATATTTGCACTAAATAGCACTAAAACTTAATTTATTTTCCTAAATAGTTTAAACTGTTTTATTTCCTAAATAGCACTTAATAATATCCATAATGTCTAGTGATGATGAACATTTACTTGAATAATAACTAATGAATAATGACTAAAAATGTTACATTGAGAAAAAAATACATGTACACTATTTTTTTGGATGGGAGGAGTACATTTTATATTTGAGATCTGCTAAACCACAGTTTAATCTTTTGCCCATTTTTTTAGTGATCATAATTTTGGAAAGTCTGGTCATCCAAGAAATATCTACTCCTTAGAACCCATGTTATAAGGATCGGAGTAAGCTTTCCCGTGCATATATGAACCCATCCACACACCTCAAGCTCTTCAAGGCGTGTATAAATTCTGGGGATTTGTCGCATGCTCGGAAGCTGCTCGACAAAATTCCTGACTCAGATTTAAGGTCATGGACCATACTGATTTCAGCTCATACCAAACGGGGTCATCCGAAAGAAGCAATACGAGTCTATGAGGAACTGCTAGTCCGCAATGTGCGTCCTGATCGGTGGGCGTTACTGTCAGTTGCCCAGGCTTGTGGCTTTGCAAGGGACCTAAGAAAGGCAAAAGAGATTCACGAAGATGCCATTCGATTCGGGTTTCGGTCCGAGCTGGTGATTGGGAATGCGCTGATTGACATGTACGGCAAGTGCAGACAATCTGAAGGCGCAAGAATGGTTTTTGATGATTTAGCTGTGAAGAAGGATGTCATTTCTTGGACGGCGATGTGTTCTTGCTACATGAAGTGTGGTGTTCCGAGAGAGGCGATTCAGATTTTCCGTCGGATGATGCTTTGTGGCGTTTGGCCAAACTCTTTGACAATGTCGTCTGTTCTTCCTGCTTGCTCACACCTGAAGTACTTAGCTTTGGGCAGAGAGATCCATGGGCATGTTATCAGGAAAGGAATGGGAGACAACGTGTTCATAAGCAGTGCATTAGTGGACATGTATGCCAGTTGTTCAAGAATCATGAAAGCAGAGTCGGTGTTCCTTAACATGCGTAAGCGTGACGATGTTCTGTGGAATGTCGTTTTGTCGGCATATTTTTCACATGGGGAATGTGAGAAGGCTATGCGTCTTTTTTCTCAGATGAGAAACGAACTTGGCACCACACTGAACCAGGATACATGGAATGCTGTTATCAGTGGGTTCGCGCAGTGTGGAGAAACAAAAAAAGCAATTGAATTGCTAGCAGAAATGCAGAAATCAGGGACAAAACCCAACTTAATCACAATCACTGCAGTCGTCCCTATCTGCACGAATCTGGGAAGCTTGAAAGCTGGGAAGGAGATTCACTGTTTTGTCTTCCATCACGGATTCCTCAATGACATCACTTCAGCCACAGCTTTGGTGTTCTTGTATGCAAAGTGTGGTTCTCTTGAACTATCAAGAAGAACCTTTGACCTGATGCCTGGAAAAGACACTGTTGCTTATAACACGATGATTTTCGCGAATTCAATCCATGGGAATGGAGAGGAAGCCGTTTTGCTTTTCAATGAGATGATAGGTTCGGGTTTGCAGCCAAACACGGCGACCTTTACAGCTGTACTGTCTGGGTGCAGCCACTCGCGGCTAGTTGATGAGGGCCGAATGATCTTTCATTCAATGGCCAAAGATCATGGAGTTGAACCAGATGAACAACACTATTCCTGCTTGGTTGATGTTCTGAGTCGCGCTGGTCGTTTGGAAGAAGCTTATTGTTTTATTGAAGAAATGCCCATGGAGCCAAGTGCCACTGCATGGGGAGCATTGCTTGCTGGATGTAAGGTATATAAGAATGTCAGGTTGGGACAAGTTGCTGCAAATCAGTTGTTTTTGGTTGAGCCAGAAAACCCAGCAAATTATGTCATGTTATCAAACATCTTTGAAGCTTCAAAGCTAAGGGAAGTGGCATTGAAAACCAGGGAGCTGATGAGAGACAGAGGAATTACCAAAACGCCCGGATGCAGCTGGGTTCAGGTGAAGAACAAGACGCACACGTTCGTTTCTGGGGATAAAACCCATGTCGAGAGCGAAAAGATTTACAGATTTCTGGAAGAAATTCAAGAGAAGATGAGAATGGCGGGGCGTCTACCACATACTGATAATGTTCTTCAGGATCTTGACACAGAAGAGAAGGAATCGAGTTTGTGCTATCACAGCGAGAAGCTTGCCGTTGCTTTTGGGATACTGAATTTGAAAGGGGTGTCAACTCTTACTGTCTTCAAGAACTTGAGGATATGTGGAGATTGCCATGACACCATCAAGTTTATAGCAGAATCTTCTGGGGTTAGGATAGTTGTGAGAGATTCTTTAAGGTTTCATCACTTTAAGGAAGATGGCCTATGCTCCTGCAATGACTTCTGGTGAAGCCATCCAGCCACAGTTCAGATGTGTTGTTTTAATGGTAAGCAACTTATTAAACTATGTGCTAACTCATCCTTTCAGAATGTATCTATGTTCAATATAATGTGAGAGATTCAGTTCATAAAGCTGCATATCCATTGAAGCAAATTTATATCCATTAATACTTGGTTTACAGACAAGAGAATCAAATAACAATGTCTTCTGCAGAAAATTGGATTGATACAGAGAAAGCTCAAGCCAAGAAAATGGCACATTAAAATCTTATCTCTCAATGACTTGAGTGAGTTGCTGTAACACTGTAATGACTTATAGTAAGATCAGAGTGATGAGTCTGGTTGGGCGAGTTGGGCATACCAGATGCCTTCGATCTTCACCTCCTTCGGGGCCTTTGCACCCAAATCAGTATCCGACGGCTGAACGCTCTCAAAAACCCCAACCACCTCTCCGGTCTCCGGCTTGCTCCGGCTAATACTCAGCCGGATCTTCCCCTTTGAAGAGGCGGCGTTCTTGATGTTCTCCTTCTCCAGCGACTCCTCGTCTCCCCTCCCGCCGGCCGGCAAAGCCACCGCGTTGTCATACCCCGTCGCCGCGCCCCTCCCCTTGGGGTCAAGAAAGGTCGACCCCCTGTAAGACGGCACCAGAAACTCGCCGCCAAAGTCGTCCGGCTTCCCCGTGGCCACCAGCTGCTTCACAGTGAAGAGGAAAGGCACGCGCTCGCCGCCCGGGAGCTGAACCGTCACGGCGGCGTAATCTATCCCGTCCTTCTCCTCGAACTTCACTGTGCCGTCCGGCGTCACCTCAAACGGCCCTTCCATCTCGTCGAGGGTGTAGGTCAAGCGGGTCATCAGCTTTGTTTTCTGGAACTGAGGGGACGCGTTCTTGCTCACGCCGTCGGCCTTGACGGTGAAAGATGAGGGCTCCATACAGAACTTCTTGGCGATATACTTTCCGGGACCCAAAGAGAAGGCGTCGACGCCGCCTTCGATGGTCGGACACTGGTTGGCGACACCGGTGCCCTTCACTTCCAGGTAAGTCTTGCTCTGTAGCTCGTCGTAGGTTAGCCTTTTAGGGCCTCCATCAGCAGCCGCTCCCTGTTTTTCGATTCATATCTCAATTCATACTATAAAAATGTCAAACAATAACAACAAGAATCTTGAAATGAAGCAACTGAATCAAGATCTTAATCTGGCAATGAATTTGAAGTCTATGGAATTCAATTCTATACTCTAAGAAGAAGAAGAGAAATGATTGAGCATATATATATATATACATACAGAGACGACAAGGGCGGAAGTGGCGAGAGTGAAAGCGGCGAGTTTGGCAGCATCAGTGCACGTTTGAACCAGATCCTTCAGGTGATTATGGGGCGAAGAGAGTGGCAGCCGGACGGCGGAGGGGGAGGAAGAAGACGGCGACGACGATGACCTGATCGACGGGTGGTTGCCAGAGCTACTTCTTGTTCTGGGCTTGTTGGCCACCGGTTGCATCATCATCAGTGTTGCTGCTGCTTGTAGTGAGGCCGCCATTGTTGATCTCTCTGTGTGATTCGGAATGAAAATTTTGTCGGGGGGTTTGATGATCTGCGAGGAGCGAGACAGGGGAGGGGGGGGGGGGGGG
>OOIL02001451.1:29166-67933 GCA_900332095.2 Cuscuta campestris
CGAGGAGGAGCGAGACAGGGGAGAGGGGGGTTTGGACTTTGGATAGATATGGGGATAAGGTAATCTTACTTTGGTTGGTCTGGAGTTGATCTGGTCTCTGACTTGGCATCCAGCCACGTGGCCGGCATATCGTATGAAAGCTGACGAGGAATTTTGTACTTCCTAAATTGATTATAAATTGAAGTTTATGAGAAAAAATAAATCAATTTTTAAGATTATTTTATTTATAAATTGTCATATCAATAAAAATAAAAAATAAAGATTAAAAAATACGTCAAAAATTTAACAAGAATAATTTAATTTATCAATTTATCAAATACTTAATAAAATTACGTAAATAAACAAAAGTTATCGAGAGAGAAGAAAAAGAAATTATAATAAAAATAGGGACGGAGGGAATATTTTATTTGGAAGAGATACCGAGTAATTGCACCAACTATGATGATGAATTTGAGAGATACGGAAAAAAGATGAGCCCATGCCCGAGACCCCTCAGATTAGGTCACACAACTTTCGAGTGGTAAAGAGTGGAGCCTTTATTTGATACTAGCAAATCCTACATTTAACATAGTTGTTTCCTGATGCAGTTTTCAGAAATCGAACTCGTGTCCTACTCCCTTAGCACTCCTTGCCTCTGCAACTACGCAATGCCCACCATCAAGGCAGCGAGACATACGGAAAATGATTAGTAGTTACAAGCTCACTCTTGAAAATTAATGGAGGGGTTCATACAGATTTGAGTTTCAGTAGAGGTAGAGGCACTACTCTTTACTCGCCATTACATTGAAAAAATACGGTCAGATACTACTTTGTAATTGAGTTAATAACATTTAAAAAATAATTACGAGTAATAATGTAAGATCATGTTATTTCTTGAATTTTGATTTTTACCATTCAAATTTTATAATTTTTATCATTAATCAATTTAGATTTAGTGAAATTTGTAGATAGTACTAAAACATATGTCATTTTCCAATATAGCGCTAAAAATTTTTTATTTCCTAAATAGTACTTGAATAATGACTAGTGGGAAGAACAATGTCGAGTAATGATGGACTTTTGGTTTAAACAATGTCCAGTGGCGATAGACATTTACTTGAACAATAACTAGTAGACATGGAACACTGGTATTACATTGCAAAATAAAAACGTTTGTATTATATTGAGAAAGTCACTATATTTAATACTATTTAGGTTAATTCACCTAAAAATTACTCCATATTAGAAATTGACAAAAAATATTTCTCTAAAATTTCCCTTATAAGATTACTTCAAAATATTACTACCTCGGTCGCAGTGTATTTGTCCAGATTACTGGCATTGTTTATTCTTGTATCCACTAATTGTAAAACTCGGGCCCTCACCCTGGCCGTACCAGGTCAAGCACGCTTAACCTTGGAGTTTCTAGGTGATGAGCTCTCGAAAATAAGATGCACCTTATTGGTATGAGTAGTACTATCAATCCTTTTGAGGTCTTCCCATTCCCATCTTGATACGGGGTATTACATTCACCCCCACTTAGGAATGCAACGTCCTCGTTGCATCTTTTTTTTTTTTGAACCCATAGATCTTCCCTAGGTGAACTAAGCTCTTTTGGCCCTTCACGGTCGCAGGGTTGCTCTGATACCATTTGTAACACCCTGGCCCCCACCCTGGCCGTAAGTGTCTGCTCATAGGATTATAGACTGGCCCCACAAATCAACACACGTCTTTCCCGCACACTTTGTCCTTTACTCATGCGCGCCCAAGGAAAACTTCCTAGGGGGTCACCCATCCAAGAATTGCTCCAGGTCAAACATGCTTAACCTTGGAGTTTCTAGGTGATGAGCTCTCGAAAAGAAATTGCACCTTGTTGGTATGAGTAGTACTATCAATCCTTTTGAGCTCTTCTCATTCCCATCTTGATACGGGGTATTACACTAACATTCAATCTTGTATTAGTATTGTCAATAACTCTCTCTTTTTACATTACAGTAAGTTGTACTCAACTTATCCCAAAATGATTTTACGTTTTTATAGTACGCCCCGAAAAAGACTTTAATTTCTATGTTTGGCAAATTTTGTAAGCTCCAACATTTTTCTCCTTACTCTGCACCACATTCAACACACACAATTTTTTTTCCTTAAATTTTAAGTCAACCCCAATTATGAAGCTTTTTTGAGACTTAGAGAGAACTTGATATCATTTTAGATTTTTGTAAATTTTAAATATTTTTTTAAAACAAATTTACAACAATGTTTAAATAAATTAAACTTGAAATGAATTTGATCAAATGATATAAATAAGAAACTAGAGTTTGTAAGAGACATGAAATAATGATACATTAAAAAGTGGGATATGTATGAATATGATCGTATTTTTTGAATTTTCAGTTTCCGTTCATGACTCTGCAGGAAGGTTAGTCATGACACATATAGTACCATATTCCATATATTGCATTTGCAATCTTGCTGATTCTAGAAGAATGGTCTGGAAGAAGAACGTTGCGGAACGGCGATAACAAAGAAAGAGAAGAATAACTTGATAGAGTATAACAAATTGCAGAAAAACACTTTCAAATTTGAGTTATTTCGGAGGATACGAAATACTTTAATCAAGAATAAGCCTTTCAAATCATATCTTCATCCATATTCGAGGATCTCTATTTATAGAGATGAAAATCGACGATCAGACATGATCTTTCGCCTAAAAGTTTGCAGACTTTCGCGCAGTAGGGATAAACACAAGCTTTCATTTTTTGGACGCAAACGTTCATAGAGTTTGGTCCTAATCGGTCATTATTCGAAGTCACGGATTTTCTAATATTTTGGACTCCATTCACGAAAATCTAAAGGATTTTTATAAAGAAATAATGTCCAAAATAAGAACCGCCCCTTGGTTCCCGCTACTCGAGGGTTACTACTCCCGTACCCCCTCTTCCTGAGGCTTCATAGGGGCTGCTAACTTCAAGTGCTTCTTTGCTCTTAGCTTGACACCATATTTACTACTCGTATAGGTAGTTCTATTATATCTTGTACCTACATATACAATTTTTCAAAAGAATCATTAAGAAGATATACTTCAATCTCTTTATCTTGTAGTTCTAAACACATATCTCTAGATGATGTTACTTTGTGTTGCAATCTCTAGATGTTACACTTTCCATATTGAATTCTGTACCTAATGTAAGATTAGGTGAGAATTGGGAATCTTACCACGAGAGACATCATATGGACTTTAATCCTAGCTCTTTAACCGGATTTTGCATGAGATCTCTTCTAACATACTCAATTGATATCACACCACTTTTGATCAAATTACAAATCATGACATGTCTAACACCCATGTGTCTAGACTAAACATTAAAACTTGACTATATGCCTTAACCAAGCTAGCAGCACTGTCACATCTTACAGATTTTGATGATATTGGTTTGGACTATAAAAGAATCTCATATACCAAGTTTTTTAACCATCAACCTCTTTACCGACTAATGCTAAAGCAACAAACCGGTCTTTATCCATAGTCCAAGATTTTTTTAATATTTTAGACTCTGTTCACGAAAATCTAAAAAATGTTCATAAAGAAATAATGTCTAAAACAAAAAATTTCCCAACTCGACCCCGCCCAAGGGCTCTACCACTTGGACTCCGCCCCTGGACCCACGCTATGAATTTATAACATCGTTGAACAATTGCACACCTCATAACTTCTAACTAGGTTTGACAACTTTTATTTAAATTCTTGTTTGATTTAAACCGATGACACTAAATCACCAACACTAATAAATTTAATCCACCGACTACAGAGGTACAAATAACAATAAAACAGAAATAAGAACTCCAAAAACTATATTCTGGTTGTTTTATAGTTCGATTAAGCTCGCATTTTTACATAGAGTTTGGAGTTTCTCCTAATTTATACAATTAACAAGATGAAATACGTGGTAACCAATCACCCTCATGAATGAATGATTAATGATTACCCAGTCATGCCTAAATAATATTTTAAAAATATTTTATATAATAAATCTAACAAACTATTTTTGTATCAATGTTATTTTCATTCTGAGATCAAATTTATCCATTTTGATCAAAAAAAGTCAAAAAATAGACAAAGTAAATTATTCCTTAGTAAAGCACGACGTGAATAGAATGATGGATCAAAGTAAACGCCCAATTTCAAAACCACAAGACAAAGCACGACCTGAATTTGTACAAAAAACTAAAAACAAGTTACCCCTCATAGTTAATTTAGGGATTCAGAAAAGGATATGAATAAAAGAGGTAAAAAGAGAGTGGCTCAAAAGTGCTTGAAAAGAGAATCATGAGAAAAGCTCCTCAATCAAATCAAAATGTATTAATATTTCTCATCATTGCCACTTCCTCATCATTTACCATCCCCTTCTAAACAAGTAAAATCACGCAATCTGATGTGAAAAGTCAAAAGTTAATTTGCAGTAAACAGCAACAAAGATCATCATACTACAAATCACTCATCACGAAATGATTTGATGGGTTCTTTGAAAGTCATGAAAATAATACAGAGTAGAAAGAAGAATCAATCAAAAACAACAATAAAGATGGATTATTGAGTAATAATTAATTAATAAATTAATAATTATAACCATAATAATATGGAGAAGTATTGATATGAAAAAAAATGATGGATCTACTTGCAGAGAAAAGGGAAGGAAGATGATCGGGTGAAGTGCTCTACAACTTATAGCCGCAAGTGTTGACTTTCAGTTGTAGGGTTTTGGTTAGTTGGGCTTTATAGTTTAGCCCGTATGGACCGATTCCTGCCTCAATTTCGTTGTTTAGCCCAATATGAGTTTTCCATCCTCTCCCATGAAATTAAAAAAAAAAACACTATTTTTTGGTACATTTGTTTTGGAGTAAATTTTTTTTAAAAAATATTTTTTACTCGAGATACTGATAATGTCAACATAAAAAAACTATTAATGTCAACATATAATGATAACAAATACTGATTCATATAACACAATTTCGTGATTTTGATAGTGAAAATGAATAAAATATATAGTAAAATTTATTTTGGTAAAAATTTCACATTTTATTATAAGTAGATTTTTATTACGGAGTAATTTAATTTATTCAATAGTTGATGTAAAATAAAAAAAATTGTACTAGTAAAAATTACACTAATACATTGTTTAGATGATCAGAAAAGGAAGGAAAGAAAATACAATGTAAGAAAACACATATTTAAAGCATTTTCTATTGTTTGGTTTGAAGAGAAAATAAGGTAAGAGAAAAAAACTACATATGAAAAGGTCTCTCTCCAATATAGGTGAGAAAATGGCATCTTTTTTCTCTCACCATTTTCACACGATTCTCTTATAAAATTTTAACAATCCAAACACTAAGACCATGTTTGGATGAGGTAATTTTAGAGAAAAAGAAAACGGAAGGGAAGAAAACACAATTTCCAATAAAATTTCACTTGTTTGTTTAGGGAAGAAAATGGGGGAACAAAAGAAATTGTCAAAGGCGCCAACCTAAAAAAATTTCTCCGCTCAAGTGGTGAGAAAATCCGCCCATTGAAGAGACCGCGTGAATTGATAGTTTTACCCTTCATTCCATCATATATAATTATATCCTCCGTATATATTTTTTCTATAATAAAAAGCAAGGGCGAAATTGTCTTTTTTTGCTTTATCACCTTCTCTTTCCTTTTACATTATTACTTCATTTTCCACTCACCCAAACAACAATAATCTCCTTCCCATTTCCTCTTCATTTTCTTTCCTCTCTATTTTCTTTCTATTCATTTTCTTTCCAGTTTCCACTCATTTTCTATTTTTATCCAAACAATGGCTAAATTTTTCTCTCATCATTTTCTCTTTATTTTTCTTTTATGATTTGTCAATAAGAGAGTATTTTAATACTCTCTATATATACTTTCGTGCAGTGGTACCCTCTTATTGGGTGATTGAGTTCGTTGAAACTTGAAACTCAAATTTCATTTCCCATCTTTCGATATTAGGAACTTCCTATTATCTAATCTAACATTAAGAATGTCTTATTAGCTCTATTTGAGAAGTAATTTAAGAAAACACATTGCAAAATTAGTGTACTTCACAAACAAAATTAGTGTTATGGTTATGTGTCGTATACTCGCATAGGCATATTGTGCCGGTGAAGTACCCAAAAAAATAGTAATGCACAATTTTTAGGGTACCCTGTCCTTCAAGACATAGCTAATACGAGTTAGTACTGCATAATACTCCTTTTCCTTAAAAAGAAAAAGATATAGAAAGAAAAACAATCTTTTTGAATAGTCTTGGGACGAATATATAGTATACAGTACAAGATACGGCGTTGACTGCCTAAAGTATTCTGGAAACATGATGATGAAATTTCATAAAGTAGATTACCAAATCTTTATTTTAAAAAAAAAATACGGAGGGTACATATTTAGTGAACAAAGTGAAGAACCAAAGCCCAGATGGGATAGACGAGCAAGAGGATGATGCCTACTGTGTTTGATATCCCGTGGCTTTGGGTGAAGGAATTCCGGAATCCGCCGGATGCTCTGATGTGTTCTTGGAGCAGATAACACCCGATCACAAGACATATCGCCGTCCCAAACCAGCTGTCTCTTATGGTTTCCGCGAAGAAGTTCGGAGAAACCACTAGGAGTAAGATGAGCGAACCGGGCATTTCCAACCAATCTGCAATTCGCAATCAACAAGATTAATGTTGAAGAAGCATTTAGCGCAACAAAGGCACAAATGCAGTACCATTCCACAGGGAATTAGGCCATTTGGGTCAGAATGAATGAAAGTAATGAGAGCCTTCTCTCACACCCCCAAAAGGCATATCAATTTGGGGATATGAACATGATAAGATTGTCCATTAACATGCCCATGGAAACTTGTTTGAGTTGTTATTTCACATCATCAATGAATATGGATGAATGAAACCTCCAAGAAGAGCTTTTTATAGAATTGAGTTAGGTCCAACATCAATGAGAATCTAGAAAACACCAACTGAGGAACTTCTGGACTTTGAGATTTGAAGTTCACATGAATACACATCTGATCTACAGGCAGATAAATGTAGAAAAGAATGAACTGAGATTCACAAACCTGGGAAATGCCGCGGGAAGAATAGCCTCAGCACGACCGCTATCAAAGCAATCCATTTCCCAACTTCTCCCCTATACATTAGAACAAAGTGCTTCAATAATAATTAATTCACTCTGATCAACAAAGAAGAAGCGATTCAATTGCGCAGAAGGAGGTTAATTGAGATTATGCTTTACCTTAAGAAGTGGAATATCACATGAGGAAGACTTAGGAAAATATAGGGGATTAGAAGAGCAGTAAGCATGTTCGTTTTCCAGTTTGTACGGTCCAGAATGAGCAAATAACTGTACACAAAAATAAAGAGGATGAATCCATATGATCTTCAAAAATCAAAATCACTAAATCTAGTACTCAAATAAGAGGATTCGAATCTGGAATAGATCGGGTGAACGAAGAATTTTGCAGATTTGTGAAGGAATTAGATGAATTTGAAACCCTAAAAAGAGAGAGAGAATTAAGTTTGGTACATGGCGGCAAAGGAGGCGACCCATTTAAGAAAGGAAGTGCCGAAGCCAAGGCCGCCGAGCTTGGTGGCGTGGTCGAAGAGGTTGCGGGCGGCGGCCTTGAGTTCCCGGAGGTCCGCATTGATGAGTTCGTCGGCGGCGACTTGATCCGTCTTCATAGCCAAGTAATCGATTCTCCCCATTGTTCTTCTCTCTTCTTCTCAGATCTGATAGAGTTTCACTACGGAGTGCAGTTGCCGGCCACAAAATTTATACCGTAGAATAAGACGACGACGGAATTGGCAATTCCTTATCATGACGTGGCAAGCTTCCCACTATGCCACGTGCGAGACGTCGTTGCTGCCCTTGAATTTCGCGACAGTTTGTTATGCCTGGCCCTCCCAGATTGCCCGTTCAACCTTCTATTTGCAATCACAATTTTTTCAAAATATCACGTAACTTTGTACGCCCACGTTTTCTAGTTTTGCCTTTCATTTCCAAACCTATCATTTTTTGCTACGGAGTACAACATTTGCATTGTGTGTCACACATTACTCGTGAAAAAAATTACCTATGCCACCATCCTATCAATTAATAGGTGTTTTCAATAATTTTCAAACTTCATAAATATTTTTCAATATATTTATTAAATTTTGTGTTCTCTAAATAGTACTTAAATAATATTTAGAGATGAGAACAATGTACATTGAAAGTGGATATTTAATTTGAATAATGTGTTGAGATCGCTTGTGCCTTCATCCCAACCTCACATTAGTATGATATTGTCCGCTCTAGATCAAGCCTTCCTGAATTTGTTTTTGGACACCTCTCATAAGACCTCATACTAATGGGGTTGGGTGAACCTATATATTTGGCTTATTTACTCCTAAACTTCTAGTGTGGGACTTGGAGTAATCTCAACAAACCTCCCCTCAACCAAGGACCACACAACTTTCGACCTCCCAGAGTGGACAATATCATACTATTGCGGGATTTGGTGAGGACAAGCGGTGTCCCAACATGTGGTATCAAAGCCTAGTTTCGTGCGGGCATGAGTAGCAAACTGCGTTGTGCGGAGTTCTCGGTGTGTCCGGTGTGACAACATGACAAAAGGTGTGCGGGCGATGTCTTGTGTCGAAAGTCTTTCTTGCAAGTGGTGGTCGGGCAGCGTGTAACTATGGTACAAGATGATTTGGCAGACCAAATGGTGTGACCTTAGCGGATTGGTGGTCTGCGGTATTCCTTGTGTCAAAACTCAAAAGTCTTTCTGATATGAGAAGGTCGGACAGTGTGTCCCGTAGGTGTAGTGTAGGGGTAGTGCAAGATGGTGGTAGATCAAATGGACAATCGTTGAAGAGGAGGTAACGAGTTGTATGATCGTTAGTTTGAAGGGAGGTTTGTTGGATGCAAACTACCCTCCCAACCTCACAAGTTATCCACTTTCAGATTTTTTTTTTTAAATTCTTTAGTTTGTCATCCGTCTAAAAAAAGATCCATTTTCCACTTTTAGAAAAATTTTTGTGACATATACTCCGTAATTTTTTCTTCTTCTTTGCATTATTTGTATGTATATAATTTTACTCTTCGAAAAAACTAGCTAGAACATGAGCCGAGTAAAAAAGAAGGGAAGCAACATCAATGGGAACATTGGTGGATGGTGGTTCCTGATAAGCACCCACATATATGCAATCGCTAATTTGGCATTCATCCACATCAATTTTTAAGTCCAGAAGATTTGAACTCGCAAGACTTTGGCCTGGCGATCATATATACACACATATACATACATGCTCGCTAGCTATAAATAAAGATTGGTATCCCCACTTTTGACATCATTCTTCTTACGTACACATTCACAAACACAGAACAATTTCACGCTCGTCCAACTGCGTTACTACCCAGCAAGGTATCGGTCGTGGGAGAGCTTTGCTCACCCGACCACGGCTCCCGCACCGACACCGGAGACCTCTCCTTCATTACTATTACTCTCTTATTCGAAGAACTGCAGAACGATCTCTCGCTGCCGTTGTGCCGAGACGAGCAAGACGACGATGTCGTCATGGCGCACCCGTTCTCTGCCCCGGAGGCCTCCGCCGGTTCCAAGCCACCGCCTCTCATTTGATCCAACTCCTCCGCCACTTCCGTCATCGAAGGCCTCATGTCCTTGTGGAAAGCCAGGCACCTGAACGCCAGTTCGGCTACCCTGTGTATGGAAGAAAGCGTCCACGCATCCCTATTCGGCTCCAAGTACGGGTCGATTATCTCGTCCACTCGCCCCTTCCCGATCCTGTCTACCGCCAGCGCGGCCAAGTTGATCTCGGTGTTGGGGCGGGTGAAGTCGACGACTTTCATAGCCGTTATGATCTCCACCAGAACCACCCCGAAGCTGTACACGTCGCTCTTGTCTGAGAGGTGGTAGTTCTGGTGGTACTGCGGGTCCAGGTACCCGGGCGTCCCCTGCGGGGCTGTCGAGATGTGGGAGTCGTCCGTCATTGCGAACCTCGAGAGCCCGAAGTCGGCGATCTTCGACCTGTAGTTGAAATCCAAGAGAATGTTGCTCGACTTGATGTCCCGATGGTATATCGGCGGGGTCATCGACGAGTGAAGATGGGCAACCGCTCGGGCCGTTTCCGCCGCTATCGTGAGGCGGATGATCCACGGGAGGCCGGAACGGTGCTCCCTCTGCAGGTGCTGCGACAGGGTCCCGTTCGGCATGTACTCGTACACGAGGATCTGCTCCTCGTGCTCAAGACAACAACCAAGGAGGCGGACGAGGTTCGGGTGGCTAACCGACGACAAAAGCTTGATCTCATTCATGACTTGCTCCACCCCATCAGGGTCTTGGTGTCTCAGTCTCTTTATAGCAACCAGTTCATGATTATAAAGCTTCCCGGCATAGACCGTGCCATAGGCCCCCGTCCCTAGACGCATTGCGTCCGAGAAACCATTTGTGGCCCGCTCGAGCTCTTTGTAGGGGTATAAGCGGACGCTGGAGCAACAGCCCGCGGCTTCTGAGAGCCGCTTTGCGCTCACACGTTTCTTTAGGGACGCGGATCGCATTCGGGTGCAGTAGTATGCCAGGACAATTATACATGTCAAGGACGCTCCAGACACAAATCCTGCACCAACATGTGGATTTCTTAGGACGTTATTAGTTCAAAATGAACATTTGGTAAAATGGGCAGGAGGACTTAATAACATCCTACGACGACTTATTAGTTATTAGTCTTAGTTTATTAGAAGAATTTGTTACCGGCGATGAGAATGCCGACTCTTGTTCCGCCGCAGTTACCGGACATGTACTTGGAAGCATTGCAACTAGAAGAAGCTGGGGGAACGGCAATGGATTGATATGAAAAGATGCAATAGTTAGTAAGTAAAAATATGAAAAAGACAGTGGCATGAAAGTTATTCTTTACAAAAAAAAGGATGAGTCCATCTCTGAGAGTCCCTCAGACTCGATCGGACGGGTTCTAAGAAGAGGATGAATTGGACTTGGATCGAATATTTGTGGCTAAAAATCGAGTCTGCCACTGGTATTTATAGAGACCCTATGCTTAACATATTTGCTTCCTATAACCGTTGTTGAAGTCGGGTCATATACTTTTGACACTTTTTGCGTTGGACAACTGCGCAATGCACCGGCGAAAATTATTCTTTACAGTTTTTACTAGAAGCCCATTGTTTGGTTAATCCCCTCGTAGATTAGTTCGTTTGATAAGATTTAATTTATTAAAAGAAAACTACGGATTACTTGGTTCCTCCCTGAGTGTTTGTCCACTTTTGACTTTTGGATCTGTTCATTTAAGCACTTTGACTCATCAAATTCTCTCAATGTGTAAGCCTAAAAATAGTCATGTGTGATCTTGTTTGATTCGTCTTAACATATATATTATTAATATATAATTTTTATAATTTTTTAATAAACGAATTACACGATAAAATGAATTAAAGAAGTGCATTGAATGGTGTGTAAAAATGAAAGTGAACAAATACTCAGGGACGGAGGGAGTATTTAATTTTGAAGATAGTGCATCGCTTTCCTTTACACGTTGCATTGTTTGGCTTTAATTTTCAATCATTCAAAATGAGACCATGCTACACTTACACTAAAAAATATACCGGTAAACATGTGGTGTCCAAACGTGTTTGTAAAGCTACCAAATGTGGCTGTGTTCACAACCACGCAATTATTTTTAAGTGTGCCTGTGTTTACAACCACGTAAATTGTTTTTAATCAAAATGTGGTTGTGTTTCACAACCACGTTTTGACGCCCCATGTTTAACCCCATGTTTTGAACCCCATGTGTATCGTATTAGGTTCAAAATGTCTCACTTTGACCAATTCAAGACAATAAAATAGTAATACTCCGTACTATACCACAACTTTTCGCAGTTTTCTTCTTCAATCTTCTTAAAATGATTAATTTGTAAAAGTTAAAGACTAGGAATCAATCTACAATCAAAGCTTTGACCAATCCTACTGTTTTCACTGCTTAATTTTCAAATTAACAATGGTACTAACCCTAATTAATACCAAGTCCAAACTCAACCACTATTTGTTGCATGTTAAACATCTAGTAGATCTAGGGCCGGTTATTTAACGTTTTCGATTAGTGTTAGTATTTTAGATAAAATTTAACGGTGCAAATTAATTTAAAGATAACACTAAACGTTGTCTGCAAAAAAAATTTTCTAAACGTTTGCACTAATTCTAATGTTATTCTCAAATAGGTCTTTACTCAAATTCAACAAGTATAGAATACGAAAATCAAGAAATAATAATGAAAATAAATACAGTAAATAAATGTGGCTAAAAGATCAAACCTTGCCGGCAACCATCACCATTGGCGAAGCCATCTCCGACGAAACCATCCTTACACGAGCACCTGAACCCCTTTCTTCGGTTTGGAAGTTCAACCGGAGAGCATTGTCCGTCAGGATGACAGTTGCAGCTCCCGTCCAACCACCACACCAGCTCCACCGTCTGAAGCTCCAGCGACAAGGCGGAGCTCTGTACAGTGTCATTACCTCCGGCGGCGATCGAGGAAAACACAACGCTGCAGTTCGAACTCTTCAGCCCGTCGTAGTTCAAGAAGCTCCCGCCTTTTTCTCCCAGCTCCGAGTAACAGCCCACGGTGTCGTTCCTATTAACACATCGCCGCAACCCAGTCAACCTCGTAAGCGCCTTGCACTCCGGCAACGGCCGGCTACAGTTCTCGAGCAGAAAGGCGTTCCGCCGTGACATCCAGAAGTTTCCGCCGTTAAGGGGGAGAACCTTTTCGATCCCGCGGCCGCAGCTCGCCGGAAGTCCGACCAGTATACTATCAGCAGTCAGATTCCGGACCTTAAATTCCCCAATTTTGACATCCCCATTGTCGCAATCCAAACGGATCCCACAACCATCGGAGAATCCAAACGGGTAAGGGAGATCTTTACCCCAACCCCTTCCGCAAGAACGATTGCATTTCTTCTCGTCATCCCCAGCAACGCATTTTAAAACCACCAGATTCAAGAAAAACAGTCCGACGATTGTCTGGTAAAATCCCATAATTCTGTTCAAGAACAAAACAATCAACCATCAGATTTCTGCGATTAAAGCTGTTGGGCTATAACACAAAATGAAAAAAAAAGGATTTTGACTTGGGAAGCCGCCATTAATGCATATGAAATAAAGGGGTACAGTTGATATTGGTGGGAAGGCCATGTTTTTCCAATAATAAATGCTGCAACTCTGTTTTCCGCCATTAGAGTAATACCTTATACTTGATCACCACTCATTTACTCTCGCCATCCCCTGCAGTTCCCTCTCGTTCTCGAAGTGGTTGAGCTACTTGCAGCATTAATTTCTTCAAAAATTTGCTCTGTGAAAAAATTTACTCAGATCAAGAACCTTGCAAAACATGTTGGGATTTCCTGGAGTTTTAATCGTATAAAAGGATGATGAAAGAGAGAAAGCCGACGATCTTGAAATGCCTGCCGGCTTATTTTCTGGGTTTGCAAGTCACAGTTCGCGATAGAAGACCGGGGAAGACCGCATCTTTTATCCGTTTTCGTCAATGTAATTACATTTATATCCTTCCCTTTTTCTTCACCATTTTTTAACGATTTTCTTGGGACATCTCTATAGTCAAAAGTTATCTTCAACCATATCATTTTAGTTTGATAAAAGTTACTCCCTCCGTCCCCCTAAAATGTTCTCATTTTGACTTTTGGTGGTTTTTAAGCAGAGTTGAAAAAAGGTAAAAGTTTACCATAATACCCTTAATGAAAAATGGGTGGAGTGTATTAAATGAGGTGGGTGAGGTGTAATAAATAAAGTAAGTGGGGGTAGTTGTGGTATTTTAATTGTTAAAAAATGAAATGAGAAGATCTATTGTGGACAAAGAAAAAGGACTCTTGGGGGGGGGGACGGAGGGAGTATAATATAGCTAGGCAAATCTTTTTGTTCTTCTCCAAAGGTTATGCTTTATTTTAGCAAGTTTGCCAAAAAATAACTTTGGCTTGCTAAAAATAACAAGCTCCTCAAATTTTAGCAAACCAATACTTAAAAAGTAAATAGCAAATTATGGTTGGAGAATGAAACAATAAAGTGCTTGATATATCATTATTCACTTGCTATAATGTAAAAATAGCAAATCCATATAACAAGCATGGTTGGACAATTGGACGTTATGATATTTGTTCTAGTCGGTTTATAAATTAAAAATTAATTGTAAATATTATTCAGTAGAAAATTATATACAAATATTTATAAAATTAGATGTGCCTTGACTATATTATTTTATTAAATATATAAAATAAATAAAATTTGATCATTTAAATAGTGAATAAAAAGTTAACTTTTGAACAGATGAAAGTATATAATACTTTCTAGGGTCCTAAAAACATGGGATGCTTTTCGTCCTACTACTTCGTCGTGCCTCGTTGAAGAGGAGGTCAACTACTAAAAACATAGCTATTTAAAAAACTATCATATCGAACTCCCGTTGCTAGTGCGGTGCGTGCCTCGTCCTACTACCTCGTCGAAGCGTGATTGTCCCTTGGTGTACTTGATCCATAACAGCTCATTCATTGGCGGATCCAGGCAAGGACCGGGGGCAAGACTACTACGGGTTACATTGTGGACATTGTGTAATAAAACATTTTTTAAAAAAGCTAAGTCAAATTAACAAAACAAATTCATTTCGACTCAATTAAACATTAAAGAATTAACGAAAAATCTCGAAAACACTTCCTCGATTTTTAGTTGCTCTTAATAATTTTTATTTTTGACTCAATTACATTTTACGGAATAATTCATTACTTTAATGGTAGATATTTGATTTTATAATTAAAATTTATTTTTATTAGGAGCATTTCACTTTGTTTGATGGGGGCATAAATATTTTTTTAAAAAAAATTGGGATACTATTAAAAAAATAGAGTTCATTGGGAGCTATTGCCCCCATTGTATATATTAATACGTGTGATCTCCTCTTCTTCACTCATTAATTTGGTTTTCTAGCCCTAGCAATTGCAAAATTTCATAATAGACTTATTTTACATAATAATTTCTCAACAAAAAAATTATCATAAATACAGGTAAAATATAGAAAAAATATCAAAATAGAAATTTTATATTTTTATTTCCTAAACAGGAGTTTGTATTATGGTAATGTACATGAACGTTTTACTATACTTCTTGATTATGTAATATAATATAAATATATTTTAACTCCCATTTCGGAAATAGAAACATTAAACTTTTATTTTGGTATATTTTAAATATTTTATTTTTACTTTAGTCTTTTCTATTTCTCGAAATCTATGACACATAGCTTTGTGTTAGTAGGATCAGTTTTTAAAAGAAATTACAAGTTAGTTTGTTGACACATATATATACTGTATATATTTGTATGATTGTATTTAGTAAGATCAGTTTCAAAAAGGGGGTTGCAATTTTTTTTGAAATAAAGTAGAATAAAATTGACGAAACAAGAATGGTACAATTAAATTTGGGGGACTAAAATCTCACATCCGGATACTAGAATCAGAGCTTGTTTGGAAGTGATTAACTTTTAGATAAAGTGATTTCTACAAAAGCTGAAAGCAAAAGCACCTCATACATGCTTCTCCGAAACGGTGTTCTGTGTACAAAATAGTTGCAGTGAAAAGCAGAAGATGGCCTGTCAAACACCCTCTCAATATCTCTAGCTAAAACATGAGCCACTTCGTTACAAGAGCAATTACCAAAGCATATCAAAACTGAACGCAAAGATTGTAGAAGCATCGTGCAATCAATAGTCACAACTCCAAAGTATGATAAGGATGCACTCGAAGACAATTAGAATACCCAGTCAAGTTTGAAATAGATTTTTCTTATAGCCATGATAAAACTTCATAGATCACCATAGCTTGTGCTAATAAAGGACTTGTCCCACATCTAAGCCTGCCATTAATGGCTGCCCGAAAAACTCCGTCACGTTCAAATAACCAAAACTCCCATACTTGAGTTAGCAAGACTATTACGAAAACGAGCAAATGGTCTGCCCCTTTTGAATCGGTTGCATAAAAAAACGATGCAATTGTCAAAAAACGAGAGAATTCTATATTGGTAAATAACTACGGAGTATGTTTTAATACTAAGTAAATTCCCATATCAAATCAACAAAAGCAGTAATGAAAATCCATTGCAAAATGAGACTTAATTAAGTGAACAATGACAAGATTATCCCACAAGCAGATCTGGACATATATATACAATTTGACTCCTCATCAATTCCACCATACATATCGATCATATCAAACATTCAAACGCCCCATCCACTTAGATTCTCTCAACTATGGAGACCAGAAAACGTCACAAAGCTGCACCCACTTGTCAATACTATTCACCGCGGGTGGCGGCGGCGGCGGCGGCGGCGGCGGAGAGGGATTCCCAAACACCGCCTGCAGGTTTCTGCGAGCCCTCTCCATGCGCTTGTGGTGGCGGATCCGCCTGAGAACAGCATCTCTGTCGAGCGCCGACGAAGAGTTGGCCAGATAGAGATGGTTGGTCACTGACGGAGTTTTTTCCACTGCTATGCTTTCTTGATAATCCGGCGGGAGACCAGAAGAAGAAGGGCGAGTCTTGGAAATGGAGGACATTTTTACTGGGCTTTTTTCTTTATGAGAAAAAATCTAAAAAACAAAAGAATTGGAGAATGAAATTGGTGTGTGACGTGTGGCGAACATGCAGAATAAATAAGAATTTTGGGGAGGGGAGAGTAGAGAAAGAGTGAAATGTTTGGTTTGCTGGTTTTTCTGTGGGTGACCCAAAGACAGCGGGCGACTGCTAGCAGTTTCGGGTCCAAACTGAGGGCGACTTGGCCCGGCCCAGTCCCGCACGTCATCCTTTCTAGTTTCTACGTTACGGAGTACGGACTTATCCGTATTAAGGATTTTTGAAATGGATATGTTAGGGATACACCAAAAAATATATTCGATTCACCAAAAAATGTATCCGATTTATACAATGTTTAACAAAGTTTTTATAGACACACACAGACACTCAATGTTTGTGCACAGAAAAATTGAGTGTCTGTGTCTGTAAAAGTTTTAGTATAGAATTGGGGTATGTCATTTGGTGTACCCCAGTCCTTCATTATTATGGAGTATTTTTAAATTTTGATATCGTGTTGAAATATTAAAATAATACGGAGTACTCCGTAATATTGATCATTGAGTGATAGAGTACATGATACAATATTGCGGGTTACAAAGTGAAATTTCCTACTTTTTGAAATCATTTTATTTACAAATTGATATATCAATAAGATATATAAATTACATATTGAAAAATTACGTCAAAAGTTCTACAAAACAAGATATGACAAGAATATTTTATTTTATCAAATACTTAATGAAATCGCGTAAATAAACAAAAGTTATCGAGAGGAGAGATAAAAAAATTGAAATAAAAATAGGGACGGAGGGAGTATGTAATGGAGGGGCTTGACAAGACTTGATGTGGTTTGACGATACTGATAAAATATGTGTGTTACAGTGGATGTGAAGAAAAGTGATGAGATATGGATACGTGCTAAATTTTGATTGGTTGAAATCTTAAAAAAATGGAAGGGAGAAGAGCTCGTCACGGAGCGATGACTATCACATGAATTGGGAGAACGCCCTTTCACCTTAAGCATGTAATGGATTGCGGAGCGTAAATGACGGTGGTCAGGTGGTCAAGCCCCTCCTCACGCTCCATAAACACACTCTAGTCTACGCCGCACAATTTTCAATAGGATTAAAAAATATAAAAAAAATGTGTGATGAAAATTTCTATACTCCTGTGATGCATATATGATTTTCCAATTTTCCCCATTTTAATTTGTGTACTCATTTAATTAAGCTTTCCAGATGTGATGTCCGGCCTATAATATCCCAAGAGAGTGCATGCATAAACTCAAAGCCCAAAGCAGAGATGACAAATGATGATGAAGTCTGCAGAAAATCTCTGTTAAGATTTCCAGCTTCCAACAAACATATACCCTCATTCTCCCTGCAACTCTTCTTCATTCTTCTTCTACTTTCCTTTTTGTGGCTAGTGATCTTGGGATTATCTGAAGACCATTACCCTTCTATAAATCCATCAATTCATTTTCCTTGCCTAAGAAAAATTAACCAGAAGAAGAATCATGAGAGGTTCAAGAAGTTCTTCAAAAGGAACAAATTTGAAGGTTGGTTCCCATGGTTGTCCCTCCTTCTTCAAGATCTACTTAGGAGAATCATCCTTTTCCTGTGAAAGAACTGTAAGTGGTTCCACATGAATCATTATAACTTCTTTTGATGTACTAATTGAGTTGGGTGAATTATTATAACCAAGGCAATCTCTCATTCATTATATATATTTATTTGTGGTTGATTGGGAGCAGCTTGTTCCTCGTGCATTCGTGGAAGCGCATGAGGAAAAGCTGTTCCAGAGTTCATGGGCACTGAAGACAGAAGATGGAGGGCTGAGGAGAGTGAAGATTGAGAGACATGGAACGGATTCCTTCTTCTGCCAAAGGGATTGGGAAGGATTTGCAAGAGATCGCAACCTTCGATTTGGTGACATTATAGTGTTTTTCCTTGTAGGAATTTCTGAGTTTGAAGTCATGATCTTTAGCCAAACAACTTCTTGCCGTATCGTAAGTCCACCCGCCAATAAAACTGCCAAAGCAGATCATGATGCATTCACATCATCATCATCTGATGATGATGATGATGATGAGAAGATCATTAAAGCCCCAAGAGAGGGAAGGAGATCCAAGAGGAAGTCATCTTGTAATTATGCACATGCATCTGGATCTGGATCTAGCAAAAGGTCAAAACTAGCCTCAGGTAATTACCTATGTGTTGTTTCAACTTATACCTGTTTTTGTTCTTCAAATGTTTTCAAGAAATCTAGGAGATGTCATTCATTTTCAGGAAAAGGGATACAAGTTAAGACTGAGAGTACTGAGAGTGAAATGGAAGAAGGGTTTCAGATGAAGAGGTTCAGTAATGTCAATCTCACTGCAAAATTTCCCTACTTCGAAATCGTTGTGAAGAAGAGCCACAAAGAGTCCATAGTATGTACTGCCCTCTAATTCAGTGATTGTGTTACTAATTGGTAATGTGATGTGATTTTAAGGCAGCCCTTGGTTGTTAATATCAGTGTTGTTTACTTCATCTATTCTAAGATGATTTGATTGCTCCGTTTCTTCATTTTATTAGTTTGTTCCAATGGGGTTTGCACGCGAGACGGGAATCATTCATGAGAAGGTGATAAAGATGATGAGCAGCGAAAACAGGAGTCGCGAGAAAGTGGAGATTCACAGGGTGAATAATAATAGGGTCCTTTTGGTGAAAGGGTGGGGGGCCTTCAGGAGCGCAAACAACATACAAGTTGGAGACAAGTGTTCCTTCACCTTGCTGAATCCCAACAGCCATGGAACTATGAGACTGTTGGTCAAGAAGCTCCCCAAATGTTAGTAAGCAAGTTGGTTGATCAAGCAAGAATAGGCCATGAACTGGGATTTGCCTTGTTTTGGATTTACTGAGATTTTAACTCTCTTGTGTTTCTATTATTAGATTGGCCTATTTATCATTTTGGTGTACTTTTGATGTGTTGATTTGAATGAAAGTAGCTCTTGCTGGCTCTGGGGAATGAATGTTGCAACTCTGTCATGAATTCTACAAGTTCTTGAAAAACAACCCCAGAAATAATTTGTTGAATCATCAGATTGAAGCAAGAAGAAACGAAGACATATACTCCGTACGTAATATAGAGCAGTTCAAGATGACAATATTTAAAGAAGATACTGATAAATACTCGGGTAACAAAATGCAGAGGATACTAAGAACATTTTGTAGTAAATGCTTTAGTTCATCATCACTACCTAGAGATAATACAGATTTAATTTCTAAATCCAACTCCACATCAAAATACCAAAAAACCAGAACTTAAAAGAAAAAAACTTGAGCAAGTTAAAACAAGAATCAACAAATAATCCTACATGAGTCCAAGAAGAAGAGAGGGGCTAAGAATCTGACTTGAATCTTCAATTCTCTTTTGGCTTGAACCATCAATCCTCCTCAGCCTCTTCTGCAACCGTTTGGAGGAGACTCTGGTTGATAAATTCTGGGTTCAGAAATTTAGCGACGAATGCCCACAATTTGTACACATCTTCAAAGTTAGTCAAAAAACCAAGTGATGCAGTGAGGACTTCGACTCTAACGAATCCAGTTTTGCCATGCTGTCTGCCATTATCCATTGGCTTGCACATTCCAGTGTCTTCGAGATTAGATGATCTGCGCTGCTGTTTTGAACCATCTAAAATCCGAATATGACTGAGGATGCCAATCCCAAGATAAATACAGTGCAACTCAGCCAGTTTCTGCACAATTTCTGGTTTTACAATACTACCCCTATTGCTGCTGTTTCTCACATTGAATGCAACAGATGCCCCTCGCTCATATTTTATTTTGGGCCCATAAATGTGAACAAGGGAGACACTGTCCTCACCATTTGAGCCAGAAACCTTTAATTGCAGCAATGAGGTCACAAGCCAATTGACCAGAAACCGTAGCCGAATAGTAGTTTTGTTGAGACCCAACATGTTAATATGATCCAGATGCTTCAGAATAATCTCAGGTTCTCTCCTGTCTGATTCTTGCCCATCATATTCCCCATTACTTGGGAACTCATCATCATCTAGACTACTCTCCCCAGGCTGGCTTAGATGATCCCTGTAGCTATCTTCCATGGTGAAGGAAACCCTCCTTCCCCTGCTCCTAGGCACCTGACTAGCTTCATCTATGCCAAAAAATCTGCCACCACCATACCTGCTCCCTTCCCTCCTCTCCAGCAATCTGAATTCACCCTCTGTCTCTCTTCTTATTGCACTGTCTTTAATCTCGCGACATATCTCAGACGTTGAACCATTTGGAAGGCGCTTGGAAGATGAAGCCATGTTGTTAAGACCATTCCCAGGACTTCTGGATTCCATTTCTTCTTCTATCTCATTAACATATTCTCTTGATGGAAAAATTCCTTCGATGAACTGTTCTTCTTCGGGAATATCCTGGAAATGGTCAAACTCTTGAGACACCGAGCGCACAGCTGCATCAAATGACAACTCCTTGTCATATATTGGGCTGTTCAATATCTTTGTAGGTTTAGGAGACAGATGCTTATCATTCTTCCTGCCGGAGAACCAAAAAGGTGGTGCTGGAGAGGATGTCTTTTGGTGGTATGAACGACCAGCACTGTCAGAACTCAATGGGCTATGACCCAAATCTATCCACAGAGAATTATCAGATGATTCATCTTCACTAAAGACAGGACTTCTCATTACCTCGCCGATAGATAGGATTTCTGTCTCTTCGAATATTGTGCTTGTTCCATCCCTGTCTGAGAAGTTCTCATGCTCCATATCTGTCTCAAAAACATCCCTGACCTGGGCAGCTGTGAAGGCACCAGAAAACGCAGGAAGCTGTGATGCTGGCCAAGATTCCGTGATAACCTCATTACCATCCCCTCCTGCTTCACCATCTTCGGCCAATCCAGGGAAGCCATCTACTGAATCACTCAGATATAAGGGGAAAACCGGAGTGATTTTCACTAGACCAGATCCGGCATGGCCAGATGGATTTTGAAGGCTTGACATCACAGATTTTTTTATGAGAAGACATCCAAAACCTGTTGGGTCATATCCAAATACTCTATAAAAGGACGTGATGATGAAATCTGGTCGAAACAAAGACAGCCCTAGGGAATCCATGTCTTTGGGACCCAGCGCACCGGCATCAAGCAGGACATGCCAATTGTTCTGCTGCGCCAAAGCCATCCATTGATAAGAGTACTTTGCTCCAGTAACTCTAGATTGGACAGGAAAAACAAAAAGACCAGCAGCCGAGTCTTTCTTTCTCCTCTTCTTGTTTGAGATTTGTTTCCTCAAGTCTGTTGAACAGAGCTTGAGGGTTGGCCATTTGAACCACGCACTGTATACTTTGGCACCTTTCTCCCTGGCAGCCTGAGCCATCCAATTGACAGATTGGCTCTCATGATCAAACATTGTCAACAACTTCTTGTTTGTTTGAAATGGGTATGATTCAGCCAGCAATTTAAAAGCTGATCCTCTACTAACAGTAAACACTAAGCCGTATTCGCTCTCAGGGATGTTCAAGTAATCCATAATTCTTGCTTTGATATCATGTTCCACAGTGCCTTTCTCAGCGCCCCCATACAAAGCATGATTACTCAAATTGGCAGTAATCTCAGACAAACTAAATGTAGATGAATCCCAATAATGAACAGTTTGAAGAAATGAAAACAGCCCAAATCCACAGTAGTCAAGAAATACCTTGGGACCGGACCCAGAAAGGTGAGAGTACTCATCTGACCTCAGCTGGTCAATCATCTCTGATGCCTGGTATTTAGGGTACATGGTGAGGAACTTGGAGAAGGATTCATGGAGTTCTGGAATTGAGTCTTCAGACTCGAATGTGCGATCCGCAGCAAGAGCAGTGGCTTTGAGGAATTCCTTCTGGGCATGCAGTCTAGCGAGTGACCGCGATCTCCCCAAGCTCTCATCCTGGTTCCCTATGGCTCCTGAGTCCATTCCTTGGGATTTAAAAAGAGACCCATTTTCAGATGCTTCCTCAAGTGCTTCCCTGAGCTTGTGCTCTTGTAACTTCCTCAGAATTGATGGGTTTCTAACTTCTTCCGTGGAATGGTTAGCCCCATTCTTCTTCCTACCCTTTTTGTCCAAGATCAGAGAAGCACAGAAAGATATTGGCTTCCATAGTGAAAGATGCATGAACGCGTTCTTTTTCTACACCTTCAATTACACCAAACACCTGAAGCAAACTCCAATTCTACTCCAGAGGCAGGTAGAAAGTGTACTTATCATCCCACTAAAACCCTAGAAAAAAGAGGGCAATTTCAAACCCAATCTTCAGAAAAGCAAAAGGGAATAAATCTAAAAGCTTCAGAGTGAGAGCCCTTTGTATTCAAAAACCGAACACCCCCCTGATCTTAACCCAAGAATCGTGTGCCTTACGCAAACACTGATATACAAGAACCAAATACCCGAAAATAGATAAAGATCAAGTAGAGCTCCAAAATTGGACCTTTATGGGAGATTCAGACACAAGAGACTCCGCAATCTGAAAAGAACGAAATAAGAAGAGAAATTCACCAATGGGTCTAGAGCTTCGATTCTAGCTCGAAGAAACAGTAGCAGTGTAAAGGTATGAAAGAAAATCAAACAAAGCTGCAATAAGAAGAAGAAAAAAAAAGCAACATAATAAGGGTCAAACCTCATAATTCGAAGAGCACAAACTTTCAGATCCCTAAAAGGCGCAGTAGCAGGAAATTTGTTCAGAGAAATTTCTTCTCAAAGCTTTCCTCTTTTTTTTTTTTATTTCCTGCTTTAGAACTCAGCTCCTATCGTTTGAAGATCAATCTATCTCTCAAGCTTTTCATGAAGGCAATTAAATATAGTGGAAATCAAATGCCCATTTACTGCAGTTGAGCGCCGAATCACATAAATCTACTGATTATCTTCTTCCCTCACTACCTCACTCTTTCTTTCTCTCTCTTCCCGTTTGGGTTTGACCCTATCACCAGCGCCTATATATCCATGGAGAAAATGGTCGAAGGATACGACTGGCACTAACCTATCCACACTAATAAAACAGAGAAAAGATGTTGACTTTCGCTTGGGCGTTTTGGTATTAAAAATAGGAAATGGAATCTAATGTGAAGTTTATTTAATTTATTTATGGAAATCCTTTTTTTGTTGACAATTTAAAGAAACAATAATGCACTTCTAATAAGTTACCTATTACTCTATCCGCCTCTAAAGAATTTTCTTCCTTGATCGACGTGTAAAAAATCTCACGACTTTTAAAATATTTTATTTGTATATTGGTAAAGAAATAAAAAATAAAAAAATTATATTTAAAAAACTACATCAATGCAAACATGAAAACAAATACGGAATAAAAGTTATCGAAAGACCGTAATTGTAAAAAAGAAGATCTTTAAAATATGGGGAGATCGAGTATTTGTTACTCCATCTTCATTTTTATTTTTGATTCCCTAAAAGAAAAAATAACACTTTTCACACATTATCATGTTCTCTTGTCTAGTTTGACTTTTTCAAGTCAAACTTAATTACTCCGTAATACATTGGAACGGAGATATTATCTTTCATTGATCTTCTCTTTGCCATTGTTCCTCTCTCAATGCCTTTTGGTGACTCCATAATGGTTCAAAAGTAGTACTCCATAATGGCTCAAAACTCAAAAGGAGTACTTAAATTTGTGTCTTAATATAATGCTTTGGGATATTAAGTAAAGATGTCGTTTGAATCATGATGATATATTTGGTTCATGTGCTGTTCAATGAATGCATTAATAAATAGTTTACGTTGTAACCGCAACAATTTGAACTAACCTTTAAAAAACTACTCCCTCCTCCTTCGTTCCTAAACGCTTATCATATTTCAAAAAGATGTAAAATATCATATTTTTTAAATTTATTTTATTTAAATATTGGTATAGAAATAAAAAAAATAAAATTTGCATACTTAAAAACTACATGAAATTTACATATTTAAAATCTACACAAATTATATTTTATAATCTATAACTATTAAAAATCAAATGCTTTAGATTTCCGTATTACGTTAATTTGTCGAATTTTTAGTAATTTAAATACACCGTAAACTATATTAGTTTACTTCACTATTGATGTTGAAAACATGATCTGTGTGTATGTATATAAATTTGGTCTGCTCTGATCTGATTATAATAAGAATAAATAATAAGCGGAAAAAATAAGTTGAACGGAACGCTGCCTTGATTAGGTTTGTGTTTCAATTGTCCTTAGGCCCCGTTTGGTACACGGAATTCAAATTATGTAATTGGAATTGAGGACTTCAATTCCAATTCTGGTGTTTGGTAGTATAAAAATTAGGTGGATTTGGAATTGATAGTGTAAAAAATGAATTGGAGTTGGTAGAATTCAATTCTATAGAATTGAATCCAATGGAATTTCAATTCCAATTCAATTTCAATTCCGTCAATTTCATATACCAAACGGACCCTTATTAATTAATGAAGAGGTCTTAGCTTCATTAATATTAATGTTTTCTTCACAAATAAAGAAAAAAATGAACACTCAAAACAAAAAAATGAACACTATGTTTGGTTCAAGGAATTTGAGAGGGAAAGGAAAAGAAAATGAGAAGGAAAACATTTTTTTGTTTGGTTAGAAAGGAAAAGAAAAAAAAAAGTGGATGGAAAAGAATATGAGAAGGCAAAATGTACTAAAAGAAAGGAAAACCAAATTCCTTCCTTTTTGTGAGAAAAATGAGAGAAAACCATTTTCTTTTCTTTTCCTACCAAATTCCTTGAACCAAACATAGTAGAAAAGATGAAAAAAGATCCATGCGGACTGCAGAAGTGCGGAGTATATGATTACCATTAACACCTAATTGTGTATCATAATTTTCAAGAATAATTTAAGAAAACTATGAGGCAATAAATACACATCAAGTGTATTTTACCATGTTTTCGGGCACAATTTAGGAAAGAAAGTAGTTTGAACTTTGAATCCTCCATATTTTCAGTTAAAAAATAAAGAGTTGTTTGAACCCGCCATATTTTACCACTGACTTTGGTTATTAAAAAAAAAGAAGAGTATTTTAATGCAGTAATGATCATTAAAAGTTGAAAGTAAGTTTTTTAGGTAGTGTTAATTAAAATACTAATGCTGTGATTAGATCTATACAGCCCTAAAGAATAAAGATGGTCCGAGGAGGACCCCTGCCAACTTATAGACCAGATCCAACCAAAGGCAAAGGAAAAATGGCAGTGGAGGACAATGAATGAAATCAACACATAATGTCTGTGGCCCATTGGACAATTATTATTATAACTAAATAAAGTATGCTTGTCAATACTCCTTCATCCCATTGTATTGTTCTTATTGTTGTTATTATTAACAAATGAGTTAAATGGGGGTGGAGATTAATAATCTCTGTCCAATGAAGAAAAAGATATAGAAACCCAAAGTCATCATGGTAACAATGCTAAATTGATCATTATGACCCAAAATATTTACTTCACAGCTAGTTTTTATTTATAACTTAATGACTATTGCAAGTCACAAACACCTGAATATATTACATGTTTCTGCATCCAGCCATGCATCTAATGCCAAAACTAAAAAAAAACCCAAAGTAATAATCGACGAATTATCCCTAACCCGGTGCTAAAGACTCGAGCTTTCAAGACGCAGCCTCAGTTTATGAACTCGGGGTTGAGAAACTTTGCAACAAAAGACCATAATTTGTACACGTCTTCGAAGTTAGTCAGAAAGCCAAGTGATGCAGTGATGACTTCCACTCTGATGAACCCACTCTCACTCTTCTGTCTGCACTTATCCATTGGCTTCTGTGTCGAGCTGTCTAGAACCCGAATGTGACTGAGGATGCCGATGCCGAGATAAATGCCGTTCAGCTCAGCCAGTTTCTGCACTGTTTCTGGTTTGACAATACTGCCCCTGTCGCTGCAGTTCCTCACATTGAAAGCAACGGATGCACCTCTCTCGTATTTTATTTTGGGCCCATAGATGTGAACAAGTGGTGCGTTCTCCTCCTCGTTTGACCCGGGAAGTCTGAGTTGCAGCAGTGAGGTTACTAGCCAGTTGACCAGAAACCGTAGCCGAAGGGTAGTCTTGTTAAGACCCAACATGTTAATATGATCTATATGCTTGCATATTATCTCCGGCTCTCTCCTCCCAGAATCTTGCTCTTCATATTCCCCATTACAAGTGTGGTCATCATCATCATCAAGGCTTGTTAATAGAGTGTGTTTATCTTCAATGCTGAAAGAAACTCTTCTTCCCTTTCTTCCAGACTGATAGGCATCTTCCCTCCTTTCTAGCAACCTGAATTCACCTTCTGTTTCTCTTCTAATTGCACTCTCATGGCATATCTCAGGTTTTGAACCATTTGGAAGAGACTTGGAAGTAGAAGCCTTGTTACCCTCTTGAATGTCCTGGAAATGATGTAATTCTTCAGACTTTGAACACAGAGCAGCATCAAAAGATATCTTTGAAGGCTTTGGAGATAGATTCTTATCATTCTTCCTCCTGGCAAACCAAAATGGTGGTGCGGGGGAGGCCATGTTTGGTACGGTTGAATGGCCACCACTGACTGAGCCCAACGGGCTTTGACCCAAATCTATCCAAAGAGAGTTATCCGACGATTCGCCTTCGCTGAAGATGGGACTTCTCATTACATCACCAATGGATAGGCTTTCAGTCTCTTCGAATATTGTGCTTGTTCCATCCTTGTCTGAAAAAATTTCGTTATCCATTTCTGTCTCAAAAACATCCCTGACCTGGGCAGATGTGAATGCGCCAGAAAAGGCGGGCAGCTGAGACCCTGCACGAGAATCGTTGGTAACCTCAATCTCTTCACCGTCTTCAGGGAAACCATCAGCTGAATCACTCAAATACAAAGGGAAAACTGGAGTGATCTTCACAATACCAGAGCCAGCATGGCCAGATTGATTTTGAAGGCTTGCCAACACAGATTTCTTTATAACTAGACATCCAAATCCAGTCGGGTCATAGCCAAACACCCTATAAAATGAGGTGATGATGAAATCTGGTCGAAACAAAGACAGCCCTAGTGAATCCATGTCTTTGGGACCTAGTGCGCCGGCATCAAGCAGGACATGCCAATTGTTCTGCTGAGCCAAAGCCATCCATTGATAAGAATACTTCGCTCCACTAACTCTAGATTGGACAGGAAAAACAAAAAGGCCAGTAGCCGAGTCTTTCTTCCTCCTCTTTTTGTTTGAGATTTGTTTCCTCAAATCTGTTGAACAGAGCTTGAGGGTTGGCCATTTGAACCAGGCGCTGTATACTTTGGCACCTTTCTCCCTGGCAGCCTGAGCCATCCAATTGACAGATTGGCTCTCATGATCAAACATTGTCAGCAACTTCTTGTTCGTGTGAAAGGGGTATGATTCAGCCAGCAATTTAAAGGCTGATCCTCTGCTAACAGTGAACACTAAGCCGTACTCGTTCTCAGGGATGTTCAAGTAATCCATAATTCTTGCTTTAATATCATGTTCCACGGTGCCTTTCTCAGCGCCCCCATACAAAACGTGATTGCTCAAATTGGCAGTAATTTCAGACAAGCTAAATGTTGATGAATCCCAATAGTGAACCGTTTGAAGAAATGAAAACAGCCCAAATCCACAGTAGTCAAGAAATACCTTAGAATCGGACCCGGAAAGGTGAGAATACTCCTCAGACCTCAGCTGATCAACCCTCTCTGACGCCTGGTACTTAGGGTACATGGTGAGGAACTTGGAGAAGGATTCATGTAGTTCTGGAATTGAGTCCTCCGACTCAAATGTGCGGTCCGCAGCAAGAGTAGTGGCTTTGAGGAATTCCTTCTGGGCATGCAGTCTTGCAAGTGACCGCGATCTCCCCAAGCTCTCATCCTGGTTTTCAATGGCCCCCGAGTCTATCCCTTGGGATTTAAAAAGAGAACCATTTTCAGATGCTTCCTCAAGTGCCTCCTTGATCCTGTGTACTTCTAGCTTCCTCAGACTTGATGATGGGTTCCTCCTAACTCTTTCCGGGGAATGGTTAGATGATCCATCTCTCTTTTTGCCCTTCTTGTCCAATATGAGAGCAGCACAAAGAGACATTGGGTTCCATAGTGAAAGATGCATGAAAGATTTTTCTTTTTTGCTGACAATTACAGTGTATGTGTGTCCAACTGTCCAAAGAACAGAGAAAAAAACTAAATCTTAAATTTTATACTACAGCCCATCAAACCACTATGTCTCCTATAGATTAAAGCAAAAGGGAATAAATCTTAAATCTTTGCAGAATCAGAGAGAGAGAGAGAGAGAGAGCCCTTTAATTTGTTTTCAAAAACCAAATTCCAACATCTCAAGGGAAAAAACCCAAGAACCATTTGGTTCATGCATATTTTCAAATACTTGGGCTCCAGAGACTGACTGGAAACACACAATAGGCAAAGATCAAGAGACCCCCCAGTGTGACACTCTCTGAAAAAGAGATGAAAAGAAAAAAGAATATAAAGTTAGATGATAGAATGCTCTAACTGAGTAATATAAAATCACAGAAGAAACAGCAGATTCATTAAAGAATCACACAAAACTGCAAGAGAAGAAAAAAAACATGAAATTCAAAGACTGGTCTCTTTAGCAAACCCCGCCACACATACAAAGTAAAGGCAACAACTTTATTTACTTGCATCAAAATCCCAAGTAGGAAGAGGAGTCGAACCTGAGAATTTATAGAGATAAACCTTTCAGATCCCTTAAAACGGACAAAGAGAGCGACCACAAAAGGAACCAGGAAGAAAATTGTGCATAGAAGTTCTGTAATATCTCTTTCTTGGCTCTCGAGGAGTTGAGCCTTGAGAGAGACCATTAAATTCAATGACCCAAAATGAAATGCACATTTAATTCTCCATTTATTGTTCTATCTCCCTCTCATACTCAGTAGGCCAAATTGAAAAGCATGCATATCCTTAAAACAATCCATATACTGATTTTGAGCAAAAATAAGAAACAGTTACTAAGGATAAAAGCAATTTTTTTATAGAAAGGGATTATTTGTACATGCATATCCTTTTTTATTTGTACGTTTTCATTGGTTATTTAATAAAATAAAATATTTTTGTCAACTCTTATTTTGAAGAACTTTTGACGTAATTTTAAATAAATTGAATTGGGAAAGCTTGAAATTTCGCTTCATACTACGTAATGTGACAAATATTTTGGACATAAGGAGTTTTTTTGCATTCTTTTGTGGTTTACATTAGGGGCGGGCACGAAAACCGTTTTCGTTGACCCGTTCCGAAACGTACCGGAACCGTTTTGAAATTGTACCTTTTTTTTTGGATTCAAATTTTTTCGTCCCGAACCCGTTCTGTCCCGATTTTAAGTGGGACATTACCGGGATAACATACAAGTGTACCGTTCCATCCCGTTTGTCCCGTTTTATATACTATTCTAAAAACATTATATATATATATATATATATATATATATATATATATGTATGTATGTATGTATGTATGTATATATATGTGTGTATATATGTGTGTGTGTGTGTGTGTGTGTATACACACACACACACATATATATATTACTCCGTACGTATCTCGTGAAACATTTTAAGTACTTAACAATTAATACTTGTTGACATTGTTGTAGCATTTATTTTCAATCTTTTTGTTTTCAATTTTTATTATTGTCCTAAAATTAGGAAAAAGTAGGACAATCCGAATCCGTTCCGTTTTGTCCCGGTCCCGAAAATTATGGGACAAAGTGGGATAGGCTTATGGTTCGAACCGTTCCGAACCGTTTGAATATAACGGGACAGGACGCGGGATTGTAAGAAACCCGAACCGTCCCGACCCGTGCCCACCCCTAGTTTACATCATTTCTTTCTTGATCTTTGATCTTTTTTAAAATATTCATGTCCAGTCAATTGTGAAGCACTAATACATAAGCGAGGGTGTATGTTTGAAGGCAAACATGTGTAAGTGGTATACCTTTTTGCAGTTTATTTATCTAGTTTGACTTTTGAGATCAAATTAGACAAATTTTGAACTTCAATTACTCTCAATTTATATTGTATCGTAACATAAAAAGTAAAATTTTAAAACTTATCAATAAGATAAATCTAATAAAATTATTTTTATGCTAAAAAATTAGTTTTTATTTATTATTTGAAACTCAAGGTTTATCTAATTTAACTTTAAAAAGTGAAATTTAACAAATATTGGGAAGGATGGAGCATAAATTTACCGTTCCCATTTTTTTAATTTAATTACTATTTTCATTTAAACGAGTACATATACCATACATCTGGATGTAGGATATTTTCCGTACATCCGCATGAGTATTCATTTACAAGTAGCTAAATACTTATTTTCGAGCAAATAAATTCTCATTCTCGATTAATTGAATATTTACTTTCAAGTATAATTGAATTTTAAAAAAATGAATATACACTATTCCAACTTCTCTGCATCAATGCACTCAGAGGGCCAACTAGCGAATCTGCTTACAACCATTCATTTCCGTGAATACCGAGTCATTGAAAAAAACAGAGATTTGTCGGAACCCTTCACCTTTGAAAAGAAAGGGTCATAGCCCATTAGTTTGCCGGGTAGTCTCCCGATCAATATCGAGTGTTTGGCGCACTTCTATTAAAAGAAAGCGAAAGCCCCCATTCCCCAATTGATTAGTCAAGATAGCGAAGTGAGTGTAACGTATATCTTTATATCTTTACGTTCAACTCCGTTCGTTTATTCCATTCGTCAAGTATATTCGGAAAGAGGTAAATGAGTATTTTGTAAATGAATAATCGTTGCAAATGTACAAGAAACACCGTATAAGCAGTTGTAGCGTAAATATTGGGCTGCCGGGCAAGTTCACAGATCGGTTATAAATTTGGATTAAGCTATCAACCATTCTACACTTACACCGAAAAATGTACCCCAAAGTTACAACAATTGTATACACTAACATTTTAATGGTTTACACTGATACAAAATGATGTTTATTAACAAAAATTTGTACTAACATTTTGTGTCTGTGTGAACTATCACTCTAACATTAACTTGACACAAAATGAATGTGCAAATATGTGATGTAGAAATTGAGGTGTACAAATAGCTTAAGGATTAAGTTATTTCTACCCCAAGATTTGTACGCCGCATGCTTTCACCTTCATTTTGTATAAATTCTCCACAAATGATGGCATTGACTTTCGCACCAAAGATGAATCTTCGGACGACGTTCGGTTAACTTTTCTTTGAGAAATTATTGAAAGTTATATTAAATCAACAATAACCTCGCACTAATCCAAAAGCCAAGTGCCTTCCAACTCAACATCAATTGGTACTCTTGATAATTAAAATTGTGTTTTCAATTACTCGGTATTATTCATGTAGTCAAATATTATTCATTATATTTGTCTATTTTCATTCATTATTTGATAAAATAATTTAAAAATAATTTTAGGATGATGAGAGTAATACTTTCAAAAAAATTAATAATAACTCTACTCAAAATAATCTGAAGGCTGGGTACGCAACAAACCCTTTCATAAACTAATTTCATAAGTTTCTTTAGGGGTTTTTAATTTTGATGTATTTTTTTTTGAATATATGCATATACTTTTTTTACATCTATTTGAGATTAATAATAGATAGATGCACCTTTTTCGCTATTGTACCAAAAAATTAGAAAATACTCCATCCCCCTTAATTTGAGTTGCATGTTTCTTTTTACGATGTTCGACTGAAGTAGTTTAACTTTATTTATTTGAAAATAAATGTAAAATTAAAAAAATACTTGTAAATTTTATACGTACATATCCAAAGACTAAACTAAGATTTTATCAATTGATTGACAAAAATAAAAAAAAAAGTAACTAAAATTTGATCATGTAAATTATGAACAAACAAGTTAAATTGAGATGGAAATTGAGTCCATATTCCGTTTGGCGCATCGGATTCCTAGTCCGGAACAAAGAAGATGAAGTTTTTGACTACGGCCTTAACAGATGAGTAGTACTACTTGGTTTGGCATCTTCCTTTTTTGTGATTTGACTTCTTTTGTACGAGAATTAACCCATACTACATCCATCCGTTAGGAGACAAAAAATTCTTAATTTTTAAAATTATTTTATTTGCAAATTTTTACATTTAAAAAATAAAAATTATATATTAAAAAATCATGTTAAAAGTTTTACGAAATGAGAAGTGATAAGAATATTTTATTTTATTAAATATTCAATGAAAATAAACAAAATTTATCAAAATGGGAGAGAAAAAAAGATTACGATCTATTTGGGGACGGAAAGAGTGTATCTTTTGGATTTGAAATTACTTCTCCATTTCAATTTAAAACTTTATGTTTAATCAATCATGCTAGCCTTACTAGGTATACCCAAGGATAATACCTTAAAATATATTCCAAATTTTTTTGCTTACATTTTGATGGCTTACGTTAATTCAAAATATCAGTGCGATCTCAAGATTTTGCACTGACATTTTCTCTCAATATAACTCATCAATCTTATACTTCTATTTATACGAAATGTAAATGTGAATCATTTGAGATACTCCCTCCGTCCCAATGTATTCATACAGTTTGACTTTTTCGAGTCAAATCGGACGAGCTCTAATCATCAATTATTCTTAATTTGTATTGCATATTGATATAATAATTTGAATATGTAATACTCCGTAGTTCTAAACAAGAAAAATCCATTAAACAATTTTTATACTAAAATATTTTAATATTTTTATTTAATCGATGTTCAAAGTTTGTCTAGTACATTATAAGTACAAATTTTGGAGGATGGATTTATTTATTGATGTTTAATTCGGCCCGCAACGGTTGTTGTTGGAAGTGGTGTAGCCACCAAACAAATCCCTTTGGCTGTGAGATTATATTTCTTTCAGTACAAATAAAATTTGCTTGTCGGTTGTGGATTGTGATTCTCAGTTGCTTGGGTCATTAAATGCCTTGGACCAAAATGGGTAGAAGTCCTTCAAGTCTTCTACCAATGATTGTGATTTGGTATATGGAAGCCTGCAATAGCAAGAAGCTATATGGAAAAGTATTGGCCACACTTTGTTATGAGCATTTTTGTCACGAGTGGCTGAGTAAAACTGTAAAACATTTACACTTTGATTGGTAAGAAAGGAATGGAAAATGATAACCTCCCTGGCTTTAGTGGTGGCAAGTTCACTCCTCAGGGTTTATGAGAAAGTTTACTTAGATTCGAGTCCCAACGGATGCGAAAGAATTGACTTTTTGTGCGTTATTAGATTGAGAATAGTATAAACAGATAATGCCTTGTAATAGAGTCAATAGTATTTAAAAAAATTGTAAATTTTTCATCAACATATTTACATTGAAAAAGATGTTGGGGAGCAAACTTTGTTGCACATTGGAAGTAAAGAAATTAACTAAAAATGATTTAAGTCAAATGTGTTTATGACAACCATCTTTTTTTTATGAGATAGAAAGACATAAAGTATTTAATGACCTCAAATCCCAATTAATGAGCGCCATTTAGACAAAGGTGACACATCTAATTAATGATGTGAAATCATATTTTCTCACCCGACTATGCGTTGTGGTGGACAGTAATATTAATATATGCCTTTCATTGCCCCATTTTGGATTCTATTAGTAGTGATTATACTGATTATTGAATGCCATTACGACTTCCATTTAAAAAAAATATTGAATGGACACTTACTTTAATTTCTATAACAAAATAAAAAAAGCATATACATATGGGTGGAGACTTTCTAAAAGTTGGTCCATTTGTTAAAGTTAAACAAATTAAAGCTCTCTTTTTGTTTTATTCAAAAAGTTGTGCACCGGTAATCCATCATTTTAAGTGGTTTTATTATATGCTCCCTCTTTGAGTGTTTACCACATTTCTAAAAAACGATGTAAAATATCAACAAAATTTCAATTTATTTTATTTAAATATTAGTATACAAATAAAAACTTTACATATCTAAAAAACTACATGAAAAATTCTTTGAAATAAAAAGTATCAATAATATTTTATTTTATTAAATAATCAATAAAAATGAACAAATAAACAAAAATTTCCGTAACGGTTGAAAAAACAAGTATGGCAAAGGGACATATGAATGAGTCTTAGATTTTTAACGGCCTAATACAGCATTTTGTTGATTATGGGCCTAATTCCGCACACTCCTTGTCCAATATTTCAAAAATTTTGTTGACTTTAATTAGAGGCAAAACTTCAGAAAAAAAATCAGATAATTATACTATGGAGCATTATATTTCTTTGATAAAAAAAAATTTCCCAGTTGGAATTCTAAAGTTGAATGTTTGAAAAATTTGAAATAGTTAGAAAAAATTGGTAGTAGTAAAAAAGCTAGGAGTTGAAAAATGTTGAGAAAATTTAAAGTGTCAAAATGTTACTCAATTAAGAAATCACGTAAATAAAAATATTCAAACACTAATTTTGCATAAAAAAGATTTCATCTTTTCCGTGTTTGAGTTGTGGTATGTTCTAAATTTGGATATATGATGTTATTGTATATTCATCATAAGTAAATAAGTTTTTAAGTCGTCATTGAAAAAAATTAAAAAGAATTAGAAGAAATTCAAAGATATTAGAAAAAGTTAGAAGTTAATTTTTCAAATCCGAGAGAGCAAACCCTAAGTATAGTGGGGTGCATTCTATGTGAATTTATTTTTTTATATGCGCATAACAATTATATACAAATATTTAAAGTTTTTAAGAAAATATAAATGAATCGTGTAATATGTGAGAAAAATGTCTACCTATGAACGAGAATGTACTTGAACATTATGTTGTAGGTATAGTTTGGTACACCTGGCGAATAATCATTTTGAATCAATAAAATATTCATTTTCAAATCTAATAATGTTCATTGTGAAGCCTACCGAGCATAGTGCATTAGAAACAACGTAATATATATTCATTTTGAAATATGTTCATGTTGATTATAAAACTTTTTCAGTCACAAGTATGTCATGATTTACCAAGAAAAAAATACATCTAACTATACCATATAATTTGCCACCCATACAATCCAATTTGTCGATCAATCAATCCATCATCTAAATATTATCCCTATATTTTTGGATTTTCGTCCAATAAATCGGATATCCAAATGTCATTCTCATCCAATGATCCAATGCAACTGCTTATTGAATTATGGTTAGTGGTGCTGGTTCTGGGCCGAATTAATAGATCTGCTGAAGGGGCAGGCCGCCAATAAAATTGGGGTAATTTAATCCCAATGAGTATGCGGGCATTTTGGATCGATATGAGGTGTGCGGACTTAGGCCCATAATGAACAAAATGTTGGATTAGACCATTAAAAATCTAAGACTCATTCATATGAGCCCGCTAGTCCATTTATACCCGGAGTAATCAACTCTCAGAAGTCAGAACTAACCCGCATGTATTGTGTTGTAATTCTAAAGTTCATAAATAAATATGGATCTTATATTGTTTTTTATTGACACGTAGTTAGATCTTTATTTAATTACAAAATTTTTAGAATCTAAAAAATAATTTTAGACCACAATCACAAACTTAAACTTTTAGTTGAGTTGATTTCTTGACATCGTATCAAAGTGTTATAGAATAAAAAGTCAAAGATTCGAAACTCAGACCCCCACAATTTTAAAAACAATTAGAGTTTCACGTGAATGGCTTGAAAAAAACTATGCTTCCACGTGAGCGGGACGTATTATAATATACTCTTGCCGTCCAAGAATAATCTTCATATTCATTATTTACAGAGTTAAACTTTATTTACTTTGTTGGCCTATTTTCGATGCACATTTGATAAAATAGTGTAGTCACATCTAATTTTGTAGAGCATTTGCTGTAATTTTTAAATATGTAATTTTTTTTAATATTATACAATTTTGCATATAAAATGATTTAATATTAACTTAAGTCAAACTTAACGGAGTTTAATGTCAAGGAACCAACTCAACCAAAAGCTCAAGCTTGTGGTTGTGGCCCAGGAACAGTTATTTATATTCTAACACGCCCCCTCACGTGCAGGCGTAGTCTTTTTCGAGCCTTGCACGTGAAACCTTAATATTTTTTAAACTGGGTGGCGCTGAGTTTCAAACCCGTGACCTCTTAGTCAACGAGGCTCTGATACCATGTCAAGGAACCAACTCAACCAAAAGCTCAAGCTTGTGGTTGTGGCCCAGGAACAGTTATTTATATTCTAACATTTAATAATTCGAATACAACTCGAGAACTTGATTTCACAAGTCTCTAACCTTTCCATCGAAGTCTTGATTTCACAAGACTTTGGATTTCAATCCAAAACATGAATTATTTCAAATTCAAGCTTTTTACAACTATACAACTTACAAACAATTTGCACAGCGGATAATACTCCTCAACAAGAGCGGATTTGCTGTAGATTACAATCACCGTATAGTGTAAGGCACACAAAAACTTTCCAACTCAAAGTGAAGAAGGATTTCTCAAATGAAGAACTTGAATATTGAGTGGGAAGATGAAGACTTGAATGAATCTCTTTGTTTAATCAAAGGAATGTAATTCAAAGTGTTCTTGGGTGTTCTTATGTATTGAAAAATGGAACAAGTTATATTAAATAAAGATAGGGTTGAGAAAACCTCCAAAGAAATTCAAAAAACTGACCGTTTGTTGTTGAAAACTGTCAATTTATTCGAATAAAACACAATTTATTCGAATAGTTTGGATAAAATATGATTTTTGAAAACACAGGGCTTATTCAAATAATTACTGGATTTATTTGAATAAAACAGAACGAGCTGCAAATCTGGGAGCCTACTTATTTGAATAAATAGCCATTTATTCAAATAATTTTCAAAACTTTGGAAGAACTGGAATCAGCCTGTATTCAAATAAAACAAGCATTTGTTCGATTAAAACAGACTGAACTGCAATCTGCAGAAGTCCCTCTTATTCGAATAAATTTTGATTTATTCAAATAAAAACCTGGGAAGAAACATTTTTGAAGAAATGTTTTGAGAAAGGGTTTTGAAAACAATCAAAGAGGAATTCTTGTAGGAAAAACAAAGTATTTGAAGAATAAAGATGTGCCAAACACTTTAACATGTACTAAGACTCAAAAGAAATAAAAATCTAGAAAACTTTTAATCTTCAAATCTTGTCTTGAATCTCTAAGCAACGTGCTAGGCAATCCACATGAAAAGATCCAAATCCAAAGCTCATCCCATATGCATGGTTGTCATTATCAAAACACAAGGGTCAACATATATACTCCCTCCGTCCCTAAAAATATGAGGGATTTTGTTTTTGATGAATTTAAGTAAAGTGCATTTTGGTGTTGAGTTTTCCAAAAATATTCTTGGATGTGATGGATAAAAGTAGAATTTTATGGGTAAATTAATAGTGAATAAATGTGATGTGATAGGTAATTTAACAATTAGTAGAGATAAAAATAAGGAAATTTACTTAAATAGCACTAAAATATAATGACTTTTTCTAAATAGCATCATATTTTTTTCCAATGTAGCACTTTTAGTCATTATCCATCAATCATTATTCAAGTAAATATTCGACATCACTGGATATTATGAACATTATTAAATGTTATTTAGAAAATAAAACTATTTAAGTGCTATTTAGAGAAGATACTTAAGTTTTAGTGTTATTTAGTGTAAATATTTCATAAAAATAACCTTTTAATAGAATTGAGAAAAGTTTTTTGAAACGGAAAGAGCAATTACTATAGTCAAAACTTATTAATTTAGAGTATAAAAATACAAAATTGGACAAGAATGAAGGATAGATGGATAATTACAACAAGAGTGACAAAAGGAGGCCGGGGAGGGAATCAATCATATTCTTCCAAGAAGAAGAAGACAAAAAGAAGAGAAGAGATCAGATAGAGAGGGTGGGGGGGGGGGGTAGTACTACTATACTATTACTGCACTTAGGTGAGGAGATTGTCGACCCATAATTAGCAAATGTGCCAAAAACCCAATGCCTGAAATGCCAGGCCCGTCGTCGGAACACAAGGGCAGCGTGCCTGCCCGCGTCCTGCATGCCACCCGATACGGGCAGGGTACCCTTTATTATTTTCTGTATTA
>OOIL02001451.1:70037-128592 GCA_900332095.2 Cuscuta campestris
CCTGTCCCTTCCCCCCCCCCCCTTCTTACTAGCTACAGTATTCCTCTTACACTTTTTTATTAAAAAGATTATAATGCTCCGTTCGTCCCTAAATTATTTACACATTTTAATATTTAGAAATCATGAAAAATTTTGTTTATTTGTGTGTTTTCATTGACAATTTAATAAAATAAAATATTTTTATCACTTCTTATTTTTTAGACTTTTGATATACATTTAAAATATGTAATTTTTTTATGTATTAATCTTTAAATAAAATGAATTAATAAAATTTAGATTTTTAATTCATTTTGCATAATAGGTAAATGTTTTTGGGAGAGAGAGTAAAAAAATTGCATCGTACTCGTATTAGTAATTGTTTTTTAGCGGTGCCTAATCGTGTTATTGATCTAATTTCTAATCAAAATTAAATTTATCTGTACTCAACCGACAGAGAGTGATAATAATTTAGTCCGGTACAGTATTAATCACTGAAAGCAACAAATTTCTCTTTAATTTGTTATGAAGAACAAAGAAGATTATTCAATTATTAGGTGTATAGGTTTGTTACGGATTACAAAACATATTTCCCCACCTTCAGAATAGAGAGTTGATATGAATATAATCAGAGAAGAAACCAAAGAACATATTCCCATTGTCCAATGGATCCGGCGACGGCAATTACCATGGCCCCAACAGCTAGCGGCGGCATGGAACAATGATATTCCTTGGTTAGAATTAAATACTCCTCTATCCAATAATTTCTTGGCAAATTGTATGATGCACCTAAAGGCCATCATGAATATATATATATATATATATATATATATAAGCAAAATAAGTATTTTCTTACTATTTAAATTTTTTTTTAATAAAAAAAATTTTATGTGAGAAAGGTTCACAAAAATTCAAATTTTGACTTGCGAGTAGTTAAGTGATAAATCAAATTTCATGGTACCCAACTGCTTCTTGAAAGAAATGGTTTCAAGAGTTTTAATTTAATGGTACCTAAAAAATGAGTATACACCTACTTACTTGCAATAAATATTTTGTTAATCGAAAATGAATATTCAGTTCCTCAAAAAATAAATATTCATGTGATGTGTACGAAAAAAATGTAAATTTGCATGTATGGTATATATGTAAATTCAAATCATTTTGTATAAAAGTAGTAAGGAATGAATTAATAAAAGTTATATATTTAATACTACATCAAAAATTTTATAAAATTAGAAGTGACATGACTATTTTATTTTATTGGATATGCAATGAAAATAGTCCAATAAAGTGTATAAAATTTTATTGTGTAAATAATAAATGAGAAGATAATTGTTTAGACAAAGAGAATAGTAATTTTATTTAATGAATGATCAATTTTTATCAAGTTTGATTGAAAAAACGAAATAGACAAATATCAAGACACGGAAGTAACAAGAGAGAGAGAGAGAGACTATTAGAGGTGCGAAACAATTCAAAAGATGAGTGCTTATGTTTGGTATGTAAGTACGTTACATAAAACAAGGCTAAAATCAAGTTAACATTGCACAAAACCATATAGACCAAAACAAGGCTAAAATGTCTGTGTGTCTGTGTAAAGTATTGAATAAATAATGCGAGGTTATAACATGGAGAGTTTACCTAAATAATGTTAAAACATAGTAACTATACTAGTTTAATATAATACTTGGTCCGTCCCCGAGTGTTTGTCTACTTTTATTTTTTGAAACTGTTAATCTAAGCACTTTGACTCATCAAATTCTCTCAATGTGTAAGCCTAAAAATAGTCATGTGTAATCTTGTTTGATTCGTCTTAACATATAGATTATTAATATATAATTTTTATAATTTTTTAATATAAAAATTACAAGATAAAATAGATTAAAGAAGTGCATTGGATGGTGTGCAAAAATGAAAGTGGATAAACACTCAGGGACGGAGAGAGTAGAATACGTTTTTATTTTTTAATGTAGCACCACTAGTCATTTTTCAAATTAATATCTATCGCCATTGAATATTGTTTAAACTAAATATTTACTAGAATTGAACATTGTTTCAATCAAATTTCACATAAAACAGAGGATATGATGCAAACGAACTCAGGGAATCATAACCACACTAGCTCAAAAATACATTCCCCATGTGAATTGTGAAAAATAACAGCTTTATCCAGCAGATAATGACATTATTTAGGAGTCGTTTAGAGGGAATGTAATAGCTAGGGAGTAAGAATTGGATGAAGGGTGTGGGGGGGGGGAAATCACGTGATGATGAGTGGACATATATGGCGGTGGCGGGGATTAGAAGAAGATTAGGTGGAATAATAGAGTCGCATCGGAGGTAGCCATTGCCTAGCATGCGGCGGCGGCAGAGGGGGCGCATGTACGGAGGCGGGGGGGCATGGCATGGCGGAGGGAATCTGTGATGAAAACGACGACGGAGGGGGGGGGAGCAATATAATAATAATGCCACCTCCCCCACGCCATCCCGACATTCATTATATTGTCTCTTCTGATTTTATTCTCATCTATCAGTCCATCCATATCCCGGCCCCAACCCCTTCCTTCTCTCTCTCACTCTCTGACTCTCTCTGCACTCTCTCTCAGTCCCTCAGCTGAGTTTGCACTTTCCAACAGTTCTTCCATTTAATCACAAGGTATTTACTATTTCCCCCACTAAATGTTTTTCACATTTCAAAAAACAAAATAAAATATTAAGTTTTCAATTATTTTATTTAAATATTAGTAATGAAATAATATCCATTGGGTCTAATTAAGATATAGGGTCGGTTCACATGAGAAGCCCGTTATGGAACCCTAACTCTAAGATCATGTTTTTGCGCTATATAAGAGGCACATATTCAAGAAGAAAAGAGAGCCTCCCTCGAGATTCTACAGATATTATACTCTCCCTCTTTGTCTTTTCCTTCCAATGGCTGTCACGCCAAGGTGTTGTACAGACCCCCGATATATAATAAAACACCTCCGTTGGCATGGTACTGTAAAAAAAGCCCGTGGTTTTCACCGATTTCGTTTCCACATCAAAGTCTATTGTTTATATTCTTGTTTATATATTTTTTATATTTTATACATATATCGTATAGACCAAAAATTACATACCTGGGAGGTTTTGGTCTATTAGTTATTATAGAAATAAAAAATAAATTTACATATATAAAAAGTTAAAAACTATATGATTTTTTTTTTGAAATAAGAAGTGTCAAAAATATTTTATTAAGAAATCTCTTTTGATATGAGTAAAAAAGTATGAAAAAATCAAAATAGAAGTTCTGAGTCTTTTATGACCAAAATAGAAGTATATAGTTGTGCGGTATAAGGATACGCGTTCGAGTATGATAGACAAGTGATGATAGTGTAATATGTCAGTGTGATCTGTCAATCGCCGCCGAGTCACTCTGGTGGCCAGCATTTTTAGTAATTTTATAGTTTTTGAATCCTAGCTATCTAGAGAGTTTTCCCTAATTTATTTTCATTAAATAACCAATAAAACGTAAAAATAAACAAAAATTCTCGTGATGTTTGAAAAAAAAAATGTGACAAACATTTTGAAACATTTCATTATTTACACTATTTAATGAGAATTTAACGCGGAAGTTTAATTTGTTCTCGTATTTATATTTTGTCTCACAATAATTGTTCCAGATCAAACCACCATCTATTGGTCAAACGTTAAATTCCGTTCTTTCTTTTTTATTTTTGTTGGTAAAAAAAATACTTGGTCCGTCCCTGAGTGTTTGTACACTTTTGACTTTTGGAACTGTTCATCTAAGCACTTTGACTCATCAAATTCTCTCAATGTGTAAGCCTAAAAATAGTCATGTGTGATCTTGTTTGATTCGTCTTAACATATAGATTATTAATATATAATTTTTATAATTTTTTAATATACAAATTACAAGATAAAATGGATTAAAGAAGTGCATTGGATGGTGTGCAAAAATGAAAGTGGACAAACACTCAGGGACGGAGGGAGTAAGCAACACTTAATTAAGAATTCCTGCANCTTGGTCCGTCCCTGAGTGTTTGTACACTTTTGACTTTTGGAACTGTTCATCTAAGCACTTTGACTCATCAAATTCTCTCAATGTGTAAGCCTAAAAATAGTCATGTGTGATCTTGTTTGATTCGTCTTAACATATAGATTATTAATATATAATTTTTATAATTTTTTAATATACAAATTACAAGATAAAATGGATTAAAGAAGTGCATTGGATGGTGTGCAAAAATGAAAGTGGACAAACACTCAGGGACGGAGGGAGTAAGCAACACTTAATTAAGAATTCCTGCAGCTTATGTGGCTAACCTCATCGATACAAACATTTTGAGCTGGTGTTTACTTCTCGAGTAATGCTAGAGTCACAAACAAACAGTTCACAAAATTCACAAACTTACTTTTTTAGCACTTTCCTAGAAATAAGATACATTCAAATAATAATAGATATATTAATTTAAATTCCACAAAAGGCAAGTTTGTAAAGTTTGTGAACTATATGTTTGTGACTCTAGCATTTTCCTTACTTCTCCCTCCGTCCACAATCCAAACAAACGTATAAAATTCATCATTTTTAAAATTATTTTAATTACAAAATTACTATATAAATAAAAAGCATACATTATAATTTAGAAAAAATACTACTCCCGTCATCCCAAAGAACATGACAGATGGTGATTTTTAATAGATTTAAGAGAAGTGTATTTTGGAGTTGAGTTTCAAAACATGTCCTTAGATGTTATGGGTAAAAATAAGATTTGATAAGTAGGTTAATAGTGAATATATGTGATGTGATAAGTAGATTAAGAATTAGTAAGAGTAAAAAATATTTTTTAATAGAAATAAGGAAAAAAAATTTGGGACGAATGCAAATAGAAAGGAGAATAATTTTCAGGAACGGAGGTACTACAAAACAAGATATGCCAAGAACATTTTATTTTTATCAAATATCAATAAAAATATACAAAGAAAAAAGTTATCGAGAACCGCAATAGTGACAGCGGTATCCATTTGGAAATGGAAGGAGTACATACTTTCTCAACATGTTCTAAAAAAAGGAATGCCCACCGCGGGCACCCCCACCCCGCGGCCCGTTCTCAGGGCCGGCCCAATAGGGGGACAAGGTGTCCGTCCGGGCCGGGACAAAATATATGTATGTATGTATGTATGTATGTATCTAAGCTCAGGCCCATGACCCATCCCTTAACTTAGCCCAGTCCAGTATTCTGCAGACTTAAAAAAACAAAACGGAAGAGACGCGCAAGACGCAAGTGCCGATCGAACTCATCGAAGAAACTAGGACGCCTAACGCCGAGTCGAGTCGCCGTTCTGCACGGCGCACGCCTCCACCCTCCAGGTAATTATTCATAGTCTTCCCTTTCTAATTTTGTAATTTTTATTTCTTAAATCTTAATTTTCTTTCATAATTTCATTGTTTCATTTTTTAGATTTAAAATATAGAGTTAATTATTAGTTTTTAATTTGAAATCTTTTCTAATTTCATTCTTTGAAATAGAATGAATGAATGGTTCTATATGTTATTTATTTGATTTGGATGATATGATTTGAATTTGTTATTTATGATAATTATATATTTATATTTAAAAAAACTGAAAACCGAAAAAAAATTAAAATTTGTTTAATTGATGAATTGATATGAATTTATGATTTATGAAAAAATTAAAACTGAAAAAGAAAAAAACAATTAAAAAAAGAAAAATTGACGAATTGATATTAATTTATGATATATTTATTTATTTATTTTCTTGCTTTTTTCAGTTTTAATTCTTGATTTTACTTAGTAGAATTTATGATTTTGGATTTTATTTCAGAAATAATTCAATAGCTATGGCTCCTAAACAATTATCCGGTAGGCAAAAAAGAAAAAAGAGAAAACAATGTGAATTTTTTAGACCATTAAAGATAAGACTTTTAGAGTTTTTTTTCTGTTTCGACCTAGGCTGATGAAACCTCGGGACCGGCCCTGCCCGTTCTCAACATGTTCAAATGCATATAGCTAGGGGCGTAAATGAATACTAATCAAAACGGATATGTTTTTACCAAAATATTTATTTATATATTTTTATCGGATATCAAATTTGGAAATAGATCTTGGCGGATGCTATAAATCAATACCGTACTTGCTTATACTCCATCCGTCCCAAATTATTTGCAACGTTTGCTTTTTCAAGAGCCGCGGGAACTTTTGTTTATTTCTATGTTTTCATTGGTTATTTGATAAAATAAAATATTCTTGACACCTCTTATTTCGAAGAACTTTTCATGTAGTTTTTTGATATGTAAATTTTATTTTTTATTTCTATACCAATATGTAAATAAAATGAATTGAAAAAACATAATATTTTACATCAGAAATACAAATGTGGCAAATATTTAGGGACGGAGAGAGTATTCACTCAACACACAATATAAGGAAAATGCTAGGAGTACACCAAAAGTGTACCCCAAACATCCCCACCCCCTCCATCACCACACAAAAAAAGCAAGAAAATTTCAAAAAAAGTAAAAAATAAAAAGAAAATAAAATGAATGGTGTAGAGGCAAGTGGTGTACATTTGAGATACCCCTAGCATATCCCCACAATATAATCCCTCTCTTCACTACTCCCAAAAACTGTTTTACCAAACACTATATGCAAACTCTCTCTCTATTTCTGTACTTTTGGTATCCATATAAATCCCACCTCCGCTGCGTGTCTGTTTCCCATAAACCCCACAAACAACACACTTTCTTGACTTCTTTTTCCCATGTACTCCCAAACTTCTTGGCTGCCGGAGGAAAAAAAGATGCCGTTGGATTCCATCGACCAACGCCGACCTTCTAAGCTGCACCAACTCGCGGCTTCGCCGCCGCCGGAGCCGGAACACCTCCGCTGCCCGCGCTGCGACTCCACCAACACCAAGTTCTGCTACTACAACAACTACAACTTCTCCCAGCCTCGCCACTTCTGCAAGGCTTGCCGCCGCTACTGGACCCACGGCGGCACCCTCCGCGACATCCCCGTCGGCGGAGGCAGCCGCAAGCACGCCAAACGCTCCCGCACCATTCCGAGGTCGAGCTCCGGCGCCGCCTCCGACGGCTTCTCCTCCGCCGCCGCCCACGACTTCCGCCACGTCCCGTCGTCCCCCGCTTCGGCGTTCCTCTTCCCCATGTCGGGAACTGCGGAACACGCGCCTCAGATGCTGAACCTGTGCGGCGCCGGCGCCGGGAGCTTCACTTCGTTGCTGAACACGCAGGGGCCCGCAGTTGGGCTTCTGGCGCTGAGTGGGTTCGGAGTCGGGCCGGGAATGGATGAGTTCGGGTATGGCGGTGTGGGGAGAGCGGTGTGGCCTTTTCCCGGAGTTACCGAAGGCGGTGCAGCGGTGATGGGCGGAGGGACGACGTGGCAGCAGCTGGTTGGGAACGGAGAGATTAGCGGGGACTGTTTCGGGTTTCCGGATCTTGCAATTTCAACCCAGCAGGGAAATGGTAGTATGAAATAAGGCGTCCGTACGTCGACGGTCGGCCGATCTTCGTAGGTGGTAAATTTAAAACTTCCGGCCGCCGCGGTTGTTGTATCTTTGCCGATGTATTTTAGTTATTTAATTGCAACTAGTATTTGGAGTTTTATAGTATTTTATTATATATATTTCATTTAGTTTTAAACAACAAACATTTCTCATCCCTACATGAAGGGTATGGTTCGTAACTAAATACGGAGTACGACGAATTTCCTTTTTCATAAATTGTAAGGCACTCCAAAATTCCTCTTTACACCATATTTAGTTCAAGAGACTCAGATGGAAAAGAAAAAAATAGGCTTATTTCATTTTTATCACCAAAATAGATAGAATTGGGGTTTTCATTCTTTTTAATATAGTGCTACGTATATTGTTTCTTTTCATTTTTTTCTTTTCTTCTCTAATCAAATATGAAAAATCATTTCTCATCCAATTTATTCTTTCTTTTCATATTCTTTGAAACAAACACCAAACACAGTGTTAACAAGGAATCTCATTTTCATCTTTCAATATTTGTCTAGTTCTTTTTGCATTTGATCTCGAATTAAATTGAAGTTATATGATATACCTCGTATTAATTAGATAAAATAATACTTAGTCTGTCCCGAGTGTTTGTCCACTTTTGACTTTTGAAACTATTTATTTAAGCACTTTGACTCATCAAATTCTCTCAATGTGTAAGTCTAAAAATAGTCATGTTTGATTTTGTTTGATTCGTCTTAACATATAGATTATTAATATATAATTTTTATAATTTTTTAATATACAAATTACAAGATAAAATGGATTAAAGAAGTACATTGGATGATGTGCAAAAATGAAAATGGACAAACACTCAGGGACGGAGGGAGTATTTTAAAAATATTGTATAAAATAAATTTAATAAATATATTATTGTATTAATATCTAATATCAATTTTATTCAATTGGTGATCAAAGTTTATCAATTTTTTCATGTATGAAGGTATTACTAGATTCATGTCGGTGTTTTGCAAGGACAAAAGTTTCTTTCAAAATATGAAAATAAAAATAATTAAAATAAATAAATATCTTAATGGAAGCTAAAATGTTGAGTAAAATATAGATTGAATATAACTTAATTGTTTATTTCAATTTCTCAGAATGTACACGAGTACATCCTCCTTTTATCCAAGCAAATATTAACTTTCACACATTTGATATTTCGTCTCTCAACTTCCAAATGTGTAGAGTAGGTGGGCTATCGTGAGTGGGTTATCACCTTAGGGTTAACGGGCTCACGAGGTTAACGAACTTAACGGGCCCTCGGCCCATGACTTTTAACGTTCGAAGATTTGTGACTCCCTTGCGAACGTCCAAGGACATCAAAGGTCTATCAAGTTGAATTTATTTTTTTCTATAAGGGACATCAACGTTTTATGAATTTTCTCAGGATTTAATCTTAATTTGAATAAAATTCATATTTCTCCCGTCTTAATTTAAGTTATTTCATTACTACTCCCTCTGTTCCTTAAAATAGTTCTTCTTTCATTTTTTTCGTTTTCCCAAAAACACTTCCACTTTTGTAAAAATGGTAATATATCTAAAATTAAGCTTTTACAATATATACTCCATTTAATTTGCATAGATATAATATGTCATTTAAATAATTTGTCTCTTTTTTTATTCGATAATAAGAGTATAATTAAAAAGTCTAACTATGAAATTAAATCTCTCCCAACTTAAAACAGGAACTGCTTTAAGGAACGGATGGAGTATTTGCTTATAAATTCCACGGAATTTTATATAAAATAAATTGAGAATATACTTAATCATAAATCACAAATTCAAATGAGTAATTCAAATTTGGATGAATTGAATATAAATATATTTACAAAAATAATTTTAGTAGATTGCTCTTGTAAAATATTTTCAAAATATTATTATCATCTAATTAATAATATATTTTCTAAATATAATTTTTTATCTAATTATAGGATTGACTATCAAAAGTCAAGATTAGACAACTTCAAACCGGGTGGAGCATGAAGATTTCTATCACACAACATGCATTCTCGGTCTCGCAATCACTTTATTCAAGGTAGGAAGTACTCCCTCCATGTCTTTTCATTACGCGTTAGGAGGCTTGACCAACTTTATTTTCAATTTAATTTAATTGATTATAGGAGTAAAATTTTAAAATAAAATTTATATAGTAATAAACTACATGAAAAATTCTATAAAAGTAGAGGTGACAATACTATATTATTTTATGAAAACACTAGTAAATTTGAGCAAATAAAGTGAATAAAGTTTGACCATGTGAATAGTGTCTGAAAACATCTATGGTGGACCGAGGGAATAATTTATATGAATCTCCACCCTCAATTCAGCCATCCTTTCACAAACTACTCCCGCTCCGATACAGCGACACTTCATCTCTATTGATGAAGAGGATGAGGACTTAAACAAGAATGACAACGAAATGAGAATTTTGATTGCTTTAAAGATGATGAAAAAATAGAATTTGAGTTGTGTTTAAGTGATAATGAACAACAACAACAACAACCCAGGTGAATCCCACAACAGTAGGATCTGGGGAGGGTGTGTATACGCAGACCTTGCCCCTACTCGGAAGTAAGAAGGCTGTTTCCAAGAGACCCCCGGCTCCACCTGCACAAAAATATGGAAGGGAACACAGTATAACACAGATAAAGCACCAAGTACAAGCAACAAGTACAAGTAAACAGTACAAACAATAGCAGAAGATTCCAAACAAATACAGCACACTACAAAACTACCTCTACAACACCGAACTCCTATCCAGCTACTCTAATCCTAGTTTTCCAAAGGTTCCTATCTACGGCCATATCCTCAGTCAGGTTGAGAAGTCCTAAATCCTGTCTAATCACCTCCTTCCAATTCTTCCTAGGCCTACCCCTTCCCCTACTTCCCCCGATAACTGTAATCCTCTCGCATCCCCATACAGGGGCGTCAACATCCCGCCGTCTCAAATGACAAACCATCTCAACCTCGCTTCCCGCAACTTATCTTCCAACGGTGCCATGTCTACCTGACGTCGGATAACTTCATTCGAATTCCTATCCAATCTTGTCTTCCCACACATCCATCGTAACATCCGCATCTCCGCCGCATGCAGACGACGCACATGAGTCTTCTTAACCGCCCAACACTCTGCCCCATATAACATAGCAGGTCTGACTACGGATAGATAGAACTTATCTTTCATTCTAGTCTGAATATGATGTTGAGAATGGTGAAACTAGTTGCATTATTGCGATCAGACAGTCAAATGACATTTCTATTGTGATAACAAATAAGTTTATTACTCCGTATAAGGTTAAATATGAGTTTAATCTCCGTAAAATAAATGACTTATTTTTGGTTCTGTCAATTTCTTTTTTTGTTGGTGAAAAGACAAGGGAAACATCCAATGACCAATATGTATATCCATAAGTTCACTCTTTCTAATTTTCCCCTTATGCCTTTTGAATTAGAGTGCGCAGTATAAATATTCTACTGTAAATGGATTGCACAAAATTAGACTCCTGGGCCAAAGACAAGATATGGGCCGGGTTTTTAAATTAATGGTTTTGGCCAGGTCGGGTGTAGTTAAAAATCGGATATGTTATTTCGAATTTTCTCAACTGCAATAAATAATACTCTATAAAAATTAACTGTAAACAAAAAGAAGTTGGATGTTCCAGAATTAAAACTGTATTTTTAATAATAATAATAATAATAATAATAATAATAATAATAATAATAATAAAAACACCACTAATGCATCATTACTTCACACGTTTGTCTTTCATGTACTGAAAATTTTCCAAATAATTGATGAAAATAAGAAGTCTCTATAAAATAGAAGTAACATGACTATATTTTTTTTTCCAAATGAGTAACAAAAATGAAAATGGGTAAGAGTTTAGACTACTTAAATAATTGAGACGGGAGAAGTATAAATTTTATTTAATTTTTTATCAAATCCAGAGAAAATCAACAAATAAAGTATAAATAAGGCCTTCGGTGACAATTGGTACAGTTACAATATGAAAAAAAAATGTATAAATTCAACTCGACAGACCTTTGATGATGTCGTCCGGATCCCTCAACTCTCAAGCAAGTAACAAATCTTCAGACCTTGCCGAGGGTCCGTTAACCTCGTGACCACCCGGAGCCCGTTAACCCCAAGGTGATAGCCCACCCACGAAAGCCCAAAGGCACAATGATCGGGGGGTACCTATTCCCTGACTACTCCCAGCCCAGGCCCTTTCCGCTGCCAAGCCCAAACATCTTTGGATGTTTCTCCTCGTATTGGAGCTCGCTCTACGGTCACTTTCTCCAACGCTCTCCCATTTCTCAGCAAGTACTTGACTAATTCTATTTCCTTTTTTAACCCTCGGAAATTCAAAATTTCAACAATTTTAAGATGAGACAATAAGCAGTCGGGAACACGCCGAGATGGATGATCCCATTCCAATGAGCCGCCGCCGCCATCATCATCACCAGTTTTGGAAAAGTTTAATGTTTCCTGGGAAATAGAGAAACCAAACAAGTAAATAATTGATGAATAATACTGGGGGGACACCATATTTGGCTTAATCCATGTTAACACTACGGCAAAAACAGACACTCAACGTTACGTGCCATTTGGTTGGTGAACCCCTAGGATTGCCCATGATTGATCGAATGCATTAAGAAATCAAAGGGGAAAGAAAAGAGATCATCATCATACATCATCTTTGTGATTAAATGTTAATGCTAAACGGCTCAATTTTGGCGACCTCTCTAGAAACGTATGGAGCAGATCAAGTGTGACATTCCAGTGAGTACCAAATACCAACTCCGTCAAATTCTCATATTTGGGCATCAACTCGCATCGGTTGAAACCCTATAAAAAAAAGCAAGAAAATGTTCTTCAAAAATGTTCTTCAGTGTCACGTGTTAGCATCGGTTATCGACCACCACATATTTCATTTGGCAATTAAACAAGACAAAGTGATTCATTCAACTACTTGAGGATTACCTTGGTGACAAAATGTAGCGATTTAACCTTAGAACTCCCTTTAAGAAGATCATGTATGGCAATATGATGAACATCTTCAAATGGGGATGCTGACGACAATTTCGGGCCTTCAGATGGGAATACTGGCAACAAATTCGGGCCAAGTGGACTATAGAGAATAAAACATGCCCCCGCGAGTTGATGTGGCTTTTCAAACACATAACTTTCATGTATGGAATCTTCGATGGAAATGTGCAAAAGAGATGGAGTATTGAGCACAATGTGGAATTTCGGAAGATGTTCAGATATGATATAGAGACTGGAGTAGTGATGCAAAAATTCAAGAATCAAGTGAGTGAGCGTAGGAACAGAAATGTTAATGACTCTCACATTTCTTCCCATGCATCTCTTCAAGCACAAACTGCCAAGCACGGGGCATCCACTGAGAAGCCTAGATATTGAGTCATCATTTGGAAACTCGACACCATGCAGTTCAACATGGTTCAGACAAGGTAACCATACCGAATCAGGGACATTCATGAAAACTTTGCCCAAGTTTAGCTTTACCAGTGTTCTACAAGTAAACAAGCTACTTGGTAGTACAGCAAAGTCCAATGCATTGACAATGACATCAAATTCTCGGACATTATTACCCTTCAGTACGGTAGATAGCCATGCGCGAACAGATGAAGCATCATAGCGTTGGCTGCATTGGAAACGGAATGTCTCTATGCCTGAAACACTTCCGGTTAAGAGAACTCGATGCACGAAATCCACAAATTCAAATCTGAGCCGCTCAAAACTATTCTTGCTTTCCGGACTTCGCAATAAGTAATCATCAATGGACAAGCGGGTGACCAATGGCCAGAAATCCTTCCATCTAGATGATAAAACACTTGTGGCCACTGCATCTTTTGTGGGAAGAAAAGAGAGTATATAACCAATTAGACTGCTCGGCAAATTGCTGATCCTATCTTCACATGGCCTCTCCAATTGTTCCGCAACAAGTTTATGCCTTTTTGTGGTTGTCCCCATAACTGCTATCTGGTGATTGATTGATTATTCAACAAAACACTGGAAAAAAAGATGCTTAGGGGAGAGTTTCTACCGAACGATGAACCAATTTGATGCAATCAGACAAAAAATAAAACAAATAAACAGCACAGTACACAAAGCATTCCCATGCACCACCACATTAAACGGAGGTGCCAAAGCTGCCCTCTTAACGCTTGAATCAAACTATACATCTAATTGTGAAAAGAAAACAATTCAATATGTGTATCATCTATGTTGGTTCATACTTTGCCAACTGGGCAACCTATGCCCTACTCTTATTATCAATGCTTTGTTGTTGCTGCTGTTGTTGTTAGTAAGCCCATCCTTCAAATATGTGTACTTTGGAGCTTTTCAGGTTTAAGCTATTTTTGGGTTTCAGCTTTTCAGGTTTAATAGAACTACTTCAAACCCAGTTATTGATGTGTGTGTGAGAGAGAAGCAACAGTGAGATTTGAAATTGAGAAATTACCTTCCAAAATCGTTCCGTTTCGTAGGAGAGGATTTATCTCCGAAGATGAGCGTCGGATTCTCTCCCGTCCGCCGCGGTTGTCCGATTTGAGGCGGATCTATGGATTCACTCTAACTCTGTTTCTCCTCCCCCTCCTCGATGACTACTATGTTGTCCGGAGAATTTGTATCCGGGTAGAAATCCAAGCATTTCCAAATTCTAGATCTAAACCGGATTCCAAATTGGAATATACTAAATTCTTCCAAACCCAATCCAATTGTATATGCTAATTTTTTTTTTAAATACAAATATTTTTGTTTAACTTTTTCAAAATATAATTTTGAATTATTAACTTGTCATCATTTCAAGCACAAATATTTTTCTTCTCTTTACAAAAAAAATATAATACTTGGTCCGTTCCTGAGTATTTGTCCACTTTTGACTTTTGGAACTGTTCATCTAATCACTTTGACTCATCAAATTCTCTCAATGTGTAATCCTAAAAATAGTCATGTGTGATCTTGTTTGATTCGTCTTAACATATAGATTATTAATATATAACTTTTATAATTTTTTAATATACAAATTATAAGATAAAATGGATCAAAGAAGTGCATTGGATGGTGTGCAAAAATGAAAGTGGACAAATACTCAGGGACGGATGGAGTATAAAAAAGAACAAAATTTGATTTAACTTGACTTTATAATAACGTTTGAAATTGGATCTAGTCTGGTCTCATCTGATTAATTATGATTTGATTTAAACTTCAAATCAATAATTCAATTTGACTTTATAATAACGTTTGAAAATTATAACGATACTTCATATTATAATATAATCAATATTTTTATTTTATGATTATTTTTTAATAAAATAAAATTTGTTAATTCACACGGGGTATCTTAGAATAATCATTCATTTTATAATGTATTAATAGTTTTTATTTTTTTGTGAAATTAGAATATTAATTTAATATTTTAATGATTACTTCATATATGCGTTAGAATATATATTTAATTTATATATACATTAAAAAGTAATTACATTTAAATAATCAATATATAGAAGAAATAATATTTTTATTAAAATATCTTATCCTTATAAAAAATAAAAACATTAGAAACACAAATTACATGTAGCAATGCAAATGTATTTTAAAAGTATTTAAAAGAGCTTTTTTTGAAACGGTTAAAAAAAGGAGAAATGTTTTCAGGGACGAATGAAATATTTTTTTAGCAAACTAAACAAAGTGAAAGCTTAATTGATGGGTTACATGTGGCACATGATCTTGAGAGATATGCACTCTCTAATGATGTGTCATTACTTAATTGATTATTTGACATTATTATTTTAATTTGTATTAATTAAAACAATTTTCGTTATTATTTTATTTGATGACAATTACATTTGTATAAAATTTTTAGGTCACATGTACATTACACCTCGGAGAATGTCATGCCACGTGTTTTTTTAATTAATTATTAAAGTTTCATGAAAACCTTTCACTTCTGTACATTAAATAACCTTCATTTTTATTATAGTTTTATAAATTCTTCACTTTCTTGCACTAAATAGCCATTATTATTGACTAAAAAGAACATTTGTTATTGCTAAATTTTCAAAGCAGTATTATAACATTTTTATCACATATAAATATTTATTAAATACAAAATTATTTCAAACTTTTTATCCTATTACATACTACGAAGTATACTTTAGTATATGGTGTATATTTTTTTCAACTAAACAAAAAAAGTTAGAGTTGAAAAAGTGCATATTTATTTTTATTAGGTTTTTATAAACAAAACAAGTGCATATTTATTTTTATTAGGTTTTTATAAACTTCATATATCATATTAAAGATTTAAAATAAACAATAATTTATTTTTTAGATGTCAAATATTAGCATACATGCGAGTTCGTGTGAAGCTTGAAAAAGAACTAACATTATATATATTTTTAAACGATCCACCATTTAAATTATATTGTTATTTTTACCAAATAACTATAGTTTATTAATTATATATTTACTAACTATATAATTTATTTTATTTCAAAATGTGTTATCTGTAACATTATTTAGTTTGCTATATATCATTTCAACAAATTAAATTAAATTGATTTGTTTTTCTTGAAGTATAACACATGGCATATGGGCTCATTTGTATTTTTTAATGATTTATCATACCTTAATTTATTTGGCATTTTTATTTTATTTTTTCATTAGTTAAATCAATTTTCATTAGTATATCATTTAATAAAAATTTGATATTTTTGGTCAAGTTGCTCTATACTTTAACTACAAAGTGTGTAAATTTATAAAAACTGTGTCTATTTAAAATATTGTTTTCATATATCAAGTTTTTATGAACTAAAAATAGAGAGTTTAATGATTAAAGTTTAAAGTAAAAAATCAAAATGGTGGAGAAAAAAAATAACAAAAAATAGCGAACAGGGTGGGGGGGGGGGGATTCGAACACAAACTCTTAAAGAAATCTGCATAACTACCAGTCTACCACCCATCTAAGCAATGCACCTCTTCGTAATGTGCCCCTATTTAAAACACTTATATATATAACGGATACTTGAGTCTATTTGACTACCCTTTGAATAGGTCCGCCCCTGTCAGACCTTTCTTGAATTCTGGTAAAATTGAAAAGAACGAGTTCTTGCAGATGCCGGGAAAGAAGAAGTCGCCGGCGAGACTCCCGGCCCTTTATCGGGAAGGAGAAATGATTTCGCCGGAGGAATTCTATAGAAGAATTCGCTCCAGGTACCCCTTCATCCCCTGCCCTCCACCACCACCGCCGCCACCACCGCCAGCGGAGAATTCAGATGGCAATTTTGACGAATTTGATGAATGGGTCCGGTCCAAGGAGATGGCTGTGCTTTCTCAAGATTCTGCAGGACCCTCCACAGCATCCTCTGCTTCGCCGGAGTTTTTGTCTAATCCGGTGGTCAAAGGCCTATTAGACTGCGCTAGTGTAGCTGATTTGGAGTCGGAAAGTGCGGAGAAATTGCTGGGTCAACTCAGAAGTTCGGTTCCCCAAGACGGAAACTCGAATGAGCGATTGTGGTTCTATTTCTTGGAGGCCCTTTCCAGCCGGATTTCCAAGATTCCGGCGAGGGTTCCCCTGGCGTTAGACTGCTGTTGGGAGGAGTTTTCCCTATCATACAGAGGGTTCTACCAGAGCTGTCCATATTTGAAATTTGGGTTCTTGGCATCAAATATAGCTATTCTCGAAGCCTCAAAGAACTCTGCAAGAATTCATATAATCGATTTTGGGATGTTTCATGGGCTTCAGTGGGAGGATCTTTTACCGGCTCTGGCCGGCCGACCCGCCGGAAAACCCGAGAATGTCAGGATAACGTGCATTCCATCTGCTCTCATGGGAAAGAGCGCCGCCAGAATTCTCCAAGGGACGAAAAGGCTTCTCCATGATTTTGCCAGAGTTTTCAAGATGAATTTGGAGTTTGAATGCGTGGAGATGCCGATCGAGGAGCTAAACGGGTCAAATTTGCGGGTCGACCCGGATTACTTTTTGGGCATCAATTTCAGGCTGGAGCTCTTCAACCTCTTAGACGATATAACCTCAGATGTACCGGCCGCCTTCAAGCTGAGCAAGCTGCTGAAGCCGGACGTGGTGACGCTGGGTGAGTACCCAAACCGGGTCGGGTCAGGACCGACCCGTTTCAAGAACACCCTCCATTTCTATTCTTCGATATTGGAGTCTCTGGATCGCAGCCTGCCCACAGACGCACCCGGAAGGCTAGAGCTGGAGCGATTGATGATCCGCCGCAGGATTTTAGTGACGGTGGGTTTCCTAGAACCGCCGGCCCAGTTGGAAGAGAAAGAACCATGGATGTTGCTGATGAAAGCTGCAGGGTTTGAGGCTTGACCCGTGAGTGATGACACAAAGGTTGAAGCACGCATTCTCCTCTCCAAAAAGAAGTACAGTCAATCATATGGCTTAATTGATTTTCCGGTGGGATGCCTATCGCTAGCATGGAACGGTGAAGCCATCTTCAGTGTTTCTTCGTGGCACTGATCTTTTTGCCCCACCCCCAAAAAAAAAAGAAGAAACGGGAATAAACAGAAACAAAAAACACAGTAAATTTCTTACTCGTCTTCATCCTCTGCCCTCAATGGCGTGGGAAAAAACAGAAACAAAAAACAGTATGTCTTGGTGATATCCCTTCTAATATAGGCCCAATTATTTTTTAGCCATTCTTTTATTCTGTACTTATACAAACACATTATGATGATGGAGGGAGTAATAGGTTTGTTTTTCAAAGAGTAATGCTATAGTTTGGAACTGCTTTTTAGAAGAAAGTATTTTTTAAGAGTTCAAACTGTAATCTTGGGAAAGTTTTTAGAATGCAAGTCGAAAAATCAGCTACACAAGTATTGGATTTTAGCATTTGTTATGCCTTTTAAACTCGGGTGTATATATATAATAGAAGTGCAACTCAAAACTCACCTTAAAAAAATGTATGTAGATAAATAAAAGTAGATAACAAATTGTATTTAAAATAAACTGTATACCCGAGTATTTAAAATAAACTGGATGGAGATGAGAAGGAAGAATGAGAACAACAAGAATTTACATAGAGATGGAATGTGAGCCACATACATAGATTGGGAATGGGGTGGGGGCAGGTCTTGCAAAAAATGGCTCGACCTGTTTTTTTTTACTCAAAACTTGACCTAGGTTTTAAACAAAGATTTTGATGATCAAACCCAAAGTTGACCGAATTCAAAATGACTAGCTAAATATGGGTCGACTTCGACCGAACCTGAACCCGACCTGGACCCGCTAAAGTAAAAGTTTTTCAAAATCAAACACTTTACTACTCGTTTTTAATATATAAATTTATATTTTCGGAATTTTTTTTAATAATATTGCATAATTATCTTACTTTTTTTAAATTTAAGCATTTTTAAAATTCCTTATAACTAAATTTTTTTTAGGATATAAAATAGAATAATCTAATAGATGTAATACATATTTTTTGATATTTTAAATTTATTTAATAGATAATGTAAGTGTTAATGTGAATTTAAAAAACCAAAGTCAAATCCCGTTGGGTCGACCCGAACCCGATGATATTGGGTCATGAACAGTTATCAACCCATATCTAAATTGACCCGAACTCAAAATAACCCAAACTCGAAGTGACCGAATATAACCCCGATCTAACCGACCGATTTGTCAGATTCAAATAGGAGTGAATAATATAGTTAAGGATGAATAGTACAGTTAACGGAAGAGAGACTACAAGATTACAACATTTGTCGCAATAACTTTGAAAAATCACTTGATTTCATATTTTTACCGCAATTATCGAAAAGAAGATTATTGTCGCATGTAGGTCGTATGGAGGAGCCTGTGTATCCTACAAGGTAACGCTTCTTCATGCGTCATCTTCAAAACTTCATCATGTTCTACGCTCAAAATATTTCGGCATAATTCTCTGTATCCCTCCTTATCCAAACTCATAAAAAACTTGGAACTCCTATTTTAATACTCCGTATGATATTTATGTTGTATTCCTATTTAGAATAATTTCTTTAACACAAAAGTAATAAACATATGGACCAGATTTAACAAAATTGAATAATACTCCGTATATGAACTAAAGTTTACCAAATCTCTGAATAGTTCACATTTTTTTAATAGTATAGGACCCTTATCAATACCTGAATCAAATGAAGATTTATTTTCAAACTTGTGGACTATTGAACAAAGGATACATGTAAATACTCACAGATGAGAATTGGCAAATACTCTTTAAGTGAAACTTAACAATAGATTTGTAAAAGAAATATGAACTACTCCGGGTATATAAGACGCATAAATGAAAAANAATAATTTCTTTAACACAAAAGTAATAAACATATGGACCAGATTTAACAAAATTGAATAATACTCCGTATATGAACTAAAGTTTACCAAATCTCTGAATAGTTCACATTTTTTTAATAGTATAGGACCCTTATCAATACCTGAATCAAATGAAGATTTATTTTCAAACTTGTGGACTATTGAACAAAGGATACATGTAAATACTCACAGATGAGAATTGGCAAATACTCTTTAAGTGAAACTTAACAATAGATTTGTAAAAGAAATATGAACTACTCCGGGTATATAAGACGCATAAATGAAAAAGAAGATTTAGAACCTTAAATTCTGAAAACGACGGAAGAAATTGGCATGGACCCTACCAACCTTTCTGTTTCAGTATCCAAAATAGCCACACATCAAGTATTCTCCTTGAGAGAGAGAGAAATATCAGAATTTAAGAAACTGAGAAAGGATAACTTAGCACCAAGTGTTTATTTTCTTGTTTATTTCAAGAAAATGGATATAAAGTCTAAACAAAACTCGAACTTGTTTTTGAGATGAAGCTACAAAATTGATGAAATAAATGGAAAGAAGATAGGATTGAAACCTTCTTTCTGAAAGAAAAATGATGAAATCGATGCTGAAGTTTGGATGTACCATGCCTGCTAGCTAGATGATGTCCAGGAAGATGATGAATTGTTGATTGCACTCTTGTGACACAATAGATGATCTCCGCCTTCTACCTCTTCCTCAAGCTGCAATGTTCCGAGAGGACTCCCGGTCATCTCCGCGACCGAATAACCTTTGTCTTTGCTATATCACTTGTGCTAAAGTGAAGGAGAGAATCAGGACTCCCAGAAGCGAGCATCCAAAGCCTGACCAGAGCCTCCATATACCCCCTCTCTAAACTCGTCCATCACCGACTCTGCACACCATTGAATTAAATGTACACAAAACTACTACAGATATCATCTCTCTTGCAAACAAAAAACAAACCTAATCATCTATATACTTAACAATATAAATTTCACATAATCAAAAAATTGAATATTCTTCTATATATATATATATATATATATTTGTTCAAATTAAACTTGTCTTATTATCTATTGTATTTCATATCTCCTAAATGTACCTCTAGTGCTTCTAGGGTCTTGATCAATGGCAATGTAAGCATAACTATTTATGTTCGTGTAGTCATAGCCTCATAGGTTTGGTTATTATAGTAAGGAGAGTAAGCATGTGATAATTCGATGAACTTGAAAATTTTGTAAAATGAACATGCAGAAAATTTGAAATTTTTAAAAAAGTTGGCAAGAAAAATGTGAATCTCTCTCATTCTCAATTTTTTAGCATTTCTAATGTCAAGATTCATTAGATCAATATTCCCTCATGGTGCAGCTCATTCCATAACAAATCTTTGGGAAAGATTCTAATTGTTTCCTTGCCATTCTAATTACCGAGTATTAGTTTATGAAGAGAAACAATATAAAAAGTGGAGTTGACCATCAAATTCTCCTGCCATATGAACAATGTCACAGGTGACATCAATGCTATAGAAGTTGCAAGCAAAGTGAATAATCAAGCCATTTTTGCATTAATACCTTGAATTCATGCCTAACCATATTAGAAAAATAGAAATCAATTAATTAAGCTAGAGATTTGGGAAGTCAAAATAACCCACAAAGGATCATCACATTCATCTTTCTTATTGTGAAGAATGTGAACAAATACTTCGAGTTCATACCTGTTTAACAAAATGAGTTAACTCAGGTTAATGAAAGAGTCCATCCTTGTGGGAACGAAATTATTCGAGCTACAATGCCAAACCACCATCCATGTCTAACCCGATTTTGTCTAACTCTAGGAGTTCCTTTCACTTTTCAATATGGGTTTCTATATTTTCTTAATCTCTGACTGCAAATGATGATGGTTTTAAAATATAAAATAAAATAAAATAAAAAAGAAAAAGAATAACAGGAGTGTAAGACCGGTAGGTAAGGACATAAGGTTTGTTGCTTTCCAATTCATTCCCTAATTGTGCTCCAACGTCGGCAATAGGCATTGTGAGTCCGACGCTTCCATCCGTCCTCTCTGCATGGTTCCCCCCCCCCCCTCTCTTTGAGACCACTAACCACAAATTGCAATCAAATTTACATACAATCTAAATTATTCGACGGCCATGAAAACCTTACTTAGCGAAAAAATATTATTAGAAAAGAGTGAAAAGAGATCAATACAAACCAAAAAAAAGAAAATAAAAAGATAAGGACCCAAATTAAAAGCCTTAGAGAATACAAAAAAAAATGAACTAACAATCACCACTACAAAGCATGCAAAGTTCCATAAACTTAAATGTCAGAGGCAAATAAAGAAAGTAAGCTTCAATGAATGTAATGAAAGGATCATATTAAATTTCAGTTTCAGTTTTACTTAAATCTAACATTAAAGTGTTGAAGCAAATTCTCACCTCCTTCAGATTCCCCAATTCGCTTCTTTGGATGCACCTGCAAAGTCACAATTATCATATTTTTACATGGGAGGGTTGCATTAGATGCTTGACTTAAATGGTTAAATACTCTCAATTATTACCGGGAATTGTATTATCCCCATACCATACCAGATAACACAAACTCTAACAGGGACATAGCATTTTTTGAAACTCATTTGATAAAAACAGAAAGATGTATAGAAATGATATCTTGAATGAGGCCAACATGTAGGACTACTTTACCTGATGAGGTACCTGCTTTGATTTTGGAGAGGAGGAATAGAACATCTGGTGATCTCATTTTGATGCTTCTCCTTGCAATCACGAGGATCAGTCATGGTTTTTCCATTCTCTAACTGCTGCTATATCAAATAAATAATGGAAGGAGGAATCTCCAGTTGCTGGAGCATATTATTGCGCAGTTTATATGACATCACTTTCTGGACCAGGATTTCAAGTATGTGGCTATCATATGAATCACTTGATATCCTATCATGCCCATCTTTCTTTGCACTGAATCTAGTAAGACACCAATGGCTGATTATGATGATAGACATTATTCTCTCTTTGACTTTTCTTCAAGTAAAAATTCCTCTTGATATCTCCAATGTGGTTTATCAGTGAATACTTCACTTTTTTCTAATGGCTGTGGAGGATTTGAGAATTGCAGAAAACATTGGATGAGTTTCAAGAAGAAAGATCATCTTAATTTCTTCTTTGTCCATGTGAGTTATCTTACTCCATCAAATGAAACTCATAATAGAATAAAAAGGAGTGACCTTGTCCTTTGTGCCAAAGAAAAATGAAACAAAGAACAAGACTAAACTGAGTTTTGCAGTCTTCTTCAACATTTGTTAAAAAACTATCAAATTAATCAAAAATACAAATAGTACTCACAAAAAACCCTAAAATTGGATTTCAAGAAATATAATAGAGCGAAGAGATTAGGGATTAATAGATACCTAATCAGTGGAGGCGACATTGCTACGGAGGCTTGAACTGGGTAGGCAAGTTAACGTAGAAAAATTTCTTAAGTTTTTGGGCAGCGGCAACTCTATCGCTGTTGGAAATCTAGAGCGGCAGCCACAAGTTGCTATGCACATCAGTTCAATACCTTTTATGGATCTGCGTGCTTTATTCTTCATCGGCTCAAGGTGGGAGAAGGCATTATAATAAACTGCTCACATTTTTGGCGATTTCATGACATTTTTCTTAAAGTAAAAATAAATTGTAAGAAACTGTTAAAGCCTTTAACAACAACACTAATTATAATAGTATAACACACAGTAGGCAAAATGAGATATACAAAACAGTCACTGAAAAGTACAAAGTGCAAAGGTATATCTCTTTCACATATCCCTTAAAGTTTGCTATCTCTAACCAAATCTTGATAATAAACAAAGTCCTTAAGTTTAAAGGCTTAAATACTAAAAGACATTAACATGCATTTACAACAAAAAAAACTAAAAATAATTTAGAAAAAAAACGGAAACATTATTTAGACCTTAACTTATACGGAGTACTTTATACTGCATGTCTGCATATACACTGATCCTTGAGTTACATATTTGTAGTTTAGGACAAAACTCATATTGAGATCTTCAATTATGATTCTAAACAAATTGAAGAAAAAAAATAGATCCAATTGATATTCGAAGTGTAAATATAAGATCTTTCAATAAAATAACTAAAATAAAAGTTTCAAATTGGTCACCTTTGAACAGACACTTCCGGATCCAGCTCGGATCTTCAAGATTTTTTCAATTTGCCACATAATTACTATCATTGTCCTTAATACTCCGATTTCAGCCTGCTGATCATGAAACTTGCCGGTATTTGTCGGTAATGAAGGTGTCACTGACAAGATTTTCCTCACCTTCGGTTGATGAATAATAAACCTGATCCTTTAGTTGAGTGGATATTAAAATTAGGGACATGCCTAAAATTGAGTGGCTATGAAAGAAAATGTGACCCAGCCTTTACTTTAAAAAAAAATGGTTTTAAACTCACGACATATTTGAACATCCTAAATTAATATTTTTATCAAAAATTTATTTGTGATGAAAGCAGTGCGGATAATTTCATCAATTCTTAATTCTTAATATAAAATACATAACATAACCAAATTCACAAATTCATTCTAACCTTAAATATTTTGTCTTTAGACATTTTTTTTATTTATGCTCGATGACATAATCTATAGAAAAATTATAAAATTTCTTCCAATCATTGCAAAATTATTATCTACTACTCCCTCCGTCCGGAAATATTCTTCCCATTTTCCTTTTTAGTCCGTCCGGAAATATTCCTCCCATTTCCTTTTTTAGTATGCTTTTTAAGGCTAAATATCAATTATACCCTTCTATTTTATCACAAATCTACTTTTTTAATATTTTTCTAATAATAAAAGGATATTTAAAAGTTTATGATAAGTGCATTTTTGAAAATTTTGCATTTTTTTTACTATTCCTTAATAAGCGTGCCAAGTCAACACGGGAAGAAAATTTCCGGAAGGAGGGAGTATTAATTATTTACCTTTTTACATTTTACATACACATCTTTTAAACTAATACTCTTATAAATTGGCAGCCTATAACTAGTGGTAGGCACGAAAACCGTTCCCGTTGACCCGTTCCGAAACATACCGAAATTATTTTGAAATTGTACCTTTTTTTGAATTTAAATTTTTTTGTCCCGAACCCATTCTGTCCTGATTTTAAGTGGGACATTACCGGAATAACATATAAGTGTACCGTTCCATCCTGTTTGTCCCGTTTTATATATACTCTTTTAAAAACATTATGTGTGTGTGTGTGTCTATACATATATATATATATATATATATATATATATATATATATATATATATAAACACATATATTACGGAGTACTAATTACTCCGTACTTGTCTTGCTTTGAAAATTGAAATACTAAGCCCAAAGGCCAAAGCACCAAAAAATATACCTAGCCCAAGTCTCAACCTTATCTTTCTCTCTAATGTTTTAATGCTTTGGACCGAATTCTCAATATTATTTTAATGTTTTGAATCAAATCAATCTACAGATCTTATTTTGTTGTTTCAGATGAATTTTGTTATTCTATCTATTTCTTGTTTGTTATAAACCCATAAGGCTACAAATTTTATCTTAATTTAAAAATATTAGTCATTTTTTATCATCAAATTCCAAGACTGGACAAAATGCTTCAAGAAACAAGCTTCTCTGTGATGTTGGTTTATGGATTTCTTAAAAAATGTGCTTGACGTACGTTACCATATATAAATAAATATGATTTTCTGTATTCATGTCTATTGTTTTAAGCCTCATTCCTTCTTACCGCTTTGAATTATCTCATATTTGTAATTTTGTATAGTGCCCATGGACATATCGCATATAATCTTATAGCCATATGCCAAACATACATTAGGTATTTGTTTGCAATGGGAAGTATTACCTTCACTGAAGGGAAAAAATTATTTTTGCACAACTAAACAAGTGTGATTTGTTTAAAATCAAGGAATCCTATTTCAGTGGTAAGAGGGGGGATTTATATTTTATGGGAAGTGAATTTATTTTTCTTGGAAAACACTTCCCACCCAAACAAAGAAACACTGTTTTATGTGCACACTGCACTATGAACCACAACTGCTCCTTTTCTTCACACACGCTTTTAATACTTGTTGACATTCTTGTAGCATTTATTTTCAATCTTTTTGTTTTCAATTTTCATTATTGTCCGAAAATTAGAAAAAAGTAGGACAATTCGAAACCGTTCCGTTTTATCTAGGTCTTGAAAATTATGAGATAAAGTAGGATATGCTTGTGGTTCGAACCGTTCCGAACCGTTTGAGTATAACGTGACAGGACGTGGGATCGTAAGAAACCCGAACCGTCTTGTCCCGTGCCCACCCCTACCTATAACATGCTGATTATTAACTACCACATCGTCCTATTAATGACAAAATTTCCATATTTTTGGTAAAATATAATGTGTTTAATTTGTAAAATCTGTAACGCTATATTTGGTTCAAAAAATTCAGATTAAAAAAAAAGAAAAATGAGCCTAAAATCTGTAATGCTATATTTGTAAAATCTGTAACGCCATATTTTTGTAACGCTAATTTGTGTCTCAATTTTTTTTTCTTCCTCTTTTTTTTTTTACTCTCTAAACGAAAAAAAATCCTTTCCATCTAATTTTATTTTTTTTCTTTCAAAATATTTCAACAAACATAGTGTAAATTGATATTCAGCCTCCACCGCATCTGAACTTGATCCTAGAGGGCAAGCCGTCCACTCTCAACCCTACAGAAATACGGAGTATTTGAGGAAGTTTTTTTGTTCTTATTCCGGCAAAGGGAAGAACGCATTCAACAAGTCCCTAACCGCTGACGGCGCTAAGCAAGTCCGGGCCTGCCGCCGTCGACATCTCTGCACCAAGTGCCCGCCCGCCGGGAGTATGAGTTGCCGGGAAGTGCACTTGAGGCTCTGTAGTCTAATCTCTGATTCTCTCCGTACATATGCTGTAAGCTCGTCGGTTCACGGTGTTTTTCATCCTACCCATTATCACCTCAGCGCACAGTTTTCCAATTCGGAATTTCATTCTAATATTGTGCTTTTCAGGAACGTATTCCTAGTTCATTTACCAAAGAGAATGCTAGGGACCTATTGATCGTTCTCTCCCAAGTTTGCTCACAAATCAAGCTGTGGACGTCCGGAATTGCATCCGAATCTGATTCCGATATGGTTAGTTTTTTTCTCAATGTGCTGAAATTTGGATTAGCTTTTGAGAGATAGTGTATTCAACTGTGCCTGCCGGACTACATTGTCAGCAGGAAGGTTCTGGAGACTTTGATTGTGTTATTGATTTTAGCATTGTGAATGGCTCTGATACTGGAGGCCATCTTTGTTTGTCCAAAGCCATCAACGTCTTGGTAAGTATTTTAACCCATATAGAAAGGGAAATCCTTTTGTCATTGAAGGCATCTGACCTTAAACAACAACAAACCCAGTCGAATCCCACCAAAGTAGGGTCTAGGGAGGGTGTGTATATGCCGACCTTACCCCTAAGTGGCAATATTTGATTTGTGAAAATGTTGTTTCAGTTCTTTGTCTGATGCTTTCTCCTTATGAATTCCATATTCACATGCCAATCTTGTTATACATGTCATTCGCAGACGAAGTTGCTGGCTCTTGACAATCCATATGTACAACACTTAGTGGGTAACAATCTGGTGGCAATTTCTGATTTCATAATTGCATCTGTATGTTAGAATACCACACCGCTTAAGTTCACTGCATTTGCAATTCTTTATCCTACTTATGTACTATTGTTCTTTTTAGGGAAGTAGCTGGGGTGAATTTAAGCTGTTACTTTCTCTCTTGAAATTGGCTATTCTTAGCTCTATTCCATCATCTACTGGACCTATAAGGGTAGATGCCAATTCAGCAGCTCCTGTTTCACCCATCAAACTCCACCATACGAGTGACAATTGGTCAAAAGCATCTGTAATCATTCAAGTTTTACGTAGGGTACTGAAGGGTTTGAAGCAAGATGTTGATGATCACTTTCTAAAAGTGTTCTTGGAGTTGATGAACTCATTAATTTCAAAAATGCCATGGGATTTGTTGGATGAGGTTTTTGTCAGAAAAACCAGTAAGGCTTCAGGAAGCCTCAATACCGATGGTGTGCTTCAATTCCAAGATGCAAAGCAAAACCCAGCAATTATGTTTCTTGGAGGTTTCATACAGCTGTTCTGTTCCTTACTCGGGTTGTTAAGCCTTCCCATAGATGCTGTTACAGATGATTCACAAACACACACAATTGTAACTGAGATCAGGAGCATCCTTCCCAGGCTCCTGGATTGGTGCCTTGGGAATTTTCAGAACATCAGGAGTGTATATATCTCTAAATATTACAAGCACAAGTTCCTGGTATGATATTTCCTCACCTAATCCTTTAGGCTATGTTGGAACTCGGAAAATGGTATAGTAAACACTAAACATAAAAGAGACTAAGGAAAATGTTTTTTAACGTTTGGGTTTGCCATTGAAAAAATGCTTCAATTTGCCCATATATCTACATTTTATAGTCCATATATTAGGAATATAGTTAAAAAATGATTTTGAGCAAGTATAAAGTTGATTTATTGAGTTTGAAGTAACCCCTCCTCCGGGTCACATGCACACCTTTTCTTTCTTAATTTCTGCCTATTTCCTCAATTCCTCCCTCTTTTATTTCCCTAGCATTTCTGATTTCCAAAAGGACCCATATTGTATACTCCGTTGGAAAACTGACTTTGGGCATCTTTTACACCAACACTACCCATTCAAAATGTTAATGCGCATTCTGCAGATACTCATGATCAGGCTTAGCTCTACAATCCAGTCGGATTGTTCTGTTCTTCTTACATGGCTGCATTTTATCCATCTTCACTTTCAAGATGATTTATGTCTACCAATAGCTGGAATGGAGTCTGACCAGGATAACTGCCTTGAAGGCTCACCGTTTTGGGAATATGTTTCTGATGCAGCAAAAGAGAACATCTCACCCAGGCATTTGCAAAGGCTGGCTATTTTGCTTTTTCTAAGATGTTCCTTCTGCTTGATCAATTCAGAGAGAAGTTGCCAAAACTGTGTATCTACTGACCTTAATTCTAGCTCTACTGGTAACCTGAAATTTGAAGCACAATGCTGCCCTAGAATCATAGGTTTCCAAGAGATCCATAAGTGGCTCCAACTCATTTCTAATGATGATGCTTTTTTGGACACCAAGAAATGTGCTGAATTTATTCTTAGTTTTCAGTTGTCCTTCATCCAGCTTTATATGCATGAGGTTGTTTTTCTCTTAAGCGTTTCTTTTTAGGCTTTAGATTTTTTTTATATAAATAATTATGGATATCTAATACAAGGTTTGCCATTTAGGATGATATTTTGTTTCAGATGCTCCTGGAACTCCTCAGTGTCCCCCTTTTCTCTAGGGAATGGTAGGTTGTTTGCATTAGTTTATCATAGTATTCTACGGAGTATATAGCCATTATAGCTTGCTTTAGTGGGCGCACTGATTTTGTTTTCTCATGTGTATAGGTTTTTTAAAGAAGGAATTCCATCCAGAGACGCGAACGCATCTTCCGTTGTTTTGGATCTTTTTAACCCTATACATTTATTTCACCATTTTCTAGCAGTGGTATACCTTGCTTTATTACTTCTATTGAACTAATACAGATTTGTAGGTGCTCTCTTTTATAAAAGTGATGTCATGACATATGAGCTTGTTGCACTTCTAACAGATTCACTATGACCATCAAGTTCTTCTTGATTATCTAATCTCAAAAGATACAGGAGCAAGTTCTGCTGAATATATGCTAAGGCATGTTATAATCTTCCACTCTTTCTTACAGAGTATTTTCATTTTCAAAATCTTGGTGAAAGGGCCATGACTTAGAAATCTGTAACTAGCCCTTACCATTTGGACAAGTCTAAAAACCACATCCTTAAATCATGGTGAACTTAATCAGTAATAGAAGTAGTTTAGAGTGTATTAAGACTGCTGGTGCTATAAGTACTTCTGTAAGAACAGTGTTCTCATTTCAATGCTCAAGTGATTTTTTTACCTTTTCTTCTTTTCAAGCAGCTCCAATTCGGTGTTTTTTTGAGCAAATCACATAAAAATTATTATCATGTAAATTAAACGCACCTTTTCATTTTCTTGACCAACGCTTCTTTTTAGAGTAAAATAATTGTTTTTCTATAAAAAGCACTTACTACCTCCGTCCCAGAGTATTTGTCCACTTTCATTTTTACACACCATCCAATACACTTCTTTAATCAATTTTATCTTGTAATTTGTATATTAAAAAATTATAGAAATTATATATTAATAATCTATATGTTAAGACAAATCAAACAAGATCACACATGACTATGTTTAGGTTTACACATTGAGAGAATTTGATGAGTCAAAGTTCTTAGATGAACAGTTCCAAAAGTCAAAACTGAAGGAATACTCCAGGACGGAGGGAGTATTTGTTTTGAACAGATGTAATCCCAAACACACTCTTAGGATGGTGACAATAATGTATGTATGCTTGCACCTAAGAATAAAGGTTATGAACTGTAAATGATTTGTGCACTTTTTTTTTACTTGAAAACTTGCAGGTGCTTGCGTGTTATTTTTAACTCGTGGAGCTTATTTCAGAATTTCCAATGGATTGTAAAAAAAGAAATTCAATTATTCCAAATGAGAAGAAAAACTTCAATAGATCATATGAATTTTCACGGGGAGTTGTTCACATCGGTGACGGATGGGATTTGTTTACCTGTAGAACAAAATCAAAAGAAACCAAAACGATGTGGCATCATTAACAGCAGAACTGAGAGACAGCCGTTTGAGTGTGCCAGTAATTGTTTATTGGAGCTGAGAACATCTATTGAAAGCCTCCATCAAAAGAGTCTCTTTCCATATAACCCGCAAGTGCTGCTACAGCGGTGATTGTTTTCTCCTTTCCCCTTTCTGTTTTTCGCATTACATTCTTTACTGTTTCCTAGATTCCACTTAATTAGACCAAACATGGCTGGAGTTGGCCAGTGCTTATTTTTTGTTCTAATTGAATTGGCTATACTCCGTATTTACTTGATTATCAAAAAGAATTTTTTAAAATATTTTTCTGAAATAAGTTGAAGAAAAAATGAAGGGATAGAAATGCCATTTTCTTTCATTTTCATCAAATAAGTGACCCTTACAATCTTTTTTCTCAGCCACAATGTAATAAGTTAGTGTTGGAAGAATCTGATTCATAAGGCTGATGTTTTGAAAAAGAGGAAATCAAACAATCTCTTTATCTTGAAGTGAATGTTTAAAAATACCAATGTGAGGATGAACTAAGTTTCACATATTTATTGCAGATTGTCAAGATTTTGGGAGCTCTCCCAAGAGCAATAGACTGTAATTTCTTATTTTACTGATACAAGACACCAATCTCTTGAAATTTAAACAATGGCAGTATCTGAAATAGCAGCAGCAGCAGATATTTGCAGCAAACAAGAGCAAAGTTCTTGGGGTTTTGTCAGCATGACCATATGACCAGCTGCAGGTATGTATTTCACTTCATGAGCTTGGAGAGAGCTGTTTTGTATGTTGTATTTCTGAAAATCTTGGTCCATGAGCTGATCATCTTCGCAGATCACATATACCCTTTTCACCGAACCATAGTTATCTTCTGTCATCAAATTCTCTTTTCCCATATCCTCCACATAAAGGGCACCCGGTCTTGTTAACAATTTCCCCAGCTCCACATCCTGCACATTTTAGTCAACCAAAGCCTCAATAAATGCCACCCAACCTAATTTCTATTTTTTTTTTCTAAATTTTACCTCTGGTTTGCAGTGCGTGTAAATTACAGCTTCCATGAAACTCGAACCAAGAGTGACAGAATTGGGTGGGTTTTCCTGCCCTTGATCGAATGTTACTTGACAATCCATTAGAAACTCTGGTTTGAGCCTTCCGAAATACTGAAAGAATAAAAAAACAGTTATACTTGTTGCCTTGGCCTCAGTTGGACTGATATCCTATGACCAAAAATATCATTTATCCCGGAGAATGTGGTGACTGCGGTGAGATGATCATGTTTTGATTCAGAAACGAAACTCCAGTAGGGAGTTCTTTCAAAACCCTGTTTGTTTATATTCCAAATAAACTTTCAAAACCCTGTTTGTTTAGAGTTTGTTTGAAAAGGTCAAAGTGAACCACCAAAATACACTTCTTTTGCAGAATGAATGAAGCACAGATGGGATCATACCTCTTGAATAAGGGTGGCCGGAGCATGGTTGGAGTTGGGCATGTAGGCAGCAAGGAAGACGGAAACTAAGACCTTGTTTGGGAAACTCTCCATGGCCATGGATATTGCAAGCCCGCCGTAGCTATGGCCCACCAAAACCACCTTCTGGTCATCGGGAAGCCGGCCCAAGAAGTCAGTCAATGGCTGCACATACTCCGAAGCAGTCGCTATCTCGTCGAGTTTCTTCGGGTGGATTCCGCATGCTCCGAGGTCCAATGCCGTCACCCGGTGGCCGCCAGATCTGAGCAGAGGTATGACCTTGTACCAGCACCATGCTCCATGGCAGATCCCATGAACCAGAACAAAGTGATGAGGTTTCTTGCTGCCTTCCATTTTTGCTCTTTCTGTTGCACCAGTTTCTGCAATTTCTACACCCAGCAAATGGGTGTGGGTCTTGTCCAAATTTCTTGAAAATGGGAGGGAATCTAGCAGCAGATGGGTTTGGGTTTTTTCAATCACCCCGACATGTTCATGTGACTAAATGTTTGACTGCCTAAAATCATGAAATATAATTTTCTTTCTTTGATGAGACTGATGACTTTTTCGGGGCTCGGATGATAAGTTTATTTATACACGCAATGGATACCTACCAGTTTTTGCATTCTATGCACATGCGGAGTAATTCATATAACGAGTGTGACAGAAAATGTGTTCGAACTATATATAGATATTAATGGTTTGAGTCACAAATATGTTGTCTGTGTGTGACATGGTTTAGAATCAAGACGAATATTATCTTCGTCTCAATTTAAATTATTTATTTCAATTTATGATGTTTGTTTTGAGTACTTTCAATTTATTTATATAAAAATAAAAAATTTATATACACCTTCAATTTTATTAAGAAGTGACATGATTATTATTCTATCAAATGAGTAACAAAAATGTGTACAAAAAAAGTATAAACTTTGATAATGTGAATCGTAAACAAATACGAGTAATTTAATTTGGGACCAATTAATACTTACTGCAAACTTCACATTATTATTTGCTTACTACCCGTGATCGTATGTACCATATATGTTTACTAAATTCGTCTCTGTATTTTTGTCCAATTTGACTTCTTCAAGTCAAATTGAACTAGTTTTGAACTTCTATTAAAGAGAAACTACAACGTTATTAGTATAAAAATGATTTAATTAAATTTATCTTTTGACAACTTTTAAAATTTTATTTTATTATATTAAGCTAAAATACAAATTGAGAATAAAGAATGATTAAAGATCATATGGTTTGATTTAAAACAATCAAACTAGATGAATACATTGAGACAAAGTAAAAAAAATATCATGATCTACGTAATGCATCGTTCAACAAGAATTTTATGCCCAATTTTTGGAATGATGTACGTTTAGTACATGAGTTAATAATTACCCTCCAACAATAATGTTTTCGTTGCGTGTTACAGTGTTTGATTGAAATTATTTAAAATTATTTTATATGAAAAATCGTATGGAATATAAAAATAAAAATTACATATTTAAAAACTATATAAAAAGATCTACAAAATTAGAAATAATATGACTATATTATTTTATTGAATGGACAACCAAAAATACACCAACAAAGTAAATAAAACTTAATCCTGTAAATAGTGAACCGAAATATTATTGTTGGATGGAGAGAGTATATCATAATGGTTTTAACACATTATCCTCTATATTTATCTACTTTTATATGCTTGTTTTCTCAGTCCCAAATTATTTGTTGACTATTTGACTATTTCCCAATCAAAAAATTCAATCTAATAAAATTGTTCGGGTGCAATTATTTAATACTCTCTTGTCTCTTGATACAAAAAAAGGTTCAAACTTCATTTTTGCGCACCTCGCAAAACACCTCTATTCTCCCTAAAATATCTAACACCACCAATTTTTTTTATGCGGGTAAAAATTATTTTAGAGATATTTTAAATATACGGAGTATTAGGTAAGTAGAAATATTTTTTAGAATGCACAGAAAATAGAAGTAAAACTATTTTTTAGAGGAAAGGAGTATAGATTTTATTTTATTAACGATGAAAATTTATAAATTTAATTTAAATCGAAACAAATACTCTACAACAAGTACTCCGTATATACGAAGTACTTATAATCTGCATATGTGTTTTCTTAAAGTTCTATGCTCAAGTAATATGCATGCATTTGCAATACTATCACTATACATCTTCCGAAGCCATTGAAAAACACAAGCCTTTTTTTAACAAAGAACTTTGAACCAAAAGCTTTTCAATGAGGCACGAAATTGATAATTTGTTTATGGACATTCAAGGAGCGTCAGTAAATACGGAGTACGGAGTAAAAAAACTCCTGAAGCAATTATTCCTAGAATTAAGATGTACGATGTTAAATGCTATTCAAATGTGTAACTCCCAGATATTTGATGTCCATAAAGGTGTAAATCTTATACTTGAATGCAAGACAATATTCTCTTATTAATTACCTCTACTTTTATGGTCATACTCGAACGGACCTCTCCGTTGGCATACGCGGAAAGATGACCATCCAACGAGAACTTTGTATGCCATTACTCCGTTAAAATACACATGATTCTAAAGCGCAAACACCCCTGTATAGAGATATATAGAAACAAAGCATGGAAAGGAGATCTATAGGTAGAAGTAAGTACATGTTATGCTATATGTACAATATTTGCTTCACCTAATCGTGCTCTTTGAAGTTTTAACCACCACCGTAAAACCATTACACCAATTTCAACCTCAGATAGTCTTTACCTTGTGCATATAAGTCTGAAGCCTTCCTTGAACAACAACAATTTTACCTTATAAAAGTGGGAAAGTGGGGCATTTTCTTGTCAACTGAGAATGCTTGGATGCCCGGTCTGGAGCATCCTCTTGAACATTTCCATCCCAAATGCAGAATCTGATGAACTAAGATAAGGGAACACATGACTTAGTAGCTTCGCCGTTTGGTTTAGAATAAAACTTGTTTTACTCAACAAGGAAATAGAGAAAATTCTTAACATTTCACAATGAATGAAGCCAAACTTGGTGGGTTGTATTAGCTTATTCTGCTAATTAGCCCAATTAAGTAGCTTTTCACTTGCGTATTTGGCTCAAATTAATTTTACCAAACGCTTATCCTTTCATAGAACTCAGCATATTCAACCATCATTTCAGCAATATAACCCCGACCAGACAGGCTCGTAATTTCTAACAATGGTCTGTTTGGTCGCTAAAGACAAGTGAACTGTTTATTCCTATGAGTCTATTAGCAAGTTGAAACCTACAAGTTAGCAATCATAATCCAAAAACACCTTTCCCTTAATAAAAAAAAGGACTGGAATCAACAGGTTAGATTAGCTGGTGAAAAAACTAGCATAAGGTATCACCACCTTCACAACTCATTAGACATACACTATCGAGAATACAATGGAAAAGAAAAGTGCCACAGAATAAAACACTGGTTAATGATAAACTATTTGCAGAGGCAGAGGATGCAGAGAAGAAGGAAAAAGAACTGTACATAATACCTACCCATGAATGGATGATCAAGTATGAAGAACAAAAAAGAAAAAAAATTACCTTGAGATAGTGATCTCATAGGGAAATGAGACACCCTCAAGATTCGGTACCGACGGAACATGGTCCTTTTTTTCATTTACAAATTTGATAATCTGAAACATAACTTCGCGGAGAGAAGATTCGAGTGCTGCCCTTCGAGCATTCCTCTCCTCAGGTGCACTTTCTGCAATAGTTTCATATATGAAAAAAGTCAAAAAGAATATAAAACATTAAAACTAAATCCCACCATCATAAAATTTCAAAAGGAATCTCTCCATGTCGTAAATCCCTCTAATGCAATACCTCCGGGATCAACTACTGTTTTGGATGGATTAGATTTGTTAGAATGTGCTTTTGGGTGGTGCTGAGCAACATTCAGATTGATGTACCACTGTTCCCAGTAGAGCCGTTCAACTTTGTTTGTAAACCATGTTGCCTGCTTGTTCTTCACTTCATAGAATGATAAACAAATCTGCAGTATATGATACATATAATGAAAAACAGAAGGAAAAATACATGTGAATAGCTTACAAAATATGCAAAAGTTAGAAATGCAAAAGTTGAAACAATCTATTGACCATGTCATGGTATAAAATGTGCTACATAATGACTTAATGACCTACATAGCAGAACATATGTGTTATAACTTCCAAAACAAAATTGTATTCACAGACAAATAAGACATATACCTCATTTTTCTTGTTGGGGTGCTTCTCCACCCTCTCAATGAAGTGATCAATCCTCTCCTCTATTTTTTTCTCAACATCAACATCGCCACACTGAACCTGTAAGAATTTTATTATAAACAAAGTAAGATGAAATATGAACACCATGGGACTCCAAACTGAAACCACTCAAAGAGTACCAGACTGATCAAAATAAATATTTTAGAGCAACACAGTCAAACTTCCACGGACATTAAAGAAAAAATGCTAACATAAGACGGATGCAGAGTGTTACTGTTACTTACATATGTAATGTCAAAAAGTTCCAAATCGATGTCCTTTGGCCGCACCAGACCTAATGCTCTGTGGAAAAAAATTGTGTGCAAAATGCCTGCACCCGTTTTCAACGCGGTTAGTCAACTATATAAACTTTTTTGCTAGATGTCCAAAATAGAAGTTTGTGGAGGATTGTCAAGAGAAGAAACTAACAAGTCCCAACTCTGCAACTACTTAGCTGCAAGAAGTGCGCATGGTTCTACTTTCCATAGTGATAGGGAGTGTACCAGAAACTAGAGTAACACAGATTATCAACGCTTCTGTGTTTAAGCATCCATGATCAAAGTCGTCCCATATAAATGGGAGGGGAGATGCAATTTTAGTATCTGGGTTGTGACAGACTAACAATTTCCATCCTTTGTTTTTTATTGGAGCATGAATATCCATATATTCTAACAGCCACAGCATTGGTTCTTCAGCATTCCAGTTTTAATCTCCATGTAGACAGTCGTAAATAAGTCCATTGCCAATGGAGTTAAAAGTCATTTTTCAAAATATTTTAGCTTTGGGTAAATGATGGATTAAATATAAATGGAACATTAAACATCTATTGCTTCTTACTTTCTATGAAGTTTTTGGCAGTAAATGCATCAAGGGTCTAACTGAAATAACCACTCTATGTACATCTTAGCCTCCAAACCCTAAAGGATTTGGGATTATACCGGGTTTGTTGTTGTTTTGACAATAATAGATACTAGTATTAGATTCTTAGTTTCTCCCATCATGGAAGACCAACCCTACGGTCTACAATACAGTTTAAAAAGTAAGACCATTTAAGGTCACAATAAAAATAGACTAAAATTTCAGCCATAACTGAGAGACTATGTTTGTACTTTTCAGATAAAGAGAGGAATGTAATTAACTAATAATGAATGATGTGCTGAGGAGATTGTACATCACATGCCATTAGTTTTCTAAATGCTAACAATCACTAGGTGTTTGCAAAAACAATGATACTGAATAAAAATTATGGTAAGCACAGCAGACTCCTAAATGGCTGGCATTGCCATTACACCATTACATATGCCTCCAAACAAAATGAAACAGAAAACCTAAATCTTCATCTTCTCTGCCTCGTAACTGGAACAACAAAACCAGATTGAAACTAACTAGCAGGACTTATATGCAAATTCCGCAGTAGATTACTTACACAAAGATTTCGAATTAAGCAATCGAACGAAAGGACAATTGGAGATAAGTGGAAAAAAGATAACATAGAAAACTAAATTAAACAAGCTACTCACATCGCAGAACCTCTCGTATCTCAAAGTGTTCCACGTCCTGCAAATCAAAACGAGCAAATTACACTGAGCATGTGCTGAACACGATAGTTCTGTTAACAGATCTCACCGGCTTACCAGCTCTTTGAGTCGAAATTCTACGCAATTCATAGCGATTGTATGCAGGCGGGAGACGATCGACGGTGCCGGAGTGTATCTGAGTTTATCGCGTTAATTAAAAGACTCGGAGAAGATAGTTTATTGTGTTTGAGTACTCCTTCAGTCCTTAAAAAAATTACTGTACCTTCTTTGATCAATATCTAAAATTTCATGACTTTTAAAATAATTTTATTTACAAATTATTAAAGAAATAAAAAATTAAAATTTTATTTTTAAAAAGTACATCAAACACTTTACAAAATAAGATTTGAAAAGAATATTTTATTTTATCAAATCTTTAAATGGATTTTAATTTTTAGAATGTTCTCCCAAGGTAGCATATTTTGGTATGGGGGAGCAGTAGTGGCGTGGTATAGGGTTGTAGTAATTTAGAAGATGTATATTTAAAAATGTAAAAAATGAAGATTTGAAGCCCATGTTTGAAGCCCCAGGTAGGGGTGCATACAAATCAAATAAAATGTATTCGATTCGTGATTCGTATTCGAAAAAGATGATTCGTATTCGCTATATTCGAATTCGAATCCGAATACAAATCATATTTTAGATTCGAATTATTTTCGAATTCGAATACAAATATTAATAGATTCGATTCGTTAATTATTCAAATTATTCGAATATTATAATTTATAAATAAATTTATATATTCTAATATATTAAATATTTGTGTACATAGAAATTTATATATATTCAAATATTATAATTTATAAATAAATTTATATACAGTATATTCTAACATATTTTTACTACATTTTAATTTTTACTACATTTTACATTATTATAAAATAATAATTTAATGTCTTTAAGAAATTTGTTTTAAGAAAAAAAACTACTAATATTTTCGAATTTGAATATTCGAATACGAATTCAAATATGTCAAATATCTATCGAATCGAATACGAATATTTTTTAAAATTCGAATTATATACGAATCCGAATTCGAATACATATCACTTTAATCGAATACGAATCGAATAGTGATATATTTGCTTTGATTCGATTCGTATACACCCCTAGCCCCAGGGCTTCAAACCCATTTCCACTGAATCTGTGAAGTAAGTTAAAGTTGATGTGACAAAGAGAGAAATTTTGAAGCCTCGGGACTTCAAGAGTATTTCTAGTGCTCTAAGAAAGGGCAGCAACGACATAACAATTCGAGGTGCAATGGCGTGCTCTGATAGAAGCCTCTGGGCAGATTAGTGAAGAGAGAAGGTGGGGGTATTTTAGTAAAGTCAATGTTATTTTCATCACACTTAAAAGTGTGTGTCCGGTCCAACCGAAAAAAGAAAAGATGGACGGAGGGAGTAATTACGATTTTTAATTTGTTGACAGAGAACATTTATTTCGTATTCAACAATGTAGTTCTGAATTATGTTTTTTTCAAAGTACATCTCTAATTTCATAACTTTTATTATGTTATACAAGATAGTTCTTAATTATATTGGATTAATTAGAAATACAAGGTAAAAATGTTAAGTATGAAATAAATGTATTATCTCATCTTATTAGATATACCAATTTCATTTAAAGACTATTTTCAAAATAAATTTTTTTATAGGGATGACTTTAACAAAAAAAAATATTTTACATAGACCAAAAACAAAATTAACCTATTTTAGAGACACTAAAAACATATTTTAACTTTTAAAAGTATTATCTAAAATGCTTAAGTCAATTAAAAATATTATTTCCAAAATTAAACCAACATGTCTAGATTTCCCATCAATATTCTCTGTTGGTGGGCCTCAAGCCCATCCAAGACTTCCAAGTAGTATTCTCTTTTTTCATGGATTCCTTAGGCCGGACTTCAAAACCAAATTATCCTTCAGGAACAATGGGGGTTTTAAAATACTTTTTGACTTTAGAATTGAGATAGGCATAGAAATTGTGGTGTTTAAAACCTTGTCTGCACTATACGTTCGTTTTGAAATCTAACTATGTTTAATAACAGCGTCTACAAAATTTATCTAGACCATAAGAATTTTATCAACACAAATATTAATCAAAAAAGTTTTTTCTTAAACAAGGCCAATGTGTATAAACACATAAACAATACAATATATTTTTTGGGGTACAACAGTAATTGTTAAAAATGACAATTTGCGAAGTTGAAAAAAACAAAAAAGATTACAATTAAAACCACCCTCAAGATCCAAAAAAATAATACTAGATGGAGAGTCTACCATACTCTCGTGAACTTAAGTTTTAGTGCTATTTAGTGTAAGTAGTTCTTTATTTTATACCAGTATACCAAAATATTACACTGGGATTGTGAAATTAAAAGACAAATGAGAAAGTTATATAATTGAGGATGAATGTGGAAATGGTTTTGTCCACAATAGACCAGAAAACAGAGACAAATTACAAGATGCTCCAAAACGAAGCAAACACAGTCGGGTTTTGTTTTGATGTGTGAAAACTTGACGTAAGTATATATGTGTGTGTGTAAACAAAAACAGGTACAAACAAAGTATACAAATGTATATGTATATATATATGAACTGCGATGATCCGTATAATTATAGTTGATCTGAATGAGATGAGATGATAAAGCTAATAATTAACGATGGAGAGCTTTGCCACAGAGAAGAGCATTCTTAGGGATCTCATATTCAGTACGAAGACTAATCTCTGAGGAGTAGACCTTGAGGTAACATTGTTGTCCTAGGTATGCTCTGTCCCACATTGCTGACCTTATATTCCACATCCCTTTATTGTCCAATGACACCAGTATAGCTGTCCATCGATTTGGGTAAACCTACATCCATGCATTCTCATATATTTACAAGTGAAATTTAGAGTGAATAGGACTAAACAATAAGTTATTTCCCAATGTATACTCCCTCCGTCCATAAATGACTATTTGCGAAGTTGAAAAAAAACCAAAAAGATTACATTTAAAATTAAACCACCCTCAAGATTAAAAAAAATACTCGATGGAGAGTCTACCATACCCCTGAACTTAAGTTTTAGTGTTATTTAGTGTAAATATTTTTTTATTTTATACCTCCCTCCACAAATATGGCATTTATAAATATATACTCTCTCCGTCCATAAATAAACTTCTCGTTGCGCGTTACGATGTTTGACTGGAGTTATTTTCAAATCATTTTATATGAAAAATGGTGTAAAATTTAAAAATAAAAAACATATATTAAAAACTATATCAAAAGATCTACAAAACTAGAGGTGACATGACTATATTATTTTATCAAATGGGTGATGAAAATAGACCAACAAAATGAATTAAGTCTAACCTGTGAATAGTGAACGAAAAGTTTATTTCTAGAGGGAGGTAAAGTATAGTAATGCATATTATAAAAAAAATGGGCTTTTTTTATGTAGTGTTTTACCTGTACAGTATGCCTGGTGGGAGCATCAACAAGGTTATATTTCTTCTTAAACCCTTCATTCCATTTTCCCGATCCATAACTGCATATATCCATCATATGGTCATTCATGATCGACAACGATAATCCATGAACATGTATACATATACTTAACCGAATTGAATATATCCGCTAGTAATATAACTTACCCGACGACCCAGAAATCGTGACCATCTAAGTGCCAAGACTGCATGGTTTTCTCGTTGTTTTGGAAGACGATCTGGACGAAGTCGTGGAGGGTAGCGGGGATAACGGGGGTGGCAAGATAGGGGGCCACGGGGCCTCCAGAAGGACGAAGAGTCTGCAGGAATGGTGAGTCGTCGAGGGTGAAGACGCCCGTGATGTTGAGCCAATCCGCGAGCTTCAGAGGGGTGGTTGGGTTGACGTAAGACAGCCCATTGACGGCATATCTCTGCTTCCCTTCCATGACTGGCGCCGAGTTGGTCAACACCAGCGTCTTCGTTATGTTGATCGTCCCGTAGTGGTACGAGCCCTGCGGGTTCGGCCTCGCTGCATTTGCTGTCAAGTTCCACCTTCATTCATTCACACGTTATGTCAGGAATATTAAAGATAAGTGAAATTTGCACGGAATAGAACTAGAACATAAGTCATATTCCAATGTAGGACTTAAATTTTTTTATTCTCTAAATAAGACTTAATAATGACTAGTGAGAAGAATAATGTCCAAATAATGCTGGACATTTAGTTGAATAATGACTAATAAATAATGACCAATGGTCATACATACATTGTAAAATAAAAATATATGGTCCTATATTGAAAAAGTCATTATGTTTTAGTCCTATTTAGGTAAATTACCCTGAAGATAATATGAAACAAGATGTTATTACATTAATTATTGTGATTAGGATTCTCTTTGTATTCCATACGTACAGGAATAAAACTTTCATTATTCAATAAGACTAATTATTACTGACCTGATAGATCTGGCTTGCTTCATAGACCAGTGCAGTTGGCCCCTGGGAGCCGGGGGAATACGGTCAAGAGCAGCTGGAGTGTTAGAGTTTGAGTAGCGCAGTACGGCGGTGGCGTTGAGAAGACGGTTGCTGAACCTTGTCGATGCAACGATAAGGTAGTCCTTTGGTTGCGGCTGGTCTAAGGTGACGAGGACGGTAAAAGATTGTCCCACGTGAATGTCGAGGCTATCGTAGTAGTTCTGGATCACGTGAGATCCCTCCATCTCTACCAACTTCATCCTATGGTTTTGGATTCTGAAATTTATGGAGCTTCTCAACCCCACATTGGATATTCTCAACATGCACGTTTTGCCTGGATCAGCCGTGATGTTCATGTCCGAGTGATTCTTGCCGTTTATAAGGAGGGCATTAGGAAATGGCAACAGAGGTTTTCCTGAGTCCAGTTTGTATTGCATTTCCTGTAATATATAAGTAGTGATTTTAGTTTTCTTGTCCAAGTAATAATAAGATAATTAATCACTCAACTCAGGGTTAATTCTCACTTTGTGATTTTTGTACTTCCACCAGTCACCAATTAGTAAAGTGTAATCGGCATCTGGTTTTGGGTAGGGGACTGCAATAACACTTCTCTGATTGATATTGATAGCTCCGAACCCTCCGTAAGCCTTCTGCATGCCAGTTGATGGGAAGTATGTGTAGCTTCCTATCTGATCTTTGGTTTGGAATACGTAGGTGTAGTTCGAGTTTGGTGGGATGGGGCAATTTGTTCCGAGAACCCCATCCTGCCACGAGTTCTTCCTCTGCTTTATCCCATTCCTGCATATATATATATATATATATATATATATATATATATATATATATATATATCAATAATGTCATATTGGCTTACTATAGATCTTTCTAAATGTTTTTTGTTTGTCGATGGAGTAATTAAGTCGGCATTGACCAAATATAGCTAGCTAGCTTGGCACGTACCATGTCAAGAGAAGGGGCTGGTCTAACTTGTTGATGAGATTGAGGACTATATTGTCATTAGTAGTTGTATTCAATGTCGGCCCGGGGAACTGGCCGTTGATTAAGATCACCTGCATTGCACGCGCCCGCGGATTCAAGAACAAGTCTAAACATTACCGAGTACTATATTCTAACACTGATTAACAAATATATATATATACCTCTTGGGGAAAACCAAGCAAAGATTTTGTGCCATAAGTGGCGGTGAACTCGTAAAACTTATACGGATCTTCTGCTCCGGCGGAGGAGCTCCACAGAACCAACACAGCCAAGAAGACCGAACTGCAGGTTAAGTGCCGTAAGGCAGTTTTCTCCATTCTTGTTTCTCAGAGCTAAGATGACCTTTGATGGGAAATAATTGATCCAATCAAAAAGACATAAAAATACAAACAAAGCTATATATATTGATGTATATATATTTAGTAATGTCATGTGTTGAATGAAATGAAATGAAATTGAGGAAATGACAAACATACCAGGTTGAGACAGCTATGTTATGGAGATTTTAAAAAAAGAAGATGAAAAGAATGAAAAAATGTGAATTGAAATAAATGAGAGTGAGGCTGTTCAAAAGAAAATGAGTCCAGTTGGGTGTATATATATATATAAATGTTTAGATTAAATACTCCGATCCATATATGACTTGGGAGTATGTCAACTTTTCAATTATTCATACTGGGATCGGCGTAAATAAATGGAAATATATAAACGCGTTCCGCGTTATTATGAAACCCGACCAGCTGAATGCCCACGGCAAATGCTGTTGCTAGCTAGGCGTAACTTTTTTTCGTAATTTACTTAAATAAGATTAAAACATAATGATTTTCTTAATATAGGACTATATGTTTTTATTTTCCAATGTAGGATCATTAGTCATTATCTATTACGTAGTAGTTATTATTGAACTAAATGTCCAGTATCACTTGGACATTATTCTTGTCATTAGTCATTATTAAGTCCTATTTGGAGAATAAAAAAGTCTAAGTCATACATTGGGAAATGAAAGTGTATATAAAAATACCATTAATTTATTCCAAATAGAAGATTCTATTGTGGTAATATGAAAGTGTATATGAAAATTTCATTATACTTTTTGGTAATGTATATGACTATGACTAACATGGAATAGTATTTGGTATATTTTTAATATTTTACTCTTATATTAATTTTTTCTATCTAGTATTGAATATAATCTGATTTAAACGTACTGTAATTTAAAATTACTGAGTCTTACTGTGATCTGAACTAATTTTATACTTTGATTTAAGTCTACGTGAGAAATGTATCAATCTTTTCATATAATTAAATTTATAAAATAGATATGTTTAATGATTTTTTTCTAATGGAATAGAATTTTGAGTTATAAGTATTTTTAGCAGTTCATTGGAGTGAAATTTGCACTAAATAAGACTAAAACATAATGACTTTCCTAATGTAGGACTTAAACTTTTTTATTCCCTAAATAGAACTTATTAATGACTTAGTGGGAGAAATAATGTCCAGTAATGATGGATATTTAGTTGAATAATGACTACTTGATAATGACCAAAGGTCCTGCATTGGAAAATAAAAACATATGATCCTATATTGGGAAAGTCATTATGTTTTAGTCCTATTTAGGTAAATTTCTCGTTCATTGGACGGAGTATTATATATAGACCTAAGTTCTTTATGACAATATTCCTACACAAATATATATTTTTATTTTTTAAACAAAAATATAAAACATGCTTATCTAGCTAGGTTAATTATTTGTTTTATATGAAGGTCTACCATGAATTTAAGTCTATATCAAGAATTTGCTAGTAATTTTTATTGTCCAGTTTATATTATCTTTTTCCATTTGTTTCAACATAAAGTTTGCTATCTTTTTCTTTTTAAGAAATAAATATGCCTTACTCAGTCTTTACTTAAAAACCGAATTGAGTCACATTTTCTTTTGGGAGAAATACGACTTAAACATTCTTTATATTTTTAAAAATATTACATTAAATAAATTTAAAACAAAACAGTACTTATAATATTAAAATATTATGTCAAAAAACACGGTAAAATATAATGCTGAAACATAATGCTAAATTGTTCGTAGTGACAACACTCAACTGTATTCAAAGGATACAACACAAAAAGTCATATTTTGATATAAATTCTATATTTTAGTTTTACATAATTAGATATTTTATTTCTTTTTAAAGCTGTCTCAAAATAATACTTTGTCCCTCCCTTAAAGTTCTTCTCTTATTAACTTTTGAGAATTTAAGGAAGAAATATTTTGTATTTTGTATCCAAAAATACTCTTGATGTGATGAGTTAAAGTAGGATGCAATAAATATATTGTTACAAAAAAAATATGACGTGACATATAAGGTAAGAATTAGTAGAAATAAAAGTAGTCTTTAATAGAAAAGGAAACATGTTTGCGGGACAAGAAAGAAAAGAAGAGTTCAAAAGAGGGAGGGAGTACTTTTTAAGATTCTACTTTCTATTTATTGATTTAATCATTTGGTTTGCTTCATTTGTCACTTTTAGCTTATCTCTCAATCACCTAATTTTACATGATCAAAATTGCAAGTCCATAAAAATACATTCTTCCGTGAACCTAAGGTGCATGTTTATTTTATGAATTTAGTGTATTGGCAGCATAAAAAACATCTAAATACAAATTCATAAAAAATGTGAGAACATCTACATTTTAAATATAAATCTTACTTCCTCTGTCCCATTTTAAATTGCCTGTTTGCTTTTTTTCTCCGTCCCAAAATAAGTTGTCTGTTAGTTGTTTTCGTAAATTTTTAAAAATAAAATACCTGAACTACCCCTAAAATAAATCACTCTTCTTCACCTTATCTTCTCATTCATAATCACCCCTCCTAAAAAGTAATGTCAATTTCAAAAAAGCAACTCTATTTTTTATTTTCCTTAAATATGCTCAAAAGTCAAAACAGGCGATTTAAATTGGAACGGAGGGAGTAAAATCATATAAGCATTACTCACGCTGAGAAAAGAACATTATTGATTAAATTTGTCTAAGGTCAAATTACAAGAATAAACACTCAAATTGGCCTCCACTAACAATTGCCTCGTTAAGACGCTACCCATATTTGTCAACGTAATCAAACTCCTTATCATGACAATTAGTTTTATGAAGGAAAAAAGAGAGAGAAAGCCCGGAACCAAGTGCAGAAATTTCGGCGTCAATTAGCTAAAATCAAACGTGCCTTTTCTTTTCTTCTTTTTCTTTTAAATAAACAAAGGGTGTATTTGGCAAATGCATAACAATTTTGTTTGTGCCAATTTGGGGGTGAGTAGCAATTCCTCCCGGTAACACAACGAGTTAGGTATAATATTAAACTCATAAGAACAGATAATATAAAGTAATATAATGGGAGAAATATGGAGTCCTAAAACAAGTGTAAAATATAAAAACAACTAATTAAAATAAGATATTCATGTTTTTCTTTTTAAAATATAACGGAGTACTTATGAGTTATGACGTTAATTATGTCAACAAATAATACCAAAAATACTATAAAATGCTAATATATAATATCACATTGTCACAATGCAATTTTTCTAGGTTGGAGATGAAAAATTTGTGTTTCACTCTTATTTTGAGTGATTTCTGTAGTAGAGCCTGATTAATATTTGATGTACTGTTAAATATTAATATTCACGCAGTTCAACAATTTTTTTAAACTCTAGCTGCAAAGCTAAACAATCATGAAGTTGATGGGACGAAGGGAGTTTATATATATAAACAAGACTTCTGTGCATCCTCTAGACGGAGGGAGCAACTTTATCGTTAGACAACAACAACAACCCAGTTAAATCCAAAAAGAGTAGGGTCTGGGGAGGATGTGTGTACGCAGACATTGCCCCTACTCGAAAGTAGAGAGGCTGTTTCCAAAGAGACCCCTAGCTCAACGTCGAAAGTTGCATTGCTTGACTAACTGCTACTTCATTAATTAAAGAAGAGCAGACAATTTAGAGATCCATTTTGATTTATTCCATCACACCCCAAAGCCAAAAACAGGTGAAATTTTGGCTCCATCGGAGATGATGGAAATCAGCTTTATCGTTAGTGTATTCGAAAAATATTATCTAGCGAATCATTTGACTACTACATTTTACAAAATTACTCTACGCAATCAAAATTTTATCCAAAAAGTTAACGTTAACAAAAAGTGATGTATTCAAACAAGACCTAAAAAAAGATTAAGGAAATGTTTTTTAAATTTCAAAAATTATTCATTTATTCGGATTTTTTATTTTAGGGTACAAACTTCAAACTGGAGCCAAGATCCAACACTCAGTGGGTGCAAGACACAAACAAAGTGACAAGTGAATCGGTTTAACCATTGCCGGAGGCATTTTGGTCTCATAGACATTTTGTTGAACACATGATGTTCAATAACATAAATGGTACTTTCGAATCAATAAAATCAATTGGGGGTCCACTGAATAGATGAAGGTGAGTATATAAGGTTGCGGAAGGCTGCGCCAACCCAGGTGCTAAGTAAAAGTGTATGAGTGAATATAGAACGATTGGAACCAATGGATCGGAGCAGAATGTGAATGTGTATATATACATTGGTATGCAATTGCATTCATTTGCTCTCACTTGGCTCCGCCCCTTGTACCCACTATTTAAAAAAACAGTATAAGCATCGGTTGTTTCTAAACAACCGATGCCTTTGCTATTTTATTAATTTAAAAAAAAGTATTAGCACCGGAAAACAACCAATGCCTTTGCTATTTTATACATATAGCTTCACATCCAACAATAGCGATAATAAAAGATTCACCACATAAAATAAAAAAAACCAAATGCATGTGAAAAGCTTCATTTAAGCTCTCTGCAAGCAGCAGATATCAGATTTATTATCTATAATTAACTATGAGGCTCAGATCAAGGGGAAAAAAAGAGAAAAGAAGATTACAATTTTTTACACACACAAAAGACAGAGGAAGAAGAAACTTATAATAAAACTAAAGAATACCATGTTAGCAAGCATGTACAGTCCAACATCGGCATTGTAAACAGTAGAAAGTCTCTCCATTTTAGGAACTGGTCTAGAATTTAAGACATCTTGAGGCAAGTTTGGGTCAAACACATGAGCATTAGGAAACCCAGCATAGTAGGAGTTGAGAAATCCTTGATCACCTGTAAGCATCCAGAAACACATAATAAATTCCACAAACAAACCATACATTTCCCATTTATTCCTTTAATTTGCAATTTTCGTGAATAAAATTACGTTAAAATTCAAGCTACATTCCCAAAAACGAGCATAGGTTGACAGCATATACAAACTTGGGGTTATTCTTAGCAACATAGTAACAAAGGATTATGATTTGAAGACCAACCAAACTTGGAATTATATACTAGACAAACTTTCCAATAGATAAAAAAGGTTAACAACAAAAGTGAAGAGTGCCTATCCCGTTGACAGAAACTAACGACGTTACGACGAAGAAAGCTACTCTATATATTTTACCTTGAGAGTATCAGCAGCATTCTTGAGCAACTATCATGCCGAGTTGCTGATTATAAACATAACTCTCCCCTTCAGTGGTTCGATTCGCTGCATCACAACATTTATATGAATCCAATACAGCAAGGCTGATAGACAAGACCCAATGTGGTACACAGATTTTAACATATACTCCCTCCGTCCCAAAAAGTTTGTTACGTTTAGAAAAAACTGCGTCCCGTAAAGTCCGTTACATTTCTATTAAAAAACCACTTTTACCCCTTACTTTTTCATACCCTACCTATCACATCATACCTTTTTCCTAATAATCTACCCATCACATCCTACTTTTACTCATCACATCAAGGGTATTTTTGGAAAGTCAATACCAAAATATTCCTCCCTTAATTTCCCAAAAAGTCAAACCGTCCCATTCTTTTTGGGACGGAGGGAGTATATTTCTGGAAAGTGCTAAAGTCACCCAAACTCTCACCCCACCTTTCAACTCAACCATCTCACACACACCCATAGATATTGAATAGTAACGAATGTCTGTGGCTATCTATGACGTGGGACAAACGATAGGCTGAGAGGCGAGGTGGCCCTAGCATTGTCCATGGTGGTGGGGGTGGGGTGGGTGGAGGCATACCGAGCCAGAAGTCTTAACCCAGCTTTGGTGATAGGTTGAATTCTCTGTCCCTTCAGCCACCCAGAGATTATTTATACCATCTCTGTCTCTCTTGATAAGATTAAAGAAACATACCTACAAAGACAAAATCCACAAGGCTGAAAATTTAACTATCAAGGATCATACAAGGCCTGTACGCTGGGCAAATTCTAAGAAATGTGCACATTAAAATATACCAAAGTTAGCAATGCGTACCACTGATCCCGCAAGATTACAAAGTTCTGATGCAAACAGTTTGTTTTCAGTCTTTGCTAAACTGAAGCTAATCGCCAATAATGAATCATTGAATGCAGTTCGGGATCCGTCAGTCACAAGCCCCAAAACTTCATAAGCATGCCCCTCAGCGAGCTCCTCTCGCTAGGAAGTCAATTTACAAATGCACATTACCAAAAAACATGGAATCAATATATTAACACATCAACAAACCGAAAATAAAAAAACCCTTACCAGCTTGATATATTTTAGGAGATATCAAAAAATCAATAAACTATCAAGAATCTTAAGTGCTTCAAAATTTCTATAAAAAAACTAGGAACTTTTTGTTTCACCAAAAACAAAGTCACAACAAAGCACTTACAAAGAATCCACCATTAACCACTATGTTCAGAACAAGAGTCAGACATCAACTTCCATTTATCACCACCACCTTTGGAAACCTAAAAAATGAAATTGATAAAATTTGGATTCATTTACTGCAAAAACTCTTTTCCAGATTGGAAAAAAGTGGAAAAAATCTTTGTGTTTCAACAATGAATCGCAACAGAGTATATTTTTCAAAAGACAAAAACGAAATAATGATAAGGCTTTGTAATTAGATTAAATATCACATATAAATACTAAAAAAAGAATTGAACCTGCCATATCAAGGATCGGATCCCGCCTGCATCGATCGCGCGACGAAAGGAGAAGACGGGTCAAAGAGTCGAAGCTCCCCTGATGCGACTGAAGAAGATTTGGAGAAGGAAAATCGGGAAAGAAACGAAAGATGACCACGACGAAGAAGACGTCGGCGCAAACGGCAAGACGGAGTCGTTGAAGGCAAGAGGCGGCGGCAACGGAGAAGGAAGACGAAGGCAGATCTAGATATGAAACGAGGAATCTAAGAAGAGAGAGAGAGAAGTAAACAAAACACCTCTGGTTTTGGCATCGGTTGCAAGGCTACCGATTTTTTTACATTTTTTAATACAAAAACCAAAAAAAACATAAAATAGATATTAGCATCGGATTGATGCTATTGATCAATTGCACCTATTATCTTTAATATCCGATGCTAATACCTTTTTAAATTTTTCAAATTTTTTTTTTAAATAATAATTGCATCGGTTCTTTGAAACAACCGATGCTTTAGATCTTTTGCATCGATTTTTTAATAAGCGATGCAATTGAGGGCAGTCTATCTACTTATTTTTGTAGTAGTGGGAGCAGAATGTGAATGTGTATAAATACATTGGTATGCAATTGCAGTCATTTGCTCTCACTTGGCTCCGCCCCTTGTACCCACTATCCAAAGTGGAGTACGTGACCGCGATTGCAATTATTTGATATTACTTAGCTCCATCTCTGATTCTAGCTCGAGATTATAAATATCAGTTTAAAGGCAAAAAAATAAATTTAAGCTATGGACTAATATTTTTATTTAGTACGAAGTAATTTGTGTGATGTGGATGGAAGTTTATATAGATATCAACTTTTATGTGTGTGAACAATAAAAGTAGAAAAATGCTAGTAGGGGTACACCAAATGGGGTATCTCATTTGTCCCCCACCCCCTCCTCTACCACATAAATGGGCAAATATTTTTTAAAAAAATAAATAAATAAAAAGATGATAAAAATTGGTGATGAAGAAGGGGGTGAGGGATAAATGGGGTATACCTTTGGTGTATCCCTTTGGTGTACCCTAGCATTGCTCATAAAAAGTATTTGGTGAAACATTCCAGTACATAACGCCTTGAAGAAGTAGGAAGTTCATGCTTATTTTTTCCGTATATAAAATCCAAGTACACCAAATATCTCAAATGGGATCTGTGGCGCAATGGTAGCGCGTCTGACTCCAGATCAGAAGGTTGCGTGTTCGATTCACGTCAGGTTCACAGTTTTTAAAAATGGAATCTGTGGTCACGGCCTTTTTTTTCCATATTTAAAAATAATAGCAATGGCAATAATCTACAACTAATTGTTACTACTCCCTCCATTAAAAAAAATTTCAGTTTACTATTAATAGTTCATGGAACTAATTTAAAAATAATAGCAATGGCAGTAATCTACAACTAATTGTTACTACTCCCTCCATTAAAAAAATCTCAGTTTACTATTAATAGTTCATAGAATTTTTGTTTATTTGTATGATTTCATTAATTATTTAGTAAAATAAAATATCCTTATTACTCTTGTTTTATAGAATATTTGAGATAATTTCTAAACATTGAGTTCTAATTTTTTATTTCTATATTAATTTTTTTAATAAATGAATTAAAAAATTTTAAAATTTCGCTTCGATTTGCATAATGTGACATTTTTTTTGGAGGGAAGGTATACTTTTGTTATCCGTCAAATAGTCTGCTACTAGTTACGCACTAAAAAAAATTACTTCCTTCGTCTCTGAGTGTTTGTCCACTTTTATTTTTGCACACCATCCAATGCACTTCTTTAATCCATTTTATCTTGTAATTTGTATATTAAAAAATTATATATTAATAATTTATATGTTAAGACGAATCAAACAAGATCACACATGATTATTTCTTGGCTTACACATTGAGAGAATTTGATGAGTCAAAGTGCTTAGATGAACAGCTCCAAAAGTCAAAAGTGGACAAATACTCAGAGACGGACCAAGTATTATGCACACATGCAAAATTCTAATTGTTTAATATTTTTTTTATTAAATTTCATTACGTCGAAGTGAAAAATTCTTTTAAGCCCGATAATGAAGTCATGTTTACTCATTAGGGCGAGTTGAAAATTTGAAAAGTCAATATTAGTCCGATAATGAAGTCATTTTACTCATTAGGGAGTAAATAAATATTCATTGATATCGTAATTACGAGACTTTAAATAGTAGACTAGTATCATATCCGTGTGTTGCAAGACACATATTTTTATTATGAAATTATGTTGGTGTCATTATTGAGAAACAAAAATAAGGTATATAATGGAGTATAAAATTTCATAATAATATATTAAAACCTAAATATCAAAGAAATTGCCAATTTTGAATTTTTTAAAAATTACATTACTGGCATAATTTATGGGTACATCATCATCCATTATATGTCAATATCGATCTTTAATTTGCTACAATTTATAACTCTCGAAATTATAACATGTAGTGGTCTAAAATATAGTCAAACATCATACGCAAAATAGACCTAAAATACGTTCTAAGTTAGAGCATCTCCATGGATGCTAAAAAATTGGGATGCTCTAATTCAAAATAGATGATAGCCACAAAGTGCTATATTCAATATTTGCTATTTTTTGTCTCAAACGCATAGATAACAAATAGGAATTACTGTAGCACCCTATATATTTACATTATGCATAGTTTATAATAGAAGATAGGTTTTAATTAAACTATTGGGTTGGAGATTAAAATCAATGAACAATACCAGCTATATTTGTTATTTTTTATTTTTAGCTGACACGTTGGAAATGCTCTTACTAGTGTTAACTCTATATATATTATATACTATGCAAAGGTGGTTTTTTTTGTTTTCATTTTTGATGCAGTAGTAAGTAGTTTATGTGTTTTCCTTTTTTAAAAAAAATGGAAATTTGGGCTGCAAATGGGCCTAAAAACAGTATTATCTAAACTCTTCCCATCCCATCGGAGACGGGTTTGGATCAATTCACGAAGCAACCGAATTTGCCATAACTGTCCCTTCCTTTTGCACTTTCTCAATTTAACCAGTTTCCAAACTTGGGTTCGCTTTTTCTTCTTCTTCTCCGCAAACCTAAAAAATCACCCAAACGTCGTCACCCTGCGCGAACCGGAAATGGTGTCGGATGAAAAGCTCGTCAGCCGGCTCAGGGAGTTCCTCAGTACGTCGGACCTGAACACGATGACCATTGCTTGCCTTCGCCGGCAACTCGAGAAGGACTTCGGCATCGATTTGTCCGGCAGGCGGGCCTTTATCCGTGAACAAGTTGATCTCTACTTAGAGCAGGTTCGTTCCCAGAATGAGGAAGGACAGCCCGCAGAGGATATAAAGCCGGAGGAGAATGACGGCGCCGAGGAATCTCCCGCGGAGGCCGATGAAGAATCTGATGAAACGGAAGAAAAGGATGGAGATGAGGAGTCTAACAAAACTGGTAACGGGAAGATAGCTGCTAAGAAAAGGTCTTTTTTTTTTTTCCAGTGCATTTTGTTTTAAAGTTTGAACGCACATCTCTCTGCGTTTGATTATTCAAATTGATTGAAAGTTCAATCGTGCATTTTCAAGTTTAATTGACAGCACATAATCTGCGTGTATGGAAGTAGATTTTTATGAGCATTTTTTGGTTAATATGCTTTTAAGCACTGTTAAAAGTTAAAACACATGGGAGAGGGAAGCATTTATTTCAAATCATTGAATTAGATGATGTTTTTTTAACTTATTAAGTCCAGGAAGCAGAGTGATGAGGTCAAGAGGAGAGGTAATGGATTTACCAAACCATGTAACCTTTCTCCCCAACTTCAAAAGTTCATTGGGGAATCACAAATGCCAAGAACTCAGGTGTCTCAAGCTTCTCAGTACTCTTATACTGTTATTACTTAATACTTATAACTCATGTTTACTACAAGTTTAAAAAGAGCAATGTAGAGTAGATTTAGTTGACTTCTTGTTGTATTCCTTTTAATTTTGTTTGATAAATGATGAAGTAATGAAGAGATTTTGGTCCCAAAAAAAAAACTTAAAGTGATTGATTGGGCTCTGCTTCGGAAGAGTCCTCTATAGTTGATTTAAAAACTTTTTCTTCTATTTGGTTTGAGTTGTCTACTTCTTCAAACTTTATTACTTATGTTAGCTACTCTTATACCGGTTTCCATCCTAGCACTACTTGATTTCTCTAACACTAGACTTTGTGTGGTCATGTATTTAGGTGGTAAAGCAACTGTGGAACTATATTCGAGAAAACAATTTGCAAAACCCGGCGAATAAGAGGAAAATCAACTGTGACGACACATTGCGTGAACTTTTTAAGGTGGATTCAATAGACATGTTTCAAATGAACAAGGCCCTCTCGAAGCATATTTGGCCATTGGACTCTGATGGGGGTATAATTTTATCAATTTTACTATTGAGCATTTAGTTTCTGCATTAACAATTGCTTCATGTCAATCTGATATCTGTTCTTATTAATAATTTCTTGCTGCCCTATTCTGTAGCTCTCGGTTTGTTTATTTTCATGATGAAATTTTGCTCGCATTCTATCCATTGTTGTACATGCTTAGGGAAAATGCACTTACATATGTTCATTGAAAGTAATATTCTTTGGATTAGCGTGCTTCCCTTATCCTTGTAAGCTTAGTTGAGCCTGTTATAATTGGTAGGTATTTCCTATGTTACAAAGCATAGATTTCATATGTTTGTCCTCAACCATGAGTCCATGACTAGTAAAAACGTACCTTCTATTCTTGAATGAGACTTTTATAGCTTTCTCCCCATAATTGGGGTCATTTACTACTTACAACTGTTACAAGGGAATATCTAATCATGTTCTTTTAGTAGCTCTATATAAGAATGTGACTTATGTTTTAGTTATATCTAGTGCACTTTCGAGCAATTTTTTTCCTTTGGCGAGAGCGCTTCTCTGCTTTAAATGTATCCATTTTAAAAATAATTAGAACTATGTCCTTATAATGCATTCGTGGTGAATTCAATGCATTATTTTGTTATGTTTTTGCTCTAATCTATGCTTTGAAGTGGGGAAATGTGATTGTTGACTAATTTCTTAGAAAATTGCAGCTAATGTGTCAGCTAGTTCAACACCAAAGGAAAAGAAACGGAAGAAAGAGAGTGATGAAGGTGAAATTGCAACTTCTTTATATACTCCGTCCATTTCCATTTTTCCTTCGTACTTTACTTTTGGGCTGCCCCTGGATAATCTTCATTTTCCTATCAAAGTAAAAGCGCATGGTTCATATTCTTCCACTCCTTTCTACATAATTCTCAACCACACAATTTTCACTAAACTATATGTCAAGTCCCCATCAAATTATTAGATGGAGACGTTTGAAGTAAAGGAGTAGAATTATTTGTTTTCTGATGTTAATATTTCAAATACTGCATAATAACAATAGTTTTCTCTTCTGGAGTTTGCTCTTAATGCTCATGATGCACTTTAGCATCACCCATATCACTCTTTTTCTTTGCTGGGATCACACTATATTTATTTTTTATTTGAAAACCATATGCAGATAATGTAAATTGTCATTTATAAAATAGCTCAACACTTAGAAGTATTATGTATGATTCGAGGAGTTCTCTAGTTATAAGGTTGAGTTTGTGTATGCATGTATTTGCTCATGCTGTTAATTAGTGCTTTATATCTCACATTATAGAATCCGATGAACCAAAAGGCGGGGAAAAGAGAAAGAAGACTGGGATTCAAACTCCATGTCAGCTCTCTGATGGTTTAAAGGAGTTCCTAGGTACTGGTGAAAGTGAGTTGCCAAGGCCTAGTGTGATCAAGAGAATTTGGGATCATATTAAGCAAAACAACTTGCAGGTAGCATATATTTGTCCATTTTAACCCAATATGGAGCTCTTCTTTTGGCTATCTCAATTTAACTGCTGTTTCTAACACTTACGTTTCTCTTGAAGGATCCATCCGATAGGAGAAAAATCATATGCGATGATAAACTGAAGAAGCTCTTTGAGGTTGATACTTTCGTTGGATTTGGGGTAGCCAAACTACTGAAAGATCACTTTATAACGTAGGAATGGCTTGCTCAGCTCTTGTCAGTGGAACTCGGTGTTTTTGCGATGATAAACTGAAGAAGCTCTCAGAGTTTGAACCACGACATTAATTTCTATATTAGGCTTAATATCTTGCATAATTTACAACGAGAAGCACTGTTTGGGTTCGTGTGGGTCCGGGGGCAAGATAAAGAACTTTCCGCATCTTCCCATTTTTTTTGTGAAGTGTCTCCTGAAAACCGGAAGCCTGTATGCTCACACAAGTATATTTTTAATTTGCTGATGTATTTTAGAATAACTCTTGTAAAATTCCTGAAGTTAAATGGATGCCTAAAATCACCTGTCATATGCAAATTCCTTATTTGTTTTGTGGCTAATATCTGTGTTTACTGTCTATATATCATATGCATCAGAGGCATCTATCTAAGCAGAGATGGAAACAGATGAAAAGTAGACAAAAACACAGTTCTGAAAATGAATGGATTCAATTTCTACTATAAAACAAACTTCTAGTGTCTATCTATACAAAAGGGCCTCCAAATGCTAACAAGTCAAAGTTGAAGGCCAAAACTCTCCTCCTGTATACACACAGCATCTGCAGCCCACCATCTATACCTCGCCAGGTAAGAGTTTTTACACACTAACATTATACAACATTTCATTTCTTTCCATCTTTTGGCTGCAGAGAAAATGAGGAAAACGGACGTGTTCGGCGCTGCTATGGCTAGTCATCATCGTCATCGTGCTTCGAAGGTCTATGCTGCTGCATGACGAGAACCGAGCCACAGAAATCAAACTCTGCAGAAGCCAAAAAGTCTCCTACTTTCCCAAGCTCCGGACACTCTTCCCAATCACTGATTCCAGTTGTTAGAGGTGATGAGTGCCCTCTCCCTTCCTTCCCCACTATGAACAAAGAATACATGTCCGCCATGTCCCTCAATGCACCTGCTGTTTCTGACCCATTCTCCACTACCTTTTCTACGTACCCTACTTGACCCGACGTCACATACCTGATCAAAGATCACAACAGTTACAGACCATCAATTTCATTTCATTAAAAAAACAATCTTTTGCATACATACCTATGGTAGAATTCCGACAACACTTCATTATCAGCCTCTCTCTCCGTTTCACGATCAGAAATCGCCATTAGAATGCTTTCCTCCTTGTGAGCGATGTCAACACCCACACTCTGCACCTGTCCCGAAGCAGAAAGGAACCGAATAATCGTGAGGTTGATGTGATTATGCATTCCCAGTCTCTTACTGAATCCCAATGCCTCCCGATCATCGGGCCCACCGAAGAAAAGTGCCGCTATGTGTTGCAGGGAATCCGAGCCGGAGAGACTCAAGGAGCCAGCCGTGAGCCCCCGGTCTACCAGAATGGCAACCGCACACGGCGCGTGACGAAGAACTTTCTGGTTAGTAGTCCTGATACCTTCTTTACTTGTCTCCAGTTTCCCATCTATTCTCTGGTGCTTGTGGAAAGGGAGGAGAATGATAGAAGCTCTTATGTCCTCGGCATAATCACAAACGTCTCTGTACATGGTGGCGAAGGGCGCCACGGCTTTGATCTGGTGGACCATCACCCCTGTCTCCGCCGTGAACAGGTCCACCGCGTCGTTGATCTCCACCACGTCGTTCCCGCCGTAGTCGTCGTCATCGCTGACCTCATCTTCCTCTTTCTGGTTGTACATTAAGTTTGCATTGCTCTTATTCCCTGGGAGCTCAACCAGGTGCATCAAGTAAGGGGTCTGGGGAATATTCTCGGGACCTCTCGAAGCTGCTATGAGTCCCACCATGGTCGCCACCGGCCGAGGGCTGTGGACGCAAGCCAGAGTCCGGAGTTCGCATTCCGGACTCTGAGTCTCGAAATATATTTGCCGGTATCCGATGATGTCTTGCTCTCTTCTCACCATCAAAGCTATGATGGGTCCCCATATCAATGAGTTCAACACCACTGCTGATATCATCAAGCTGAAGAATGTGTCACTCAGTATGATCTGCATATATGCATCATCAAGTCACCAAATAAACAAAATAAAGATTGA
>OOIL02001451.1:129011-208705 GCA_900332095.2 Cuscuta campestris
AAGTAAGGGGTCTGGGGAATATTCTCGGGACCTCTCGAAGCTGCTATGAGTCCCACCATGGTCGCCACCGGCCGAGGGCTGTGGACGCAAGCCAGAGTCCGGAGTTCGCATTCCGGACTCTGAGTCTCGAAATATATTTGCCGGTATCCGATGATGTCTTGCTCTCTTCTCACCATCAAAGCTATGATGGGTCCCCATATCAATGAGTTCAACACCACTGCTGATATCATCAAGCTGAAGAATGTGTCACTCAGTATGATCTGCATATATGCATCATCAAGTCACCAAATAAACAAAATAAAGATTGAGGGATTGCAAGTATATATATGGGTGATTTTCCACTCACTCTGTTTGTTGACCCAATAGTTAAAGCCAGCAAGTCAACATGGCCTTTCAGGTTCATTAGGAAAGCCATGAGCACTCCTTCATAGTAGGGAATCTTGAGGTGATAGCAAGCAGCCAAAGTGCCAACAATCTTGCCTCCAAAACTCAGCAGCATCACGAAAAACACGATGCAGAAGTTCCGTAGGCTGTTGATGAATGCCACATCCGCCTTGAACCCGAAGTACCCGAAATAAATCGGGAGTATGAAGTTGTGAACCGGATACGTGAGTTTGGTCAACAATGTCCGGGCCGCTCTCCCCCCGCGCGGGAACATTGACCCGATGAGGAAGGAAAATATCAAGCTGCTGAATCCCATGAGCTCAAGAGACATGGCGACGATGTACAGAATAGCCAGAAGCCCGAACATTTCGGCGTTCTTAAGGTACTTCTGGTTCCTGTTCCCCCGGTTCATCCAGTTCGCGACGTACATGTTGACCACCACCACGACCGCCACCACAAAGAGGTAGAGCAGGCCGAGGAAAACCCACGCCGTGTAGGAATAGTGCTGCCTCGTCTTGGAGATCACGAACAGCAACACCACCCCGTAGGCGTCGTTGATCAAGGAGGAAGAGATGGCCATGCGTCCGATGTCCGAAGTCGCGAATTTCAAATCCACCGCCAGACGGACCACCACGGGGGAGGCGGTGCTGGCCAGGATGATTGTGATCATCAGCCCCATCATGAACCCGGAGCCGTGGGACGATGTCTCTTGGTACACGAACGATGTTATGGCGGCGGCGAAGAAAGTGCAGACCAAGCATGAGCCGCAGGCTATGATGCTGGCTGGCCGGAGCTTGCGGAGGAAGTAGGGGAAGTCCATTTCCAGGCCAATTAGGAACATGATTATGATCCTGAAGAGGACCGCCATGAATTCATAGTAATCCGCCGCAAAATTCTGGAGGAAGAAACTGTTCACCGCCGGGATGTGTGACAATCCGGACGGACCTAATAGAAATCCAGCCTGTTTTTATCACCGTTAAAATGGTTAGAATATAAAAAAAAAATCTTTCCTGGGCCTATAATGACAAGATTGAAGAAACTAATATGGTTAACGGACGTACTTACGAGGATTTGAACGATGGGGGCGGCCTGGCCAAGGGGCTTGAGAAGAATCTGAAGGAAATGAGAGATGACAAGAATGCATGAATACTGCATCCCCATTGTTAAGACTGGGTTGAACAATTCCTTCCCGCATGCAAAATCCTCTGATGGGGACGTCGAATCCGTCATTTTTTGGTTCTGTTTTTTTCAATCTCTTGAATTCTTCAATGAAAAGGAACTAAGATTTTGTTTCCTTTCAGGGAGGGGATGAAGGGGAGAGGAGAAGGAAGAGAGAAAAGAAAAAGAAAAAGAAAAAGAAAAAGAAGAGAAAAATGATAGCTTTTGTTTCCTCTCCCCTTTTTGCTTAATTGTTCCAAATTCTCTCCCTTTGTTTTTCGTTGTTGCAGTCATTGGATTAATGCCAGAGGAGCAACAAACGAACGAGTCTGTGAATCCAAATGTTTTGCTCTTTTGCTTCTAATTTTTTAGAGAGTATGTTGGCATTAAGGCCCTCATTTTACAAAATTATACGGAGTATCAGCCAAACATTTATTTTTTTTAAGATTAGAGATGACACCAGCGTTGACAACTTGAAACAAAACAAATAATGATTGTTCATATATAATTTTCTATGAGACATTAGTAGTGTGAACCTTGTGACAACAGATTTAAGGTCAAAATAACATTTATTTTAATGTTAAGTGTATAAGGACTTATAACAAGAAGCATATAATTATAAATGTCTCCCTAATTGTGGTACATGCTAATTAATTACCAGCCACACAAAATCACAGTTTGATGTCACCAAAAAAATGCGCTAATCATGGTGCACGGGGTGTGTGAACCAGAATAGAAAGACCATCCATCATAAAGAATCAAATGGCTTTGCACCATCCATAGAATAAACAATGCACACATGAAAATCAGAGAGAGAGCACACGTACAACTATGACTTTGTTTGGAAACCAACGTTTTCGATAAGTGTTAGTGTTTTGAATAAAATGTTAATGCTATAGACTAATTTTGAAAACCAAACACTAAAGGTTATTGTTAGATATCATTTTTTAAAACGTTATTCAAAATGTTAACGCTATGTCAAACGGGGCCTACGAACATAGATAACATGACGTAACCACCGTTACAAACTAATTAAGGCTCAAAAGCATAATTCTACTCCCCCCACCTCAAAAATTTTGTCTCGATTACTATTATACTCCATATGGTCTTTCGATAAGGATGTTGTTAATTGCTCTTTGATCCCTAAATGTTTAAATCCACACCTTTTGACAAGTTTTACTAAATTCACACATATTAATATAAATTTGATATTTGTGTAGATTTAGCAAAATTTGGCAAAATGTGTGGATATAACCTTTTTAGAGGTGGATTTAGTCACACCCCTCTGATAATCTATATTTGTTTGTGTGTTTTTTATATATTAATTGATAAAAAAATATTCTTGTCACATTTATTTTATAGAATTTTTATGTAGTTTTGATATACATACTTTTTATTTCTAAACTAATTTATAAATAAAATAAATCTAAAAAGATGATCAATTTTTCGCACATTGTTCGAAACAAGACAAGATTTTTGGGACGGAGGGAGTACCTCTTTAAAACATTCTGGTCATATTCTTAATAGAGTAATGCTAGAGTCACAAACAAACAGTTCATAAAATTCACAAAATTGCCTTTTTAAGATTTTTCTAGAAATAACATGCACTCAAATAATAAAAGATATTTTAATTTAAAATTCACAAAAGACAAGTTTGTGAAGTTTGTGAACTATATGTTTGTGACTCTAGCATTTAATATGAAGTAATAAATCATGTCTAATCACTTCCTTCAAAGGCTTTCTATATTTATTTCTCCTTAATCACACTTGCTACTTGGATCCAGAATGTCAAGAGACCAGGGACAAAAGCACACTTATATACTGTTCATAACTACACCAAGTTCCAAAAAAGAATACGTGACAAAAGTAGTTATTTTATCCAAAGGTCAATTGAAATGCATGAACAAACTAAAATTATTATTTTTTCAAAAAACTAAAATTATCAAGAGAACCCTGAATAGTAAATAAGATAGGATTTTTAGGACAGAAGTATATCTATAAACAAATAGGTATATTGATGATCAAATTATTTCATTAGAGACTATGAAAAGTGAAATTGAAAAAAAGATATCATATGAAATGAGTACTAAACGGAAGTAGGAAAAACTAATTTTTGCACCAATTGTGATAGTGAGACACCAAAATGGTGGCACTATTTTGATCCCAACTATCCTGTGTGTCCGTGTAATGGTTATGGTCAAAATAGTGTCAGCATTATGGTGTGCACTAGCATGTTTCATTTTTGCACACCCATCTTATATGCCTAAGGCCCCATTTTCTTTAACTTATTTTTGCTACTTATTGCTTATTTTTATTTGAACCAAATCAGATCAAATTCATTCAGATCACATCTAATCAGAATCATTCAAATCAGTTTAGATCAGATCCATTCCGATCATACCAGATCCATTGAGATCAGAAAATTATTTAAAAAATAAATAATTGTAACATAATAATAATTAAAGTTACAATAATAACAATAGTAACTATTATTATTATCATTATTAATTAATAATAGTAATAATGAATAATAATAATAATTTATTATCATCGTACTTAATAATAACAGTAATGGTAATTAATAATAACAATAATGATTAAAATGACAATAATCATTATTATTAACTAATAATAACTAATAATAATAAAAATTAATAATAATGTCTATTTTTAAATATAATTATTATTATTATTATTGTTAATAATAATAGACTTTAACAATAATTATTATTTTAATTATAAGTATAATTAATAATAATAATCACCATCATTAATGATACTACCTAATATTAATAATACAAATAATTATTATAGTCTAATTCTACCGTATACAAGACATGTAATTTCGTGCGCTACATTATCGGCAATCCATTCGTCATGCATCAATCATGGCGGAAAATCAGTCATCAATCTTCCCGCAATCCCACAATTTGGGGGATCACGTCTTCTCTTCGTACCGGGCCTAATCTATCGATGTGGGCCAGCCTTCGATCCATTACTTCATCAGACTCTTGAGCTTCGATCTCCCTTCGCGCTCTGGTACTGGGCTTTATTCTTGTTGGGCCTCAGAATTGTAATTGAGCCGCACAAGTCCTGTTCAGCGGTCCTGATATCCATCAGGGGTAGAACAAGTTGGGCCAAATTTTCTTTGGTTCAAGTTAAACCCAAAAAAAATCCGGAATGTCATTTTTTTCCTTTTTGTTTTGAAAAATATAGATTATAGATATACGCATATCTTATAAATTGACTCTAGGGGAAAAAAAGCATATTTTGGGAGAATTAAATTCTTTTTGTTTTCTATTTTTTTTTTTGCTCATGAACTTTGATTATATTCTTTGTCAGTTCATTTACGTACGTAGCTAGACAACAATGGTAATCAATGATCGAACTTAGGTTTCATGCAAAGACACCCCGCACGTGTTTTAATAGTAATTTAATACGGGGTATTCAGTGAAAGGGAGACAAAAAGAGATTGTCAACCCCAATAGTTTGTGATCAATAATGGCGAGTTCTCTTTTCTTGTCCAGCGGGGCATCTCAAAATCGATTAGATGGTCTCAGTTTTAATCATATATTCGTGATGAAAACTGAGCTATGCACTTCGTAATTGCATGCTGAGCCAATTTTGACTTTTATTATAAAATTTAAAAAATGAATATTTTGTGTTGACTTTTCATAAAAATTTTGATTTGATTGGTAAAATAGGTTTTAATAGCTAGATTACTAATGAATATATATGATGCGATAGATAAGATAAAAATTAATAACAGTAATTTGCAGATAGAAAAAAAAAGGATCGGAAAAAGACTTTTAGAAACACAGGGAATGCTTCCTCCCTCATATAATTTGTACTTTAGAAATTTTTCTTCTGTTTTGACTTACTAAGCCCAATTTTTTCATATTTCAATACTTCTTTCTAAATATGGTAAAAATTAAAGTAAGAAGTTTTAATAGGACGAAGGGAATATATGCTGAATAATCTACATATTAATACTAAAAAGGCTTCCGTTTACATAATGTTGGCCTTGTTTTGGAATACCGATTTCGATTAGTGTTAGCGTTTTAGTTAAAAAAAATTAATGATGTAGCTTAATTTTGAAAACGCTAACCCTAAAATCTATTGTCAGATAACCTTTTCAAAACTCTAATGTTAATCTCTAACACTGATGCCAAACGAGGTCGTTGATGATTTAGTGTTAGCGGTTAGTATTCGTATAACTGATTTCCCTATTTCACATACTCTCAATATGTTAAACGCTACACCACCGCTTGTCTTCTTATAAGTTTCCTACATAGAGGGTGTTTGAGAGTACATTTAAAAATAATTTACAGCTTATACTTTATTAAAACATAATTTTAAATGTTTGGTAATTTTTAACTTATTAAGAAGTAGAAATTAAGGTGTAGAAGTGTTTTCGAGCAAAGCTAAAAATAATGGCTTACTGCTTCTAATTTTTAACTTCTACTTTTCCATTGCTCACCACACTTCCTATCACCCTCATATACTCCCTCCATAATATTTTAGCGGCTCAGATTTACATTTTGTACACTTTAGCTAGTTATATTTGCTTCCCTTCGTCCCTTAAACTCTTTCTTCTTCCTTTTTTCTTGTCTAACAAACTCCTTTCCTATTCTATTAAAAATCCATCGCACTTTTACTCATATTAATTCGTATCCTTTCTATCACATCAAACCTTAGCTTTTTACTAATAATCTTCTATCACATCATACTTTTACTTCACATTAAGAATACTTTCGAAAGTCAATACAAAAATATCCCTCCCATCATAAATGTTTTTTTAAGGGACGAAGGGAGTATTTAAAAATATACACGTACAATTAATTAAAACACTTGTATTGAAAAATATGTTATTCTTTTTTCATAATATTTGAAGAGACATTATTGGTTAAATATTTAATACTAAAAGTTAAATGAATAGTTAAAAAAAGAATGGAGTGTATTAGCAACGTATAACTAGTCTATTTTTATTTGATCGTAGCTAAATCTTGGTGAAAACTTATAAAAAATTATATATTCAAAAATTATACCAAATTTTAAAAATATTACAAAAGAGTTTAGGTAAGATGCATATATGATTTTATGAAGTGAATGAAAATATGTAATGAAAAGAGTTTTAGGCTCCATTTGGTACACGATATTCAAACTATGGAATTGGGAAAAATAATTTCACACATATCTCTATCACTCCATATCAGAACTCAAAAGGAAAGGTGCACTCAAAGGTACTACCCATGTACCGGTCAATCCTGCACCGCAATCTCCTTTCTACCCTCCATTACCCATAAACTACAGAATCATTGCCAACACTTAACCACAACTACCCTAGAACTATTTTTATTTAAAATCAAGTACTCATAAATAATTAAATCAAATTAAATGAAAATTCCATAAAAATTAAAAAAAATTACTCCGTACAATTCCAATAAAATTAAAAAATGTCAACCATTGAGGGTTCGGGTAAATAAAAATGGTAAAGGTTTGAATGAATAAAAATGGTGGAAGATTTGGTGAATAAAAATGGAAAAGGGAAGGGCTTGTGGTATTTATACATAATAAATGATGTGTAATAAATTCATTATTACTCCTAAATTCATACTCCATTTGTCCACAATTTGATTACAAATTGGAGTCTACGAGAAAAAAATATCCCACTTTTTAAATTATTTTATTTACAAATCGATATATTGATAAAAAATAAAAATTACATATTAAAAATTGGGGACGAAGAAAGTATTTTAAAGGTCATTTCTTTATAGTAAAGTTTTGACTTTTGACATGATTTGTAATTTGGCATTCTTCGCACATGAAAAGGGGTGAGTTTGTAGTGTTGTTTGGAAGCCCCTTCCCTTCTAACACCCCTTTTACATATCATCAAGCTCTTATCATAACACATGGTCCAGATGGAGTAAAATGTGCGTTCACTTTGTTGTTTATTGCGTATCTCAGGAAAAAAAGAGCTCTTTCTGCAAAGTGTTTCTGTATCTTTCTGTGGGTTTCAAGTTGGAGGGGAAATCAAGGGGGGGGGGGGGCAAAAGTTTAGAGATTTTGACCTTACATGCAGGAGGAGGCTAGGTAAAAATGAATAGCCACAAAGGCAGGCTATGACATGTCCAAAAGGTCAATCTGAATGGCTATGAAAGAATAGGGAGCCATAGGTTATGATTACTGAATGTGACATATCCGGGCAGTGAAAAGACAAATTCTCTTTAAAACCACCCCAACATACGGTGCAGTAAATTAAATGCTCTTTTTCTTTTTGCCACTTTCATGAAATAGAATCTGAGATTCACCCCTTTCATCCCCAATGTCAACTTAAATTACATACTCGTAGAAGAACATTAATGCAGGCCATGAAGTGAGCGTTGGAAGGAAGGAAGAAAAAAAAATAATAATCATTCGCCACTCGCTTTCAACATTATGGATTTTGACCCACACCCTAAGAATACAGAAAATCATGATTTCTTTTGGGGGTAAAAAAAAGTGTACTTTTTTTTTTTTACCTTGGCAAGAGATATTAACATGAATGGCGGCCGGCCTCCTCCTCGCTTTTGGTCTCCGGTTGCAGCTGCGGTTGACTCTGCTGCGGCTGCGGCTGCGGCTGCAGCGGGGGCTGTTCTTGCTGGAGCATCAGGTGGTGTGGCTGAAGCTGAATAATCTGGTCATGGTCGTGGGGATTGGGTTGGTTCTGTTGGACCGGGTAGCAAGTGTTGTGATGGTATGCTCCTAATCCCAATGATGGGGGCGGCGGCGGCGCCGGACTGGCTTGATGATACCCGGTGGCAGTAACGGGCCTGCCTCCGTTCAAGGGTTCAAATCCGATATTGTTAAACGACATCAGATCGAGCGGCTGCATTTGCTGTTGCTCGTATGCCCTGAACATCTCGGCCGCCGGCTCCCCCATCACCATCAAGTGATGGGGCTCTAGAAACTGCTGCTGTTGCGGCGGCGGAGGAGGCGGAGGATGGGGATCTTGAATTATCAACTGCTGCTGAAAATTGGAATAAGGAATGCCAGATGAAGATGGGTGGTTGGGGTTGTTGTTCTGCACGAATCCACCGGCCGGAAATAGTGGTGCCAGAGCAGTGGGTCCGATGTAAGAGGCCAACTCCCTCTTGGCGGCGTTCAGATCTCGCTGGACCTGTTTCAGTTTCTGCTGGAGAACGGAGATGAGCCCCACGCAGCCGTACACCGGATCTCGCAGCCGGAACTCCGCCTCGTAGGCGAGGGAGTTCACGGCGTCCTCCCGCTGGCCGGCGTTGAGCTCGTTGAGCAATTTCGAGACATTACTCGCGCCGAACACCTTGTGGATGTTGGCGAATTTCTGGGGCTGGTCCGGCGGAAAATACGGCGCAAACACGCAGTCCTGTGTGCACTTCCGCCGCTGCATCTTGCAGGCCGCACAGGGCGAGCTCGCCGACGACATTTCGTCCTTCAATCACCCCGATCTCTGGATTAATTTCCCGGCGGCTCACGGAGGGAGGAACCCTAAAAAGCAATTACTCCGCAATTAAATACAGATCCCATATGGACGCATTAATTAAACTTTAATTAAACAAAAAAGAATATACACCTCCACTCATATCAAACCAAACCAGATCAGATCACAAATTATTTTAAATATAAACAAATCAAATTGGGATTTATTCCAATCGGATCAAAGCTATTCACATTGCCTACTCTTACTATAACAACGCAATTATCGATCAATAAAATTAATGATGCAACATATTCAGTGAAGTTCCGGTTTCTGATTTTGAGAAAATGACTTTTGCAATTAATCAATCAAGCATGGTAAGTGGTCAATAAATATCATCGTCGATCTTAAAATTAAAGCGAACTTTATTTTATATCAAGGGAAAGTCAAAAAAGACGATCTACTTAACATTAATAACACTCACTGCATGTTCATCAATGATTTTCTATAAATAAAAAAACTGAATTTCCAAAGGCGGAGGAGGGAAGACGACGGAGAAATGAAACCAGTCTATGAATTTCATGAATCGATGCAAAAATACACACAGATCCGGTCATCCGGATCGGACAATATTGAAGATTCAAAACTCCGATTGAATAGGCACGGAAAAAGAGAGAGAATTGAAAAGCTCACCAATTGCTTCACGAAAATCGGTGGGAATCGCGATCCCGCGGCCGCTGCGGGGCGTGGAAAACCAGAGCGGATCGAAGCCGCAAATATGATGGCGCAGAAAACTGGCAGAGGATAATATATGTGAGAAAGAAATGGTTAAATGTAGGAAGGATATGGGAGTTTGTCCATTGCGAAAAGGGAGAGTGGGAAGGGCTTAGGGTTCGAGAGCGCGCATGGGGTGGGGTGGGTGGATTCCAAATCAGAGGAGACGATATAATTTTCGGATCAGAAAAAAGCGCAGCCTGCCGGTGCGCTTCTAGAGTTCTAGCGGCGGCGGGGGAGTTTGGGGGTGTTTGTGAGTGTGTGTGTGTGTGTTAAATATACGGAGTATTGCTAGCCCGGAGTATTTTGGGATGAGGATGGACTCATGTGGATGCTTAGATTTCATGTTTTAAAAAGGAAAAAGAAAAATGCTAGGGGTACTCCATTTGTCTCCAACCCCCTCTTTGTCCACATAATTAGGCAAGAAAATCAAAAATAAATAAATAAATACAAATTAAATAAAAATGAATGGTGGAGAAGGAGATGATGTACATTTGGAGTACACTTTTGGTGTACCCCTAGCATTGCTCAAGGAAAAATTTTACACTAATACTCTCAAAATTTTGGGTTTTTTTGGAGTACCTCGTCTTCAATTTTTAACGAAAAGGTATCACATCTTTAGAAAATGTAACAAAAAGTTACCTGTCGTCGGAATTTCTATAATCTGGCCGGTAAGCGTGCATGTGGCGTTTTACTTCGGTTTTCAGTGTACATGTCACATTCCTATATGCTTTCTAAATTGATTCTTAATTTATCTAATACTTGATTAACTCTGTATTTAACACATAATTCAATTTTTTTCATGTAATGAAAATACAGAGGATATTTTATTGATAATATTTTATTTTTATTTTTAAATCATGCTTTATATAAGATTTTACTTTAATTTTAGCATTTCAAAAAAATAAAAATTTCTAAGATACTTCATATTTTAAACATTAGTAGCAATAACATTTTAAAAATAAAAAAAAATCTTTAGAGGTAAAAGAAAAAACAAAAAACAAATGGAAAATGAGAAACAAGCTAAGGCAACCACATATGATTTGAAAAATAGGCACCAAGGCCATCTCTTTTCGACATAAAAATGACCAGAAAAAAATCAAAGGAAGCAGAAATAGAGGCGGGGAGAAGTTGTTCTCCTGCTCCTTTAGCTTCAACTCCTTCTCTTTAAGCTTCAACCTCTCTTGTTCTTGGAGATTGAACGCCCGAAGTTGTTCAATCATTGCCCGGCCGATTTCGTCGCGGGGAGAAGCAGAAATAGAGGCGGACCCTCCCGAACCAGAGGCAATAGATTTTGCCTTCTTTCTTCCGATCGGCCGTGGAATGGGGTCCTCGTCATCGGAAGCCGCAACGTTGAAGGAAGGGATTTGATCGGTAGAACCGATGGTCTCGTCGACCTCAACCTCGGCGTCGACGGTGGATCTTTTCCGGAATGATCCGCCGTCGGGATTGTTGAGTTGTTGCCACTTCGGGGAACGACTCAAAATCCTCCAAAGATCGATGGGCATCTTGCCTTGGTTCCCGTCGTCTTGATACCGGGTCGTGGCAAGCCGGAGAACATCGGCGTCGTTCATGCCGCTCCTCCGGGACCGGGAGCATTCCTCGTATACTCCCATAAACTTTCGTACTTTTTTGTTGATGTGGCTCCATTTGGAAGTGAGTTGGTCCCGGGTTCGGTAGGAGCCGTCCTTCTTCATCGCCGTGAAGAACTTCTCCTCGATACGATCCCACATCGCATCCTTCGTTTGCTCCGTACCTTTAAAAATGTATTACACAATTTGTTTAGACACCATTAAATATAATATATATAAATAAAAACATAAATATATTAGAAAAAATAAATTTTTTACCAATGATAGGATGCTCGGAGACGTCAACCCAAGCCGACGCCAATATGCACTCCTCCTCCGGCGTCCACTTTTGGATTGACCGTGCCGCCTCGGTCAACGTGCTTTTGGCTTTGTGGCTCCTCCGGCGTGTACTTTTTTTCGATCCGGACGGTTCCGGTTGAGTCTCCGGAACCGAATCTCGGTCGACGTACCCCGATTGTTGCGTCTCNTTTAGACACCATTAAATATAATATATATAAATAAAAACATAAATATATTAGAAAAAATAAATTTTTTACCAATGATAGGATGCTCGGAGACGTCAACCCAAGCCGACGCCAATATGCACTCCTCCTCCGGCGTCCACTTTTGGATTGACCGTGCCGCCTCGGTCAACGTGCTTTTGGCTTTGTGGCTCCTCCGGCGTGTACTTTTTTTCGATCCGGACGGTTCCGGTTGAGTCTCTGGAACCGAATCTCGGTCGACGTACCCCGATTGTTGCGTCTCGTATATCGGCGGTCGATCGCCCCACTCTTGGTAGAACCACATCGCGGCGTCACTCGGCGGGAGATCTTCGGGAACGAAGCCGGAGCCGGACGGATTCATGTTGAATAGAAAGAGGGTAATTTCGAATTTTAAAATGGGAAGAAGAAGAGATTGAAAAGAGAAAGTGTGAGAGATTGGGAGGGGGGGTTTGAATTTATAAGAAATTTTTTTTTTAAAAAAAATGGGATAAACGGCTATAAAGCCGTTGGGAAGGGAAGGGGTTTCGAATGACGCCGCGTCATTCGTTTGACGCAAGGGCGATCACGCCGGGAGGGGGGCTGTGTTTCACGCCGGCGGGGCGTTAAACGCCCCCTCACGCCGTGGGGCGTTGCTGGTATTACCAGTGCTCTAATGTTATTTTTCATACTTTGTCTTTCATAGGGTATAAGAGCAACTGTAGATAGCAAAAATTGTGTAGGAGAGGTGATTTGAAGGTTTTTTGTGTAACTCTTGTTGGTTGGTTAATAAAGAAGGTGCATTTTTGTTCAAAAAAATATCTCTTTCTTAAACTCTCAAAAAGTTAATAAGGAATTGAAAGAACTTTAATAGACGGAGAGAGTATTAGTCTCTTAGTAATACTTCCTCCGTCCCAAAAAGATTTACACGTTTCCAAAAAATTGCGTCCCATGATCTCCTTCTCATTTCTATTAAAAAATCACTTTTACCCCTTACTTTTTCAAACCCTACCTATCACATCATACCTTTTTCCTAATAATAATCTACACATCACATCTTAATTTTATCCATCACATTAAGGGTATTTTTGGAAAGTCAATACAAAATTATCCGTCCCTTAATTTCAATTTTAGTCAAAATGTGTAAATCTTTTTGGAACGGAGGGAGTACATAACAAAGTAATAAGAATTGAATTAAAATTTAATTTCATCCATTTCAATTTCATAAAATCATACTCTCTCTGTCCGGAAATATTATTCACATTTGACTTTTTTTTCTTGGTCAAAGTTTGTAAACTTTAATTTCAATTTATGAGAAAAATACATCGTAATTTTGATATATCAATTTTTTATAAAATATCTCTATGTATAAATATAGAATGGTCAAATTATATCATTTTTTAAACTGTGAAAAATTACTAGTACCACACTCGTGCGTTGCACGGGTCATATTTACGTTATTAGATTAAGATCATTTTTGAAAAGTACAAATTAGTAGAATATATAGATTATATTATTTTCAGGTACAAAGTAATTAAAAATTATTGAATTACAATATTAAACATATACACTCCTTCAGGATAATCTCTGTCATAGTTTTTGCACTTAAACCTGGAACCAAGATAACATCATTCGTTGGTATTTTCAATGTCAACCACATCACCAATTATCTAATAATATCCTTTCTGCAATTAAATCTTAAATTTATGTGTATAGTTTTAAAAATATAAATAAGTCAAATAAAAATTTCGGCCACAAATTTTATTCATATTTAATGGTTTTTTACCATTTTTCTTGCCGAACTAATAAGAAAATGGAGAGCTTTATATACCACATAAAAATAAAGGAATATTATTTAAAAACATAAAAAAATTAGAGAGGCTGATTACGAAAGTGATTGAAAATGACCGTATTTATAGTATGAAAATTTTTGTTCCTTTTTTCTATTTAATGGCCTCAATTTTTTTTATAATTTATAATTTTCGGAACAAACCTAATCCTGTAATAAATGGAAACTTTTTAAATATTCTTGTCTCTATTTTGGGGTACACTATAATTAATGGCACCATTCACATTTATTATTATTATTATTATTGTTGTTGTTGTTGTTGTTGTTGTTGTTATTATTATTATTATTATTATTATCATTATTATTATGATTATGATTATGATTATGATTATTATTATTATTTTTATTATTACCATATAAACATGTGCAAGTAACCGTTTTTAATTGACCAAATAGAAGACAAATTACTATTTCTAAATTCAACACTTACCATATATTATCTCACACTTATATATATTTTTTATATTCTTCCAACCAAAATAAGGTATAATTATCTTCTACGTATGTTTGTCATTATTATTACACTTATTATCATGTTTATTATTATTTTTATTATTCTTATTATTATTACATTTATTATTATTATTATTATTATTATTATTATTACGATATACACATGCATTTTTGTAGTTTTTCAACAAAAATAAGGTATAATAAATTTAGCTTATTAATAAAAACTAAAATTTTTTATTAAAGCAATGAAAACTTTTTATTAAAAAATACTTTGACTTCTTTTGGGAAATGTATCAATAAGCCTTGTCAGCCCTTTCATAATAATAAGTATAATTTTGGGACACATTATAACTAATAATGACGTCTCTTTTTTTATAATTTATAATTTTATCAGAACAAACCTAATCCTTCAACAAATGAAAACTTTTTAGTATGTAATGGCATCTATTTTGTGGTGTACCATAATTAATGGCACCATACACATTTATTATGGTTATTATTGTATGGTACATCAAACACACTCATCTTTCTGTAATTGTTTATATTCTTAACATTTTTATTTTAATATTTTCATACTATTTCGACGAAAAGGTAATAATTATTTCATCCAAAAATAATATATTTCCATAAAAGGTAATAATGTAACTTAAATATGTAAACGGTTTCCGAAAAGGAAACAAAATATATAATTATTTATTTATATAAACTTCGGTTTAGTACTGGAATTTTACATAATTGGAAGTGATATAATAAAAACATTTATTACCATTTTTATTTTATTGTTTTTATTACTATTTCAATGAAAACGTAATAATAATGTATGATACATAAAATGCACTCATCTTTGTTTAATTATTTATATTCTTACCATTTTATTTTAGTATTTTTATTAGTATTTCGACGAAAAGGCTAGGCAATAATGTATTTCTTCCAAAAATAATATATTTCCATAAAAGGTACTCCCTTCCTCCTTAAACGATCTTTCCATGATTTTTATTGGTCAAAGTTTGTAAACTTTGAGCTTGATGTATGGAAAAAATACAAATTGTATTTCGATATAAATATAATATCAATAGTTTCCTTATGAAACATAGTTTTGAAATATTAAATTTACATAAAATATATCTATGTATAAATGTAGATATTAATGGTCAAAGTATAAATTGAAAAGCGCGAAAAGTCAAATGAGAAAATCATTTCCGAACGGATGGAATATTAATATAACGTAATTATATCAACGGCTGGGTTCTAGAGCCACTCAAAAAGAGTGGCTACGGAAGCCACTCACCCAATTGGGACACATACGATGCTCCGTTCGCAAAATTGATAAATTCTAACCCCTCTAGCCCCCCCGGTAAACCCCCCACCCGGTTCCGACCCCAACTCATCCTCCTAACCACGTCAATTACGAGGTGCAAATTTAGGTGACTTTGGAGTCAAAAAAATTAACATCAAAGGTAAAAAAATTAACATTATTTATATTTATTTTAATAATGTATATTTTAGTTTATAACCAAAATTTTCATAAAAAGTAATAAAAATTTATTTCCTCTTTAAAAGGTAATAATGTGCCGTAAGTGAAATTAATTATCTCTATAAAAGGTAATATATTACCCTAAGATTGAAAGCTAAGCGTAAAATTTTTAAAAGCTATTAAAACCTTTCCATAATTAAATTGAAATTATATAAAAGATATATTGGGCAATAGTGTACAAAAAGTTTCCTAAAAATAAACGTTATTTCAAAACTATTTCCATTCTTACCTTTTTTAGCTTAGTAATTTTATTGCTATTTCAACGTAATACATGCTTAAGAAAATAATATATGTATATAAAAATATTCAACCGTTTAATAATTATAAATTATTAAACACATGAGCGTTCTATTTTAATATTATTAAACACGATATATTATTAAAAATTCCATAATATAATACGTCATATGCACAATTATTATTAATCATTACACATGTAAACATTATTAATTATTAAGCACAATTATACATGGAAACGTTCCAAAGATGAATAATGGTCGTGGATCAAGATTCTGACGCTAATAGACGGTTCACAATATAGGTGCGTTTGGGCGGGAAAAATTTCATCTGCTTTTAAGAATAGTATTGATATGAGAAGAATATTTCCAAACGGGAAGAGTAGCAATTAAAGTCTGAAGGTATTTGAGTGATTTAACACATGCCCCGTCTACTCGTTTTCGTTGCACGTCGGCATGCATGCTGTGTATTTATTGTGGGTACCTAGGCACCAATTAAATAGGAGTATTGTAGTACTCCCTCCGTTCCTAAATAAATTTTTATTTTTTACTTTTTGAGGATTTAAGGGAGAAATATTTTGGTGTTGACTTTTCAAAAATATTCTTGATGTGATGTATAAAAGTAAAATGTGATATGTAGATTATTAGTAAAAAGGTATGATGTGATAGGTAGGGTATGAAAAAGTAAGGGGTAAGAGAAAATTTTTTAAGGAAAAAGAGAAGTTTATTTGAGGACAAAGAAAAAACGAAAGAAAAAATTTATTTAGGGACGGAGAGAGTAGCTCATTACTCATACTACATTTTTGCCTCCTAGTATTTAATCAGTTTTAGCTTTTTGTAATCAAAATTTATAAGTTTTGATCATCAATTAAATAAAGTTTATAGTAGATAATTATATAAAAATAATTTCAAATGACTTATTATTTGTAAAATATTTCAAGGCATTGTTACGTTTTATCTAATTAATTGAACTACCATGTAATTTATACTTAATTATAGGTTAAAACTTGATCTTGGTTGATTGTAAATAATCAAAATTGAAATAAGGCCATATTTTTTTTATTCTTAGATGATTAAGGCCATACACATAATATCACATCTTTTTCTCGATGACAAACTTCCAAATTATTTCCTTTTATTCTTAGATGATTAAGGCCATATTTTTTTTACATGATCTGAATGGTTTTGATCTGGTTTGATATGATTTGATGTAATCTGAATCTAGTTAAATTTAAAGTTGTTTCTGTTTTGGTATTGATCGGATTAGAATAAGTTTTGATATGATATGGTTTGATTTGATCCGAATCTAGTTATAAATAAAACCATTTCTGATCTGATTTTAAACTTGTAATAGAATTAAATTGATGTCATATCAACCAAAATACTTTCTTGTAATTAAGTCTGAATCAGATTGAATCAAATTGAGTAGCAATGTGAAATCCAATTACTTTTCAAGAATTGACGTGCAAAAGAGGATTTAAAAACAATATTGTATAATCAACCAAATTTTAGGGTATATGTATGATTTTTTTTCATACTCCCTCCGTCCCTAAATACTAAATAGATTACAATTTTTTTCTATGTGCTCTCGATAACTTTTATTTGTTTACGCGGTTTTATTAAGTATTTGATAAAATAAAATATTCTTGTCACCTCTTATTTTGTAGAACTTTTGACGTAGTTTTTTAATATGTAATTTTTATATCTTATTGATATACCAATTTGTAAATAAAATGATTTCAAAAAGTAGAAAATTTTACTCCGTAACCTGCAATTTGTAATTAAATTGGGGAGGAAATGAGTATTTATTTCAAGTCTGGTAGTTTGGTTTGCAGTTTGCACGTAATAAATGATGTTTGTTTTGATGGGATAGGAATAATAGGATGGAAAAATTAATTTATACGGAGTACTTCGTACATGTCTCAGCTCTGTGTATCTATCCATATTAATTGAAATTCTTTGCCATTCGAATAATTCCATCACTTTGCGTGGCTATTCACAAACAATTCCTTTCGATTAACTGGAAAAACTATAATCTCAGAGCCACAACGTAACTTTACTAGTTAATCCCTCCGATTCTCTTGAAGAGAAGAACTAAAATAAAAAAGAAATTTCATCTTTTTTATGGGTAATTTACCTAAAAAGGACTAAAACATAAAAGGATGTACAATGACAAGGTAAAAAAAAATTACCACACGATGACAAGGAACTCTTCAACCAATCAGAAATAGTCCACTCAGCGTGTGGCAAGGGAGAGGAGTGACATTCTATGCAGTGGCAAGTCAATGTTTTCTCACTTTTTATACTTCTTTTTGATATATTTTAATTATAAAAAATATTTTTATTTATCTTTTTTTTTTTATAAAAATAGATGTACTTTTTATTTAAAAAAATCCTCTTTATTGTACAAAAAAGAAAGAAATAAAAAAAAATTAAAAAAAAAGAAATTGGGAAAGGAGTGCCTTGCTCATTACTCTCAAACCATGGAGGAATGGGGATGCCATGCAAGGCATTAGGAGAAATTGGGCTGATGTGGTAAGGCGTGGGAGGCAATGCCTCGCCACTGCCTTTGCTCTAATGACTTTCTTAATATAAGACCATATGTTTTTATTTCTCAATGTAAGACTATTGGTCATATAATTATCTATTAGTCATTATTCAACGACTAAATGTCCAGCATTACTTGAATATTATTTTTCTCACTAGTCATTATCAATTCCTATTTAGGGAATAAAAAAATTTAAGTCCAACAGAAGTGATTTTCCCAATGTAGGACTTAAACTTTTTTATTTCCTAAATAGGACTTGATAATGACTAGTGAAAAGAATAATGTTCAAGTGATGCTGGATATTTAGTTGAATAATGACTAATAGATAATGACCAATGATCCTACATTGGGAAACAAAAACATACTCCCTCCGTTCCACAAACCCTTCTGGTTTTGACTTTGGGAGAAAATAAGGAAAATGTTATTTTGGTTGACTTTCTAATTTTGCCCCTGATGGGATAGAAAAAGTAAGATGTGATAGATGGTTTGGTTATTAGTGGAAAAGTATGATGTGATAAGTAGGGTATGAAAAAGTAGGGGGTAAAAGTGGATTTTTAATAGAAAGTGAAAGTGCTTTGTGGAAAGCAAAAAAACGAAAGAGGAAGGGTTTTGTAGAACGGAGGAAGTATGTTCTTATATTAAGAAAGTTATTATATTTTAGTCCTATTTAAGTAAATTACTCATAAAAAAGTTCTAACTCCGTTTATTCTAGGTCCGGCCAGGCGACCACCGCACCTTGTCAATGCCTTGAGCCGTCGCAACTTCCTTTAGAGATTGTATCCAAAGCATCTCTTACGGAAAACATATAATGGTCTTGTTTGAGAACATTATTTTCGATTAACGTGAGTGTTTTGGATAAAATTTTAATGACATAATGTATGATTGTATTCCGCAATTACAGAAACGTTAAAGGTATCGTTAGATAATTTTTTCAAAACACTAACATTAATTTATAATGTTGATACCCAACGGGGCGAATAACACACAAATAAATAAAACAAAAAGAAACAACCGTATGAAGGATTGAAGGAGTGATGAGCGGTGAAATTGAAGGACTCCAAAAACTAGTCGTGCTCTTTAATTAGATGGCAGCGGACTGGTCAAACTGAAGAAATTAGAGCCGCGCGGCCCATATCAGGCGTCGTAACGAGAGAGACGATGAACAGTAACTCGATCGGCGTGTTCATCCAAAGGCTTTGATGGAGAAGCTGGAATATCCAAACTTGATCAAATCACAATGTTGTATGGAAATATTAGGCTGTGTTGAGAATAAGGTCTTCGGGGATGTGGTGTCATCCTTTATTAATGAGTAGAACAAGATGGCGAAAAAATTAATGAACGAAGGTCCGGCAATGGTGTTGGTGTGTGACACTTTTCATCGTGCGCTAGCTATTCTCAAATGTCAGCTACAGCTCTTTAGAAAATAAATCCAAGGCAAAGGTAGAGTACGTAGTCATTTGCTTAATTTATTCTTATTTAAAAAGAATACTCTAGAACACAAAATGATGAATACGAGAGGCAACATTATATTTTGAAAACATTTCTAACAGTAACCTATAACTACTAAGGGCCTGTTTGGGAATAGCGTTAGCGTTTTGAAAAAGCTATTTACGGGCAGCGTTTAGCGTTAGCGTTTTCAAAGTAATCTGCACCGTTAAAATTTTATCCAAAACGCTAACGCTAATCTCTAACGCTATTCCCAAACAAGCCCTAAAATTTTATCTAATATGCTAACATTGAAAGAATAATTGTTTCTAGATAAGGCCTTGAAAGAATAGTCTAAAATTGGTAAATTAGCATGCACATTACAAACAATAGTAACTCGTATAAAGTAAACAAATCTTTATATTTCGGTTGGAATATTTTGTGCATTTGAAAACGAATATCTCCTCTGAACTATATATACCATGATATATATATTGACTGAAAGATTCATTATTTAATACCCGAGTACGGAGTTTTTTTTTTAAATGCAAGAGATCCCCTCCAGCATTCAATCAAATTGCCTCTTTTTCTCTAAGTTACTCAATTTATATTTTCTCTTCCTCCTTAAAAATAAACCATTGCGTTTTGTGAGTTGGTTAAATTGATTTCTTGTTTTTTATGGATCCTCTTAAAGTAGAGTCCATCGACAAAGCGGACGACAGAAGCTGCGGCCGCTCGGAATCGTCTCCTCCTTTTGAAGAAGACCATAAACATAAAGCCGTCGACCAATGGTATAGTATAATGATCCATCCCTTTTTTATCTAAATCCCACCAAAAATAATTTTATTAAATTTATCATGTAAAATATTTTCCAAATATTACCATGTAATTTTCATCGAGGGTGATTCTCTTAACATTGCTTAGCAATGTGATTCAATGATCTAAAGACTCATTCATGAAATTGACGATTCCTATACTAACTTTTAAGTAAACCACCTTATCCTGCTCCGACCCAAACCTACCTCCCCACACCATTCGACCCAAAATTTTGAATCAAAAGTCTCATTGACTCAAAAATCACGGGGTGCGATTGAAAGTGGTAAATGATGGGTTCGAGTTGAGACGGAGGGATTTGCTAAGTCGATTAGTGAGGATAGGAACCAGTATTTTTGTGAACGGGTCAGGTACGGTAGAGACCCACATTAGGACTAATGTATATGAGGTTTCAATGTCAGGGAAATCCATCCGATTTTTATTTATTTAATAAAAGAAATATTTGCACTAAATAGCACTAAAACATAAGTCATTTCCCTAAATAACACTTAAACTGTTTTATTTCCTAAATAGCAGTTATTAATGTCCATAATGTCCAGTGATGACGAATATTTACTTAGATAATGACAAATGCATAATGACTAAAAGTACTACATTGGGAAAAAAAACACATGTGGTGCTATTTAAGAAAAAATCATTATATTTTAGTGTTATTTAAGTAAATTCCTCCGAAAATATATACTCTAACTTTGTATTGCATATTAATAGAACAAAATAAAATTTTGAAAGTTTCTTAGCCTACATGATAAATACGATGTCTAAGGAAATTATTTTTGTACCAATATACTCCATACATTATAATTATTATTTTAATGCGGTTCAAATTTCGTTGAACTAACTTTACAAAGTCACACTTGGACGAGTACACATGGACATGGGTAGTATTTACATCCAACGGAAATTTTGAATTGTCTAATTAATTAGTTTCTTCCCCCATAAATTTATACATTAAAAACTAGCAATAAGAAAACAAGTATGATTATGGAATTATTTATATAACATTATATTTCATATTAAAGTATATGATTTGAAAAAATTTTACATTAGCAGGTCGGTCAATTCAGGTTTAGATTCGGTAGGGTTTCACCCATTTTTAGCAGGTCATTTCGGATTCGATCAACTTCGATTTCAGTCAACAAAACCTTCATCAAAACTTGATCAGTATTTTCAGATTTGGTCTCTGGTCAAAAACATGTCGAGTCATTTTTTGACATGTCTAGTAAAGTTAAAATCAGACAAATATTCTGGAGAGAGGTATTTCATTATTTCTTTTTCTTCACATGAAAGTTAATTAAAATAATGTTGAAGGAGATGATGAATTTGAGATGGATGCATATATGCAGTTGTTCATGGTTATACGAATGCATGGAGTGTTGTTTCAAGAATATCTTTTGCTCCGATGACGACGACGACTGCTACTCTCGCTGCTGTTGTGATTCCTAATTAACTACGGAGTAATATAATTAATTATGTTTATTCATTTCACCATGGCACTGGTTCATACGACCTGTTTGGCAATGATTTAGAGTTTATATTTTGAAAAAATATTAAATGTTGTTGTTGAACTTTTAAGTTATTGGTTCATGCACGGCTAGTTTTTCGAGTCATGTTAGCGTATTCTTTCAATTTTGCCGTTAGTTTAAGTATTTCTTTAAAATTTTAAATTATAAATGCATGTAAGAAACCTTCTCATCATCATACGAAATGGACATATCTTATAACCTTATATAAATCCATTTTATAATAATAATAATAATAATAATAATAATAATATATAATAAAATATACTCCCTCCGTCCCATGAAACATGAGACTTTTGCTTTTTAGGAGGGATTTAAGGGAAATGTATTTTGGTATTGAATTTCCAAAAATGTCCTTTGATGTGATCGGTAAAAGTATGATTTGATGGATAGATTATTAGTAAAAAGGTATGATGTGATAGTTAGGGTATGAAAAAGTAAGGGGTAAAAGTGACTTTTTAATAGAAATGAGAAGTGTTTTATGAGACGGATAAAAAAAGAAATGAGAAAGATTTTATGGGACGGAGGGAGTACATTATTATTTCATATTCGTTCAATCGTGAAATTTACATTCTTATTTCTCTCATTAATTAAAATAGAAACCGTTAAGAAGAATACATAATTTCACTATTTTTCTAAATTTCATATTCGTTCAATCGTGAAATATGAATGTGGGCCAGTATGGGTTTATTTATTTTCAACATATTGGACCCCGCCCTTATAATCCACAATTTCATTCATTCCATCTGTCCCCTTCTCCATGCGTCCAAATTTATTGTCTATCAGATTATTTTTTTGTTTTGCCTATCAGATTGATTTTACTTGATATTAAATACTCCATCCGTTCTTTTAAACATTTCCTATTTTAACTTTAGACCAAAATAAGAAAAATATAATTTTGTTTGAATTTCTAATTTTGCCCATGATGTAATTAGTAAAACTAAGATGTGATAGTTTGGTTATTAGTAAAAAAATATGATGTGATAGGTAGGCTATGAAAAAGCAGGGGTAAAAGTGGTTTTTAATAGAAAGTGAAAGTGTTTTAGGGAATTGGAAACAAATGAAAGGAGAAAGGTTTTATAGAACGGATGGAGTAGAAAGAAAGAAAATATGAAGATTATTTATCATAGTCTGTAAAAGAAATTATATAAAAGATCAAAGACTTTGTGCTCCAACGTCACCAAGACTACTCGTCCGAATTAAATGGAAGGTTATATATACTTACAGAGAACGTTCAATCCTCGAACTAGTGATTTAAGTGTGATTTCAACACTTTAACACGGTATAGTACTCCTTCCGTTTGAAAAAAGCCTTCCCACTTTGACTATAAGGCAAAATAAGGAAGTGTAAAATTATAGTTGACTTCTAATTTTACCCCTGATGTGATGGGTAAAAGTAAGATGTGATGAATTTTTTATTAGAGAAAAAGTATGATGTGATAGGTAGAGTATGAAAAAGTAAGTTTAAAAGTGATTTTTTAATAGAAAAGAGAAGTATTTTGTTGGAAGTGAAAAACTGAAAGAGGAAGTGTTTTTAAAAACGAAGGGAGTATATTTTAGTATATGCAGTATGATTTTATAATTTATGCATTAACTATTTAGGTAGGGGTGGACACGGTACGGTTCCGAGACGGTTTCGGTACCGCCACCCCTTGGTACCGGTACCGGTACAAGACCGACCAGTACCGGTTCCGGTACCGGACCGACCGGTTTCGGCCACCCCCAATTTTTTTTTTTTTTTTGCTTTTTATTAAATTTTTAAAGTGTAAAATTGTAAATGTGTAATTGTTAAAGGAAAGGATGAAATAAAAAATCTAAAAATGAAATTGATAAAGGAAAGAATGAAATAAAAAAAAATTAATAACGATACCGGAACCGGAACCGGTACCAAAAAATGGGTACCAGAACCAGTACCGGAGTGGGCGGTACCGGTACCGGTTCCCGAAACGGGTGAAATGTCCTCGCCGGCGGTGACGGTGGCGGGTACCGGCGGTACCGTTGCCGGTCACGGTATCGTACCGGTACCATGTCCACCCCTATATTTAGCTGCGCCTACAAGGCTACAACACTCGTTCATTCCATTTATAGACAAACAAAAAAAGGAATGAAAACTTTTATAGAGGCATATATACAGAAAATTACTCTGAAATACCCTCGATATTAGGTAATAACCTGAAGATCATACATTATTTGAAATATACTCCTGGATAACTATAATTTTCTTGTAATATTAATTCAAGTCTCACATTATCCAAAATATATTCCGGGTTCTTTAAAATTTGTCATATTGTATCAGAGAGTAAATCGCGTTTATTTAGACATTACGACTGAAAGTTCATTTACCTTGACAAATTGAATTTTTTATTTAAATTTAATAAAGGAATGATTGTCAAGGTAAAATTTAGTATTTGTCAAAGTAATGAGACTTTTAATCCTAATAGCCAAATAGATAAAATATTTTCTTAGAGTACATTATCATAAATTTTAAAGATTCTTAGAATATATTTTGAATAATGTAAGAGCAACTACATCGCATATAGTGTATATGCTTAAATATACACTTTATGCCATTTACTGATTTACTATTCATATTATTCCTCTCTAATTATCTAATGGTAAAATGCACTATAGTGCAAAATACCACTCCCACCTCCTACTTCTACAAGGTCACTATTGCTCATCTTTTTCTTCTCTCTTTTTTAATTTCCTTTTCTTCTTCTCAATTTACTTCAAATTCGTCCTTTTGTTAATTCATTTCTTCATTTATTGTGAGTTAATTTTATTTCTTTTACATATCCTAATTTTATTTGTAAGTGGCATTCTCCATTCTAATAATTAAACTATGAATTAAAATAAGTATTATGAATAAATAACTTGGAATAATAAAAAAATTAAAAAAATGTATTATATACTCCGTAGAAGATATGATTGGAATAGTTATTAAAAATTGGGTGTGTATAACATTGATAGTGTAAAATTGATTTTACACTACCAGTTTATACTCTATGCACGGGAGATGCTCTAAGACCTTAGAGTTTTTATAAAAAAAATTGGGAATATCAAAGTTTATAATTCAGATATTATCAGATATGAGAGCAATTAACAAAACGGCCCGGTTCCATGGACAATTGAATCCAGTGGCCACAGAAGCCACTGCCCCTACGGAACTGCGTTCATAAAATTTTTATGATTCCTAACCACTTAAGCCCTGTAAACCCCGCCAAGTCCCGACATACTACAGTAGTTTTTTTTGAGGGAGAAGGGAGCACGGGTCGAAATTGAGATTCCATATCTGTTGACTCTGGTTTACAAATTTAAAATTGCAGATATTTAAAAGCGGAATTGGATAATACGGAGTTATAGTTCGTATTTTAAGCATGATCTTATCCAGCACAGATATCTCCTTAATCTAATCCAAATTTAACGTTTTTTGTTGGCATTAAAATCTTCAACCAGCCACTCACTCATAAGGATTTTCTCAAAACCTTGACGATTGATGACAATGGAGGCTTCAACACTCCCCCGTGATGCTCTGTTTTTGGGCTTTGATAGTTCAACTCAGTGAGTCACTCTTCCTTCTTCTTCATCATTCTTATTGAAAAATGTCGATCACAGGTTGTGATTGCCCTTGTATTGAAACTTTATCAGCCATTTAATAGATTCTTGATCACAGGTTGAAGTTTTTACAAAATTATTTAATAAGAAAACTCTGATATGTTCAGATTTGTACGATTTGAATTCATTAAGCTTTGGGTTTCATCATAATTGCGAAGAATCTAATCTGATACTAAGAGCAAAACGATTGTGTGTTCATTTGTTTGATTATTATTTGAATGTTAGATAATTTATATTGGGGTTCAGGATTCCATCTTAAAACTTGGGAATTTATGTGAAATTGGACTCGTGTTTTGGTATTTTTAGGTCAATGAAAGTGAGTGTGCTAGATGCCAATCTAAACATTGTCGCAACAGAGATGGTTAATTTTGATTCTGAATTGCCACATTACAAAACCAAAGATGGGGTTTATCGGGACCACACGATCAGCGGGAGAATAGTTTCACCCACATTAATGTGGGTGGAAGCTTTGGAACTTGTCCTCTGCAGACTTGAGGAGTCCAAGTTTGATTTTGGGAAGGTCGCTGCTGTTTCGGGCAGTGGGCAGCAACACGGTAGTGTGTATTGGAAGAAAGGGAGTGGTGGAGTATTGTCATCATTGGATCCCAAGAAACCACTGGTTGAGCAGCTGAGTGAAGCTTTTTCTACCAAAGAGTCTCCCATATGGATGGATAGTAGCACCACAGAGCAGTGCAAGGAAATCGAGAAAGCGGTTGGAGGTCCAATGGAGTTGTCTAGAATAACCGGTTCTCGTGCGTACGAGAGGTTCACTGGCCCACAAATAAGGAGGGTATTTCAGGAACATCCTGATGTCTATAAGAACACCGAAAGAATCTCACTTGTTAGCTCTTTCATGGCATCCCTGTTTATTGGGGGTTATGCTTCCATAGATCACACTGATGGGGCCGGGATGAATTTGATGGATATAAAGCAGAGGGCTTGGTCAAAGCCAGTTCTTGAGGTTTGTCTGTAGAAACTACTAGAAAGTCTCTCTACAACTTGAGAAATAATGAATGGATGCCCTTCAATGACAATGTTTTTTTTTTTGTATATAGGCTACGGCACCGGATTTGGAAGAAAAGTTGGGGAAGTTAGCCCCTGCATATGCTGCTGCAGGTTACATTGCTCCTTATTTTGTGGAGAGGTTAGTGTCTAAGTGTCATGCAAACTATTTTGGAAAAACCTAGGTACCCCAAGTTGGTGTACACCTAGGTGTACCCTAGGTGTACACCAGCTTCTCACAGACATTCACAGAGTGGGTGTGAAACACAGACCGTGGGTGTCTGTGTGTGTCTGGGAGAAGCTGGTGTACACCAACTTGGGGTACCCCTATCAAACCCCAACTATTTTTTGTGTTTGTTGACGTATGCTATTTAAGACTATTGATGACTATATATATTGGCCACTACATTTGAAGCACCTTTAAAGTTTACTCTACATTGAACCTTTCATGTTAAAGGGTATTTAAGCATTGATTCTATCCTCAACCCAATTGGAGGATTTGTCCAAATTCCTTTATTTTGGTTTTTATTTTTTTTATTTTTGGTGAATCAATAGACGTGGGATGACTTAACGAAGCGTCTTAACTTGACATTGACTGTGTCACTTTTAAATGAATATAATTTGTAGGTATCACTTTAGCAAGGACTGTTTGGTTATTAATTGGTCTGGAGATAATCCAAACAGCCTCGCAGGTGAAGATTTCTTTAAACTTCAAATTTTCTGACTTTTATATTGGTAAAAAAAGTGATGATTGAATGATATTGTGAACCTAGGTTTGACTCTTAACACCCCTGGTGATCTGGCAATTAGCCTCGGCACGAGTGACACAGTAAGCTTCTTTTTACCCCTTGTTTTTGCCATCTTTGCCCTCAATGCAGCCAAATTAGAGAAGTTGACTAGGGTAATATTGTAAATTTTGAATGATATTCTTAATCGTTGTTTGGATAGGTATTTGGAATCACCAGTGATCACAAGCCCAGCTTAGAAGGGCATGTCTTTCCTAATCCCGTGGATACACAAGGTTACATGGTAATGCTGTGCTATAAGAATGGTTCACTCACTCGTGAAGGTACATATGGATATTAAATCTACCTTAGCATATGAAGGATTGGTTTGAACTGAAATTATCCAATCATTGTTCCCTGTTTGATTGTTGACATGCCTCCATAGATATACGTAATAGGTGTGCACAAAAATCTTGGGATGTCTTCAATAAACATCTAGAGCAAACACCTCCTCTTAACGGTAAGCAAAAAAATTCCCCACATAACTACTTACCTCTTATCATTTGTTGGTTTCATGCAATATGTGATATCTTGCACTTCCATAGGTGGCAAGTTAGGCTTTTATTATAAAGAGCATGAGATACTTCCTCCTCTTCCAGGTAAGCTCAGTCATTCGGTATTACATTTCAGTCGAACCTACAATGTGTGGAGGCAAAATCTAAACTAAATAAACAAATAACCGTCTAGTTATATGCCGGAGTATGTTGTTAATAGTACAACACCACCACCACCAACAACAAATTAGTCAAAATCCCACAGAATGGGGTCTGGAGAGGATGTGTGTACGCAGACCTTACCCCTCCCTACCCGGCAAGTAGGTAGGTTGTTTACAAGAGAATACTGGCTCAAGATGCCAGAACACAACTATATTTTTTAGAGTATCACATTGAAATATTAAAGAGAAAAAGCAGACTTTTGAATAGAATTTGTAAGACCATGAAGTTGATTTGTGAATAGTTGGATATCACCGCTACGTTTTGGATAAATTCACGGGAGATACACTTGATGGTGTGGAAGAACGTGAAGTGCAAGAGTTTGATCCTGCTTCTGAGGTCAGTACCCTGTTTAGTTTGAAGCCAATTCTTTTAACTTTCTACTATGTAACTTCTAGCCCAGAACTCGATGGTCTGTTCTAGAATAATCCATCCTTATTGAGAATAGAAATATGCTTCCAGGTTCGCGCCGTGATTGAGGGGCAATTGCTTTCTATAAGAGCTCATGCTGAGAGATTCGGTCTCCCTTCTCCTCCCAAGCGAATGATCGCCACTGGTGGAGCTTCTGCCAATGCTGCCATTTTAAGCATGGTGGCATCCATTTTTGGGTGTGACGTTTATACGGTGCAAAGGCCAGGTTCGCGCTGTGGTTTCACTTTTTGTGGTCTTTAGTTTCTATCATTGACCAATCGAAAGAAAGGGTTTTTAAAAAAAACATTTCTGGAACAGACTCGGCCTCACTAGGGGGTGCTTTAAGGGCTGCTCATGGTTGGCTGTGCCAAAACAAGGGAAGCTTTGTGCCCATTGCGAGCATGTACACGGGGAAGATGGAGAAGACGTCACTCAGCTGTAAACTCGCAGTAAAAGCAAGGGACGATGATACACTTGGTGCTAAGTATGGTTTGCTGATGAAGAAGAGAGTTGAAATCGAGAATGGGCTTGTTGAAAAACTTGGGCGCTTGTGAGCTTTCTTTCTAGTTTTGCTTTTATAGCTTGCCTTGCAGGAACCATTTTCATGAACAATAAGTTACTGATGAGGTAGACCATTTGTTCACACTGAATTTTCCATGTTTAGTCCAATAAATTCAAGCATTTTTTATGTATAGTTCTAATGAAAATCTGAATTTTGTTTTCAATATTTTGATATATGACGACCTTTAAAATTTACAAAAATTACGTGTGGTACACACTGTTTTATTTAGTACTTTCTCTATCGCAAAATGTTCTTCTCGTTCACTATTCATGGTTAAACTTTATTTACTTTATTTATTTATTTTTCACTATTTATTTTGTATGGGAGTAGAATATAACTATGTCATCACTTATTTTGTACAATTTTTTATATAATTTTTAAATATATAAGTTTTATATTAAAACTTTATACTTAATACGGAGTAGTAAACACACGGGAGCATAAGTGGATGTATTGTTGGAATTGAAATCTTTTGTAAAGAATTTTTTTTAATTATAAATATGAGTAAAATAAGACTCTACTTTTGTGACATTATTTTATGTTATTGTCATTGAACTCGGACCTAACGAGATAAGTTTGTGATAGATTATTGAATAAACGGATTAAAGTTTGAGATTATTTAAAAAACGAGTTAAAATTTGAATTATGATTGATCAATAAACCAGGGAGTCCAACAAATAAATGGGTTGGTCGATTCTATGCTAGTATGACTCAAGATTAGATTGCTATCCGGAAATGAATCAGAATTAATTTTTGACAGTTTTTGACCTTTTTTTGACGGAATGAATCAAATAGTACCGCCGTAGATTTTTGTCATCATACCGTAACCGTCTCTGCGCCCAGCTTTATTTCATTTCACAGCCCAGCCCACGCCAGACCACACCACTCTCTCCTTCTCTCATCTTCTTTGGGTTTTGGGTTTTGTCCTTTCCTCTGCATCCGCCTGCAAATCGGCGATGGCGAACCCAAGGTGCTTCCTGGACATAAGCATTGGGGGAGAGCTGCAAGGCAGGATTGTTGTTGAGCTTTACAAGAATGTCGTTCCCAAAACCGCCGAGAACTTCCGTGCTCTCTGTACCGGCGAGCGCGGCGTCAGCCCTCACACCGGCGTAGCCCTCCATTACAAGGTATCTCCTCCATCAATCTCGATTTCGTGAAAAAACACGGTTCTGATTATGTGGTTTAATCGACCTTCTCTTGTTGATTTTGTTTTTGAATTTCTCAGGGAACTTGCTTCCATCGTATCATGAGAGGGTCAATGATACAGGGCGGCGATGTTTCCGCCGGGAACGAAACCGGCGGAGAGTCCATTTACGGGCCGACATTTGAAGACGAGAACTTCGAGCTGAAACACGACCGGAAAGGGACGGTGTCCATGGCCAATGCTGGCCCAGACACGAATGGCTCTCAGTTCTTCATTTCCACAACCCAACAGTCTCATCTCAACGGGAAGAACGTGGTGTTTGGGAAGGTGGTGAGAGGACTGGGGTTGGTCCGGAATATCGAACGGGTGCCCGTTGGGGAAATGGGCTGTCCAGATCTTGAGGTGTGCATCGTGGATTGCGGCGAAATCCCAGAAGGGGAGGACGATGGGACGTGTAACTATTTCAAAGATGGTGACACTTTTCCTGACTGGCCACTCGATCTTGATGTGAAACCAGATGATGTTTCTTGGTGGATTTCTACTACTGGAAGTATCAAGGATTTTGGGAATGCACACTTCAAGGTTCTTATATGCTACTTTTCATTTCCCAGTCACCTGTGGGATAATGTTTGTTGTTGTTCTTGTCCCTGTGTTTTTATCCCTTGTTTAACTTGAGGTGTTATGGTTTGGTTGTTTGTTTTTATGTGGTCGTTTTTGGATGGTTAATAGAGCCTAAACCAACCTTTTTATTCGTATGATTATTAGTATTCCTAACATTTCTTTCATGTTCTTCCCACTTAGAAACAAGACTATAAAATGGCTATAAGAAAGTACTACAAGGCTATACGATACTTGGACATTTGCTGGGAGAAGAGTGGGATTGATGAAGGTGAGTTGATATATTTTTGGTTCATGACATTTGTTCTCTGCACTCTTTGTAATTATTAATCTTGTTTTGAATCTTTGATCGGACTGCAGTGAGTGCCGAGTTCTTGAGGAAAATGAGGTCCAACATATTCTCAAATTGCTCTGTAAGTTATTCACCTCTTCTCTTGATTGCAGCTTTATTTGCTCCTTTACCATGTTATTATGATGTTCTGATAAAATCTGCTTGTTTATTAGGCATGTAAATGTAAGCTTGGAGATTTTGAAGGAGCACTGTTCGACGCTAACTCTTCCATTTCTGATGTTAAGGACAACCCAAAAGCTTTTTATCGCCAAGGGCAGGTTGGTCATCCTCCCAGCCAGCATTGGGACAATAGTTTAGCTGTTTAGTGAAAATGTTGGTCAAAATCTTCAAGTGGTGTATTTAATAATTTTCAGGCATACGTGGGGCTGAAGGCCATAGATGCAGCAGCTGAGAGCTTTACCAAAGCTTTGGAGTTGGAGCCCAACGACAGTGAGTGTCTTTAGGATTCCTTTCATCAAAATCCAGTAAGCAATGATCCGATTCGATCTCCCTGTTTTTTTTTTCAGGTGGTATAAAGAAGGAGCTTGCTGCTGTGAGGAAGAAGGCAAGTGCTATCTACAACATCCTTTCGTTCTATTTTACTGGAATTTTGTATATGTATCTCACTATGTTGCGTTCCTTCTAACAGATTACTGATAGACAAAATCAGGAGAGGAAAGGGTACTCGAAAATGTTCCAGTAGCTTCATTCCTCAATGATGGTAAGGTAAGTGGATGCTTACATTCAGAAGTTGCAAATAAAAACTGGGTATTAGTCCCTCACGAACATCGCTTATTTGCAGGCTGTTATCCCAAAATCTGTCTTTTCTGGTTTTGCGAATGTTCAAATGCCAATGCTTGAACGGAAATTTTTGACTGAACCTAAAGCTGCAAGGGGTGGAGTAAGTTGATTACGCGATGTTGCAAATTTAAGAAGACTTGTTTTTTTTGTTAAATATCATCATCACCCCACCCCCTGTGTGTATTTTTGCATACACTTCTGCTTTCATCCAACATTTTTCTTTTGGGAAAATATATATATATATATATATATATATATATCTGAGATATACGTACATGAATGGTAAATGAAACAAGTTTGTGGAATATAATGAATTTGGTTGTTGTTGTTTTTTTTGCGATACTTATTTTCATTTGAAAGCAAATTAGCGAAGCGAGTGAGAGCGTTTCTCCATTGGTGCCCCCTCCCCTTGAACTGCATCATGTCTAGATTCACACTAGAAACCAACTTCTTCAATAGATCATTAGTTACCAATCTTTTCAAGCATCTCCATGTCTTCTGTACTTGCATCATCAACTGATGATGTTTGTTCATGTGAGCATAATATTCCTCCTTCGAATCATATGCCCCTCTTCGGTCTTTGCTTTCCCGGTCCCCACTCCCCAGTGATAAAACCATCAAACTCCCTTGATGCCAATCCTCTCCATATGCTCAAATTGAAAGTCATCCTTCAATATCTACTTTGTTCTAAGAGTTATGGGCACCATTGTCTGTCATACAAAGGCATATAACAGGTTCAGATACATGTGGTCTTAACTACTCTTAAGGCAACCTAGGCAGACACCCACCCCCCTCCCCAAAACAAAATTTAAAAACAAAAACAAAACACAAAGAAAAAGATTACATGGAAGTATATCTGAGGAGGAATTCTCAATGGATTATTGGCAGCAAAACCACCAACAATGAGATTGAAGCTATTTAAAACTCCCTTTGAGCCTTTGGTCTTGAAACCACCTACTAAAATATTTTTCCTTAAAAATGATTTTCTATCACTTAATGTTACCACTACAAAAAACTCCCGGAATTGGCACGGAATATTAGGCACGGACATTCCGTGCCTACGCCGAAAAAAAGAAAGATGACACATGGCGTGTTTCTATTTGCGTTTTACTTTGGCTCTGCATTTGTCCGTGCCTAATTCCGTGCCAATAGCGTAAACGTTAAGACTTTAACGGTGTTGTCGGACGGCGATTATTCTAACTAATATGCACGGATTTAGCCGTTCCAATCCCTTACCTTTCTCTTAAAAGTCAAAATCGAAATTGTTTTGTCATGGAAATAGTCGTGCCTAAAGCCGTGCCTCTACCCGTAGTACATAATTTTATTTATTTAAACATTTAAATCATACTCATAACAAAAAACTTTTATCTTTTAAATATATTAAAATCGGAAGATAACAAGACTAAAATTAGAGAAGAGTACATCAGGGCCGGTCCTGAGGATTCATCAGCCTGGGCCGAAACAAAAAAAAGGCCCTAAAAATCTTTTATTTAATGATCTAAAAATTCACATATGTAAACTAATTATATCTAAATAATAAATAACGCAATATTATTAAAAGAAAAAAATAAATGACAAAATTAAAGTGTTATAATTACATATCGTAAAACTAAGGCACGGATAAATCCGTGACAAAATTAAATTTTTTTATTTTTTGGAATCCAAGGCACGGATATGCCAGTGACAAAATATTTGAATTTCGAAATTTAATCCCCGCGTATTTGAAAATTTTGAATATTTTGAAAATTTCCAAAATAAAGGCACGGATATGGCCGTGACTAAAAAATTGAATTTCGAAATATAATTCCCCGCGTATTTGAAAATTTTGAAATTTTTTGAATATTTTGAAAAGTTCCAAAATAAAGGCACGGATATCTACGTGGCTTTTTTGGCACGGACATGTACCGTGCCTATTACAATATTTTATAAATGCTATCGGGACAAAAAAATCCGTGGTTTAGTCGTGCCTAAATATGAACGGGGCGATTCCCACGGGCAGATCCGTGCCTAATATCTTTAACGTTATTCTTGCAACCGTTACTTTGGAACGAATTTGTTACAAGCGACGCCGTCTCTATCGTTGGCACGGACGTGATTTCCGTGCCAAACAGTTTGGAGCTTCGAAATTGGCAGCCTTTCGTATCCGTGCCTAGTAGCATAGCCACGGGAAACTAAGGGGCTGTTTGTTTCAGCCTCTTAATGGTTCAGATGTCTGAATGGTTCAGCACTTAATGGTTCAGACTGTTTGTTTCAACCTCTTAATGGTTCAGATGTCTGAATGGTTAAGAGATTTGCCTCTGAATGGTTAAGTATTATACAGAGTCTGAATGGTTAAGACCTCTTATCTGAATTGATCAGACATTTGTCTTTGAATAGTTAAGCAATATACTAGCTCTTAATGGTTCAGACCTCTTACTGGTTCAGCACTTAATGGTTCAGACCTCTTACTGGTTCAGCACTTACCCATTCAGAATTTGCCAAACAGCCCCTAAAACTGTTGTCCGTGCCAAAAGCCGTGCCAATCCCGCGTTTTTTTGTAGTGTACCAATAAATTAGAATTGAATATTTTTAAAGAAAATACGGAGTATTTTTTTTCTCCAAATAAACTTAGCCTAAATATCAATTATGTACTATCCTCTGATTTAAAATTTAGTATCTCCAAAGCAGTTAATACAATGAAAGACAAATAAATAGTCAAACCAGGTTAACAATGCCAAAATTGTCCGTGCTAATGTTATACTGGTAGTGAGTTATGGTGACTCCTAGCAAATGCTTAAATTTTCCACGCTTGCAATAAACTGACATCCAAGTCTAATTTCAATTTTCTCATATGATTGTTCCATTTTATTCTGTCCAATTTTACATATTTTAATCAACAACCTTCCAAGAAGTCACCCTTCGTATTTAATTATATGGAGCAGACTGATTTTTCTATGGTGTAGTCCTCACCGTCTCTCAAATTATAAACATTTTTCACAAATCTGTGATCAAAGCCTAATTTACTTCCTTTCAGTGTTCGTTTGGCCGTCTGAGGGACCCTCAAGATGTGGTTTATCCTTTTTTTTATAAACAAATATTGTAATAGCTCTCGAAAAAATTACGAAATACTCCCTCCGTTCCGGAGTATTCGTCCAGTTTTGACTTTTGGAACTGTTCATCTAAGCACTTTGACTTATCAAATTTTCTCAATGTGTAAGCCTAAATATAGTCATGTGTGATCTTGTTTGATTTGTCTTAACATATAGATTATTAATATATAATTTCTATAATTTTTTAATATACAAATTACAAGATAAAATGGATTAAATAAGTGCATTGGATGGTGTGTAAAAATGAAAGTGGACAAATACTCTGGGACGGAGGTAGTATTCTCTAAGTTAAAGATGGTAGTCAACATAATGCATGAGTTGTGCAAGTTGAACATGGTGCATGCAAAATAAGTTTTTTTAAAAAAAAATAAAAAGGTTGAGTGGCTTAAATGATTGTTAAGAAAATAGTGCTGACTTTCTTAGTAAAATAGTGTTGAAATTAGTTGTAATTTAAAATAAAATTTTTGAAATTGAATAAATATTGACTTGGTCTTTTTTAAAGTTGAAAAACGGATTACTCTCTCCATCCGGAAATGATTTTTTCATTTAACTTTTATTCGTCAAAATTTGTAAATTCTGACCTCAGTATATAGAAAAAATATATTGTGTTTCGATATAAATATAATATCAATAGCTCCCTTATGAAATGTAGTTTTGAAATATCAAATCTTCATAAAGTATATTCTTATATAAATATAGATATTAATGATTAAAATATTACATTAAAGACCATATAAAATCAAATGAAAAATTATTTCCAGACAGAAGAAATATTAAATGCAACAATTTTAACTTTTTTCTACAATTGATTACACGGTGGATCCATTGGTCAAAACAATCAATATCAATATATTACGGAGTAACATTTAACACCATCTATATCTTATCGGCCAACTATAGCATTCATTACGGAGTAAATGAGTAATTAAGCAACACCAGCTTTTTATGTCTCATACACGGATACACCCCAATCCAATTTAATTGACTTGACACTGAAATATTTGAATTTGAATAAAAAATAGTTTTATCCCATCTTTGATTTAATTTGTTTAAATTAGATTTGAATCAGAACTAAATCAAAACCCAAGCCTTATCATCATCATCCCTACCTATTTATTCAAAGGATCAAAGCACGTTTAATTAGGTAATCACTCTCTATTTTATTCACTCATAGAGCAAAACATTCAGTTTGACAGATTTATCTGTTTGCTTTCTTCTGTTTGGGCAATCCATTCTAATAAGTTTCTTCATGATTTGATTTTATCCACTTTTTCTGTACTTCTTTTCATCTGAAAGCAGCTTGGCGAAGCGGGTGAGAGCGTCTTCATTGGTGCCCTCCCCTTGAACCGCTTCATATCTTCCGCTGTCCAAATTCACCCTCGAAACTGATTTCTTCAGCAGATTGTTGCCAATCTGTTCCAGAAGGTCCATGTTTTTCGCACTCGCATCGTCAACCGATGACGTCGACCCTGTGAGCATGTCATCCTGTCCAAACATAACAAATGTTGTAACAAGTTTGTTCTTTTCCAAGACATATACTCTCTCCGTCCCAAAAAGATTGGTACATATTAACTTTTTGGGAAATTAATGGAATGATATTTTGGTGTTAACTTTCCAAAAATACCCTTGATGTGATGGGTAAAAGTAGGATGTGATGGATAGATTATTAGGAAAAAGGTAGGGTATGAAAAAGTAAGGGGTAAAAGTGGTTTTTTAATAGAAATGTAACGGACTTTACGGAACGCAGTTTTTTCAAAACGTGTCGGGACAGAGGGAGTATTTTACCTGAAGAATTAACATAGACGTATACCAACCATTCACAGACACACACGCATACACTCAATGTCTTTGGAATGTTTGGTGTACAAATAGGATACCTCATTTTGGTGTACCCTAGCATTGCCAGTACCTGAATTCTAAGATAGTTTTTCTCGTCGCGGAGGGATTGGAATAGGGTGGAAACATGAATGTCGACCATATCAGCACTGGCAGCTCCATAGATGTCTATCAATGGAGTCCGGCCGTTGTTGAAGACCCAAGCGAGGGAGCCCCAGGTGGAGGCCGCCGCGGATGTATACTTCTCTTCGTTCTTTGCTGTCCCAGTCCCCAGCGATAGGACCAACATTCTTTTGGTGTCAACCCTCTCCATGTTCTCGAACTGGAAGTTCCCAGTCATCATCTCCTTTGAGAGAAGGGTTATGGCCATCATTGTCTGTTGTTACAAATTCAACCAATTAAGTCATCAAGACATTATATATAATTGATTTAGAGATCACCAATTCAACTTTGAACAGTTTTTGATGAGTATATTAATTAGAACAAGACCACATATGTATAGTGAGTGTATAATTTATTCATTTTATAGTTGATATTGTACTTAGTCTCACACTCTCACACCACCTCAACTTACACAATAATTAGCCCACATGAAATGTGTTTGATTGATTTGATCTAGAAAGTAAGTTGAAGCGTCTCACATCGGAAATTAGAGAGAAAAATTAATCGGTATATAAATTATTGACTTGAACTAAATTATACAGGGTAGATTAAATTCACTCTTTTAATATGATTCGACTTAAATATCTTATGACCTAATCTAATAACTTTTGCCTCATCCTGAATTCTACTACTATTATGGTATCAAAGCGAATTCTGATTCACCTCGTTTGTCAAGGTTTCTACTAAAAGTTCATTCCTAATGACCCTATCCTTTGCCCCAGTTGTCCTTGTGGGGTGCCCTAGTTGTCCTTGCGGGGGCAACTAATGTTAGGGAGACACCAACATAGGTATCTCATTTGTACACTAAACTAACACAGAAACATGGGATACCCTATTTAGTGTCCTCTAGTATTGCCCTTTGAGGATAGAAAGATCTATATTTTGCTCTGGTTTTTCGTTACCGACATTTTTAGTCGAGTCTTTTGACAGAAAAGGGAAAATAAAAAAATGCATTGATAAGGAGTAGTCCTTCTCACCGGATTGTTGGCAGCAAGTCCGCCATCAACGAGATTAAAGCTATTTACGCCTCCACTTGAGTTTCTGGTCTCGAAATAGTAAGGCGGGAAGAACGTCGGTGCCGCCGACGTACTCAGACATATGTCGGAGAGTAGTGCATTCTTCGCCGGATTTGCTTTTGCCTGCAACCAAGCACCAGATGAATTTCTTCAAGTCTTATCAATTTTGCGAACGAAACACCGGCAATATGTGTGTGTGTCAGTGTGTGTGTATATAGATAGGAAGAAACGTACATCGGAGGTGGTGAAAATGATGGGCTGCAAACGCTTGATGTCAAAAGTAGGAATGACGGTATAAGTCAGCGTCTGGTTCATCGTCGTGTTCCCAAGCAATCCCCTCACCAGTGATTTCAGATACTTCCCGTCGTACTTTGGCCCCGCCAGTAAGTTCAAGTTGTTCCGGCTTCACAAATCCAAATCCAAACCCAAACCAAACATGTTAGAGGCGGCCCTGATCAAGACGTTATATATCAATCAAAATTAAATTGAGTTTGAAAAAAATGATGATGATGATGATGATTACGTTATGAGAGGGAATATTTTGGGCCCGTTGTCCTTGTAAAAGGGGGTGATGTTCTTGGCATCGTAGAGGGGACGGTTGTCCTTGTTGGGAGCGGTGATCATGGTGGTGACCAGCCCCCCGGTGCTGGTTCCGGCCACCACGTCGAAATAGTCGGCGATCCTGGCGCTGGGGCCGTCCAGCTCCTGGAGTTTGGATTCGAGAAACGCCAGGATGGTGCCCGGAATGATCCCCCTTATTCCTCCCCCGTCCACGCTCAGAACCGTCACCATATTCGCCTTCGTCGCCGCCGCCGCCGCCGCATGAGGAGGCCCCAACAAGAACATCATTGCCATGAAGGCCGCCATCGCACGCAACAGAGCCATTGTTTGCAATAGAATTAATTGCTTGTAACTTTGGTAAAATGATGGGTGGGTTTTGATGATGATGATGATGGTTATCTTCAATCCAACTCAACCCATATATAATGGCGATCTAACGTAAATGGCCCACCAAGTCAACCATTTATTATAATGGAGGGGGGGGGAGACGATTTCCTGGGGAGTTCACACCCAATTTTCACATCTGACAACGAATAAATGGCATTGGCGTGAGGAAAAACAGGGGAGGATAAATAAGGTATAGTAAAGGTGTGTGTGTATGTGGGTATGATCTGTCGACGTCGGCCACCGCCGGATGGTGACATGCGGTGGGAAATCACGTTGAAAGGCAGAGGATTTGGGGGGATTTCCAATTGGGAGGTGAAACGTGTACAGAGTTTTGAGCGGGGCAGCATTATTCATTTAATGCTTCTTCTAATTTAATGTTTCCCCCCAAGTCAATCATTATCCCTTTTTATTTGCAACCACCTGTGGTGTTTGGGTTTCCCCTCTTTGTTTCTATTCTTTTGGGGTAAATTTAAACACATAAATAGTCTTCAGCCCTATCCGCGGCTTTGTTACTTGTTTCTATTACAGTTAGTTAGTTTTTAGTGTTTTGAATATTTATCGTTTGGAAAGTGAATTTCAAAAGGCTAATTATGTGAGAAAATTACTAAAATGGCTAATCGATTGCTAGTCTTGCCAGTTCACCATATTTCCTGCTAAAAATTTTGTGGGTAGAATTGACAATTCGGAATTCAGATTCTAAGACGCGAAGTTGTTAGTGAAACGCCAAGGGTGAGACGTTTCGCGTTTGGCCCAGAGAGAATTTTGGAAAGAGAATATTGACATTTGGTTTATTACTTTCACATAGGAAACAAACACCTAATAATAAGAAATGAGTGCTTCACTCCCATAATGCCAATCCCAAACAACAAGCCCTCTATTTTCTACATTACACATGCACAAACACGAATCTGAGCTAGCCAAACCACCTCGCAACTTTTGGGCCAAATATAATACTTGTATCCACTCATGAAGGTGTGCCCAACATATCACAAGGCGTCCTGGTCCAAATTCTTTTTATTCACTTCCTCATTGTCAAAGTATTTGTTTACTTTAACTTTTTAAATTGGCTAAAATCCATCATTGGTCCTTCAACTTTATCAGTTTTGCATGATTGGTCCTTCAAGTTTCAAAAGTTCATAGATAGTCCTTCAAGTTTATGAGTTCTGCACCATTTGTCCTTCAAGTTTCAAAAGTCCATAAGTAGTCCTTCAGGTACACGTCAGCCCTCTATATGAAGTCTTTTTGACAGTAAATATTAAAAGTTAAACGAAATATTAGTTTCATATAATACGAGTAAATTCCATTAGGCACGACTACTCCGTATTATATAGAGCTAGTATTCCATTTAGCTTTTAACATTTACTATCAAAAGGACCGCATCTAGAAGGCTGACGTGTACTTGAAGGACTATTTATGCACTTTTATAACTTGAAGGACCAATCGTGCATAACTCATAAAGTTGAAGGACTATCTATGGACTTTTAAAACTTGAAGGACCAATCGTGCACAATTGATAAAGTTGAAGGACCAATGATGGAGTTTAGCCTTTTAAATTAGAATATAGACATTTTTATTAACAACTATATTAAATTTACATTACATATTTGATAGGTCTAAATCCAATATTGATTGGTCTAAATCAGTCAATAGAATCTTCAAAGATCTTGGTCAACTAATTTAAACCGGTGAAATATCTAATAAAACACGGCCCGACTAATAGAGGATCAACGTTTGTCACACTTTAGGACTTTGGGGTTGATTGATCAAGTGAAATTTGCACTGAATAGGACTAAAACATAAGTCATTTCCCAATGTAGGGCTTAAACTTTTTTATTCCCTAAATAGGACTTAATAATGTCTAGTGAGAAAAATAATGCCCAAGTGATGCTAGATATGTAGTTAATAATGACTAATAAATAATGACCAATGGTCCTACATTGGAAAATAAAAAATATGATCCTATATTGAGAAATTCATTATGTTTTAGTTCTATTTAGGTAAATTACTCTATAATTTTATGCTTTCAGGACGTGCAAATCAAATAAGTTTTTAACACCGATGGATGATTTGATGATTGAGAGCTACAATTGAAATATGTAAATGGGTTCCAAGCAAGTTCGGACGATCCTACTTCCTCCGTCCCAAATTATTTGTCACATTTCTATTACCGAGGCAAAATATCAAGTTTTTTCAATTCATTTTATTTACATATTGGTAAAGAAATAAAAAATAAAAGCTACATATCAAAAAACTACATGAAAAGTTTTTCGAAATAAGAGGTGTCAAGAATATTTTATTTTATCAAATAACCAATGAAAACGTCAAAATAAACAAAAGTTCCTGCGACCGCTGAAAAAGCAAATGTTGTGAATATTTAGGGACGAAGGGAGTATAATTGAGTAATACTCCGTACATTTTAGTTGAGGTCACATCATCATATCGTGATAGGCAATATACACAAATCAAACTTCATGTGGCTACAATATGCGTATCATATTTATGTCCATAATAAAGACATCATGGTTTGATCGGTTTAATTGATTATATCACCAATGTTAATAAAATGGAATAAAATTTCTAATGTATTTTAGAGATAAATTTAATTAAATCATTTTTATACTCATGATAAAAATTAATTATCTAATTGTACTATATTCCGTAATTTAATCTACAATAGCTAGTTAGGAAAATGGTCAAATATCAAATAAATTAACTCAATCAAGTATTCCAAACAAATCAACACGAACAATTACTGTAAAAAAACCCCAAACAAATAGTAGTAGACTAGTAGTGAATAGCCTACCTAACAAGACCCTTATTTGGGGATCATATACGAAGTATGGGCTATGAGCATATCCAGTACTATTCCGCACTAGTCGGTATGAAAATATGGAACCCGGGGTACAATTCATTAACTACTTCTCCGACACGAAACTAATTCGACCGGCATGGATGAGTCAACTAGTAGTTGGACAAACTCGACTATTAATTAATACTCCATTCAATCTCATCAAAAAAAAAGTAGAACTCCCACCTCACACCAAGAGGATAGTGAGTGTGGTAAATTATGGTATAATCTCAATTTGATTCTTAGAAAGGCCGTCCCGGACGCACAAGCAATTATTACAAATACTCCGTAATAAAACTCTCACATTGTCGTTGTCAGAATCCGACCCTAAGATCAATGGACTTGATATCCTCTCCTTAGACCAATTGACCTACCTATGCGGGCTTATTCAATCTCATAAAAAAAGTTACGGAATATTAATTTCTAATTTGACTTAAATTATATTCAAAAAAATTTAAAAATAAAAATATTTATTTAAAATTGGTTTAAGTAGAAGAGACATCACATAACACTTCTGTCTCTCATGCCACATCAAAAAGGTAGGGATTAGAAATTATTATCTCCAATGCTTGGTTCCTCTTTTTTCATGCCACAACTACAATTATACTCCGGGTAGAATATAATAGTAATTAAAATATCACATAAGAGATAAAAGGTAAAAAAAAGAAAAAAAAAGAAAAAAATTACTCTGTAAAAAATGAAGTGAAATGAAATGGGACGGCCCTGCGACTCTGCGAGAGAGAAATAAGAGTTGGATTGGACTCATTTTTCTTCAGCAGTGGGCATGCTCTAGGTCCAGTTCCTTTATATGGAGTATCAGCGTTTTGGGCCGAGTAATTTAAAGGTCTAGAAACTTAAATTTAAAGTACACATATTTTTAAAAGTTACTAGTGGATAATATTTTTCTTCCGTTCTAATTAGGATAATTTATATAAATAAGCCTAAATTATACTCCGTAATAACTTTCTTAATATAGAACCATATATTTTTATTTTCCAATGTAGGATCATTGGTCATTATCTATTAGTCATTATTCAACTAAATGTCCAACATCACTTGGACATTATTCTTCTCACTGGTCATTATTAAGTCATATTTAGGGAATAAAAAAGTTTAAGTTCTACATTGGGAAATGACTTATGTTTTAGTCCTATTCAGTGCAAATCTCACTTCTAATTAAAATTTTCATTTTAATTCTATTTTGTAGTCTCATACTCCGTTTATTAGAATTTAAATATGATTTTGAATAAGTAAATGTTACTGAGTATACAAATTTGATGTATCAAAAGTACTACTCCGTACATTTTAAAATAAATCCAAAATTATATTAAATTTTATATAAGTGAAAGTATTTTTTAATAATTTTTTTGTCAAAGTGATAAAAAAGTTAAATTATAAGATGAATTCTCAAGTGGATGAAGTATACTCAAAACAAGTCATGTTTGATGATAGTGTTTTCAATTAGTTTTCGTATTTTGGATAATATTTTAATGATACAAATTAATTTTCAAAATGCCAAAATTAATGATATTTTTATATATATTTTTTTAAATGTCAAAGTAAAACGCTAAATTTGTTACCAAATAGACACACATAGAGCTGGCAAATCGGTCGGTCAGGTCGGGTTCGGGTTCGGTCACTTCAAGTTCGGGTTATTTCGGGTTCGGGTCAATTCGGGTTCGGGTTGAGAACTGTATGTTCATGACCCAGTGTCATCGGGTTCGGGTCAACCCAACGGGTTATGACTTTGGTTTTTTAAATTTTTAAAATCACATTAACGCTTACATTTTCTATTAAATAAATTTAAAATATCAAAAAAAAGTATTAAATCTATAAAATTATTTTATTTTAAACTCTAAAGTAGTTTTTAGATATATAAATCAATATAAGGAATTTAAAAATGCTTAAGTTTTGGTAAAAAGTAAGATAATTATGCAATATCATTAAAATTTTGTCTGAAAATATAAATTTATACACCAAAAACGAGTAAAAAAGTGTATAATTTTGAAAAATTCTTACTCTAGCGGGTCGGTCAGGTCGGGTTCGGGTTCGGTCGGGTTTGACCCATTTTTAGCGGGTCATTTCGGGTTCGGTCAACTTCGGGTTCGGTCATCAAAACCTTTGTTCAAAACCCAGTGTTTTCAGATCGGGTTTCGGATCAAAAACAGGTCGGGTCACTTTTTGCCAGGTCTAGACACACACCACATTACATATTCCAACACACCTTCTTTTGACTTTTTTATATTTACAAAATTGCTTAATGGTTAAACAGAGACTTAGGGACTCTGTACTAGACCTGACAATCGGGTCAATTTGTTTGGTTCTGGTTCAGGTCTCTTTCGGATATGTGTTATAATCGGTTCGGGTCGGTTCGGTTCGGGTTAGTTCGGTTCCGGGTTTATTTTGATTTGACTGGTTTTCGGTTCGGTTTCGGTTTCGGTTTGGGTTTGTATCTATTCAGGTTTATATCGGTTCGGGTTTGTATCAGTTCGGGTTTGTATCGATTCGGGTTTATATCGATTCGGGTTTGTATCGATTTAGGTTTATATTATTTCATTTAAATATGTTTTTTTAGAAACACATCAACATATGTAAAAATATATCGGTAATTCTTTTTCTCCAAGTTCATTTGATAAATGAAATTTTAATAAATTTGATCCATTTCGGGTCTAATCGGTTTCGGGTCTAGTCGGTTCCGGGTTTAATCGGTTCGGGTTTAATCGGTTCAGGTTAAGTCGGGTTCGGATCTAAATCGGGTCTGAATACATTCGGTTCGGTTTCGGTTCGGTTCGGATCATTTTGGGTGTTCGGTTCTATTTCAGTTCTTCAATTTTTGGGTCAATTTGAGTTTGGTTTCGGGTTATCGGGTTTGGGTCAATTTTGCCAGGTCTACTCGGTACATTAGGTCCCAAGTTCGATTCTTTAGCAACCACCTATTTTAGTGTAATTCTATTGCTTTGTAATTAAAAAAACACTCCAACATTCTATATTTTTTAGGAGAATAACCCATACCCATTTTGCAACTATACATTCACAAAGAAAATAAGGCCAGGTAAATATAGAAATATGATACTCTAAAAAATGAGAGTGATATATGTGTCATACATAATGTACTCGTTAGATATATCATCATTTAGTATACACTATCAGCATTATATTACAGGATAATGTTTGCAATGTTATTCACGACCTATTTTAACTACAGGATCGGTGATGTTATCTCATTAAAATGCCCACTAAGAAAATTTAGTAGGACATAACTTAATCAAAGGGAAAAGAACACAACATGTAATGTACCCCACAAACTAATTTATATTTTCAAATATGTAAAGTCTAATTTTCCGTGTGAGTTTTTTTGAAGCTATATCTAAGGGGGGTATATTCAATTAGGATTCTGATGGATTGTTTTGGATTTTGAAAATCTGTAGGTATTCAATTCTGATTTTAAAAAATCTTTTAAAATATGATTGTATTCAATCCAGATTTGAAAAAATCCTTCCAAATATGACAGTATTCAAAAATTGATAGATTTGTAAAGATTTTTAATTATAAGGATTTCAATGGATTTTCATGCCTTACTTATTAATATAATTCCAGATTTGAAATCCCACCAACAACCCTAGGATTTCGCCAGACTTTCTTCCGCACTAACTAGGTTCACTTCTCATCTTCTTTTTCGATCCGTCGGCATAGCACTGGACGACTTCTCATCTTCTTCTTCAACTTCTCTTCTTCTTCTTCAATCCGTTGCTAGACTCCTCTCTTCTCGCGGAGCTCTAAGAAGGAAGCCAGATTCTCAATCTTTCAGGTCTTTAGCTCTCGTTCCAGATTCAATCCTTCTAAGAGGGAAGGAATCCAGATTCAATCCTTCCACGAAGGACATAGGCTCGCCGGCGATGGCAGGGACGACGATGGACGGGGATGGAGACGGGGAAGAAGAAAAAGGGGAATTTAAAGAAAGAGGAGAAAGAAGAAGAATAAATAGGAGGAGGGGAGAAAGAAGAGAAAGAAAGAAAGAAAGGAGAAGGAAGGAGGAGGAACGAAGGAGAGAAGAGAAAGAAGGAGGAGGAGAAAGAAAAAGAAAGAAAGAAAAATTAGCAGAAAGGAAAAGAAGAAGAAGAAGAAGGGGGCGTAGGAGATGGGAAGAAAAACAATTGGAGTGAGGCTGAGAAACAGAGAAACAAAGAAGAATGAAAAAAAGTAAATGGATTCTAACAAATCTATCAAAATCTATGTTAAAATCTCTCTAATTCTGCATAAACTTAAAATAATCTTTTGATTTTATATAGTCTACAGATTCTAACAAATCTATCAAAATCTTTTAAACTCTGAATTGAATACACCCCCCTAAGTAAACTTCTAGTAAACAAGTCTGTTAGGTTTTCACTTGATTTGATATGAAGGACATGGATAGCTCCCTCCTTTTGCAAGTCTTGTGTTGAGAAATGCTTTAGTGAGACGTGTTTCATTTTGCCTCCTTTGGCGTATCCTTCATAGTCTAAGCAAATTACATGGTGCATTATCTTAATGGATGATAATCGAGTCATTGATTTTGTTTTAAACCACATGCATGCTCCATGTGGTAAATATTTTGTTTTTGAACTCCCACCTCACACCAAGAGGATAGTGAGTGTGGTAAATTATGGTATAATCTCAATTTGATTCTTAGAAAGGCCATCCCGGACGCACAAGGAATTATTACAAATACTCCGTAATAAAACTCTCACATTGTCGTTGTCAGAATCCGACCCTAAGATCAATGGACTTGATATCCTCTCCTTAGACCAATTGACCTACCTATGCGGGCTTATTCAATCTCATAAAAAAAGTTACGGAATATTAATTTCTAAGTTGACTTAAATTATATTCAAAAAAATTTAAAAATAAAAATATTTATTTAAAATTGGTTTAAGTAGAAGAGACATCAATGACTCGATTATCACTTTTTAAGCAAATTACTCGATTATCATCCATTAAGATAATGCACCATGTAATTTGCTTAGACTATGAAGGATACGCCAAAGGAGGCAAAATGAAACACGTCTCACTAAAGCATTTCTCAACACAAGACTTGCAAAAGGAGGGAGCAATTCTTAAATAAAAATCCTTCATAGTCTAAGCAAATTACATGGTGCATTATCTTAATGGATGATAATCGAGTCATTGATTTTGTTTTAAACCACATGCATGCTCCTTGTATATGATTGATCTTCAATCTTTACCACACTTGTTCTCATTCGGGGTCATATAGTGCTATCAATTCAGGCATTCAACTTGATTTGATGATTTATCGTTAACGCTTGCTCTGTTACTTTTCAAGAAATTGTCGTACCGCCATATATAAACATGTAACCTACCTAAGATCACACTTAAAAAATGATATTTGTGACCCAACTTCAAAAATCACCATTGTATTTTTTCTTCAAAGAGTAAATTCAATACCTGGTCTTCTAAAATTAGAGTTTTTTCATGTTTAGTCATTAATGATTAAAAAATACGTTTGTAGCCTTTCGTTTGTGAGTATTTTTTATGGATAGTCCTTTGTTTGACATTCAACACTATTAATGTTTAATTGAAAGTTAAAAATATAATTTCACATCGATCTTAGGCTCGACCACGTATTTTGGTGTCGATCAGCTTGATGGGCAACACATCAATAATGAATATGACTGTCAACTAAGATTCTGACCACCAACTACAACCGTGGACTATGGTTGTAGTAGGCGGCGACTCCCGCAGATAAAGGACATATCAACAACGATCATTGGCCTTTGCTAACAAGAAAGATGTAGAGTAAGAACATAATACTCGAGAGTATTTGTTAATAAAAAATTAATGTTCTATTTTTATTCAACTAATTTTTTTTCTACTTATAATTTATTTTATCAGAGGTTCAGATCAAAGTAATTATGTCAAATCAGTAACAACTTTAAATTACACCGCATAATTCAATCAGACTAAATTCATTCAGATTAAATCAGATGAAGAAAATACAATTTAAATATGGAAAGCTCTCTATTTTAAAAGATCAGAATTTTTTTCTTTTTTAAAACAAGAATTATATATTTTGAACTTTTGATAAGTATGATAATTGATGAGAAACCATAAACATACAAAGGTTTGAGTGCCTAAAATGTAAATTGACACTAATTTTCTTTCGTTGCTTCTACTGCTTGTCATTAAGGACGTTTATAGATACTCTTTGATCTGGAGATTGAGAGTTCAATTGTCGGGAAGAGATCCATGGAGTGGGCAACGCTTCAGCATTTAGATCTCCGGCACGTCGACCGGAGCTCTAAAACCTTGCAGCCTCACGCTGCCGCTTTCCACCCCATTCAGGCACTCGTATCTGTAGCCGTCGGCACGTACGTCATCGGTAAATTCTGAACTTCTGCAGTTCTTCATTTGCGTCCCCGGCACTCATTATACAGTACCCTGCTTTGATTTCATTCTATTTGTTAAAAGTATTTGTGTGATTAAGCTTTCTGTAACTTCAGAATTTGATGCATTTACTGGATGTAAGATCGCTGCCATAGACATCGGATCGCCAGTTGTGCGCATGGCTTATAGCCCGACAAGTGGGAATGCCATTATTGCTATACTCGAGGTTAGCTTCTAAAGCAGCTGGATTCACTTCAGATTTTCAGAAGGCGCGTTTTTTGGCTGATTAAGATTTCGGACATTCATTTTACTAATGTTTGCTATCTTTTGGTGTGGCTGATGGTTGCCCCCTATAATTTTCAGGATTGTACAATTCGATCATGTGATTTTGATGTTGAGCAAACCTGTGTGCTCCATTCTCCTGAGAAAAGGACCGAACAGATTTCTTCAGACACAGAAGTTCATCTTGCCTTGACTCCCCTTCAACCTGTAGTATTTTTCGGTTTTCATCGCAGGATGAGTGTGACAGGTATATAAATTTATCAAATATGGTTGGATTGGTTGATCTAGTCACAGGCATTTTTCTTGCTTTAATCTAGTTATTCTGGTAGAGAATAAGAGAATTAGAGATGTGCTATTTTATTGGTAGCTTGTTTCATAGCCATTAAGGAAAACAGATTTCTTTTAGTTACATTATTATCAGCCAGTGAGAAGGGTGGATCAAATGAAAAAATAGACATGTGGCTAGAGGAAGGGCTAGAGTTAAGAAAATTTGGCACGAAGTGGTCAAGAGTGATATATGCAAGAATGATCTAGCTGCAGATATGATATATGATAGGGTGCAATGACATTGTTTGATCCATGTAGCCGACCCCANTGCTTTAATCTAGTTATTCTGGTAGAGAATAAGAGAATTAGAGATGTGCTATTTTATTGGTAGCTTGTTTCATAGCCATTAAGGAAAACAGATTTCTTTTAGTTACATTATTATCAGCCAGTGAGAAGGGTGGATCAAATGAAAAAATAGACATGTGGCTAGAGGAAGGGCTAGAGTTAAGAAAATTTGGCACGAAGTGGTCAAGAGTGATATATGCAAGAATGATCTAGCTGCAGATATGATATATGATAGGGTGCAATGACATTGTTTGATCCATGTAGCCGACCCCACCTAGTGGGATAAGGCTTGGTTGTTGTATTATCATCATCAGTATCCCCAAGTCAAGACGGGCATGTTTACACCCTAGTTGAGGCTGGACTTCCATCTCAATTTCTAAATGGAGGAACAAAGCGTGATAATAGGAAATAAAAAGAGTATAGATGTTACTAAATAGAAGGCAACTCCCCTAGCCCCCCCCCCAATGATATGGCTGCATATATGATATATGAAAGGGTGCAATAACATCATTTGATCCATGTAGCCGATCCCACGTAGTGGGATAAGGCTTGGTTGTTGTATTATCATCAGTATCCTCTAGCCAAGATGGTCATGTTTACAGCCTAGTTGAGGCCGGACTTCCCTCTTAATTGCTAGATGGAGGAAAAAAGCATGATAATAGGATATAAAAAGAGTATAGATGTTACTAAATAGGAGGCAGCTCCCCTAGTCTTCTCCCCCCCTCCCAACCCCAACCCCAATCCTATCAATGTCTAAGTGTGTCATTTTGTCAATCATCATGATCATTGTTTACTGCTATTTAGGTATAAAAAGAGTTGAGCTCCTATTTAGGTACTATGCCAATGCTTTACTCCTGTTTATGTATTTAGCCATAAAAAGAGAGGAACTAAAAGTAGTGTGCACTGTGCAGAATATTATTGTGCCATTTTCCATCCTCTAAAAAGTTGTTGAAATTGTGGTAGCAATTAAAATACTGTGCTGTATTCCCCTGAATTTATACAGGAAGGCATCGACTAATCATTGAAAAAAATAATTTAGAACTCTGTAATATAGTTTAACACCTGTTCTCTGCCCCCCCCCCTGCTTGGGATTCAACACTGCACTCTTGTCTTAAAAAAACTTCAATTTCTCCTTGAAGCCTGTCAAAGAAAACCGGCACTGTACCACAAGTATATGGAAAAGTAAATAGCATTCTCAGTGATGATGTTGCTAAATGTGTCTTTAGATGTTCTAAAATATTTACCATTTTCTTGGGTGAAGTTGTTGGAACTGTCGAAGGTGGGAAAGCACCTACGAAAATAAAGACAGACTTGAAGAAACCTGTTGTCAATCTTGCATGCCACCCACGACTTCCTGTTTTGGTAACTAAGAGTTCAAGACATTTATCGTTTCCTTATTTTACACTGTGAATTGCTTTTTTCCATCATCTGGCATATTTTTTACTCTTTATTGTGATTCCAGTATGTAGCTTATGCAGAAGGTCTAGTTCGAGCTTACAATATCCATACATATGCTGTTCATTACACTCTACAACGTACTACTGTAAACCTTTTTCCTCTATTTTATCATTCATTGGATTTGAAGAGGCTCTCACTTGATTTTCTAGCTTCATGAATAAAAAATATTGATATTTTGTAGTTGATAATACTATTAAGCTGATTGGTGCTGGTGCGTTTGCATTTCATCCAACACTGGAATGGCTATTCATTGGTGACAGGCGTGGGACACTTATTGCATGGGATGTATCCACAGAGAGGCCTATGATGATTGGAATGTATGTTACTTGTGTCTATTTTGTCCAGTTTTTATATTTCAATAGGTTGCATTTGATCAGAACGTTAGTGATTATTTTTGTTGAGTTAGCAACATTATTCATATTTATATCTTATTACTAATTATTAATTTATTATAATTTTATTTCTTTTCTCTCGCATAAGTGGTTCTGACCACTCTGATATTTCGATGTAATTCCAGCACGCAGGTTGGTTCTCAGGCAATTACGTCCCTTTCTTGGCTACCATTGTTGCGGGTGATCGTTACACTGTCCAAGGATGGAAGTATCCAAGTCTGGAAAACAAGAGTGATACTGAATCCTAACAAGCCTCCTATGCAAGCAAATTTTTTTGAGCCTGCTGGTTTGTACATTGATTGTTTTTTACAAAAAATAAAAATAACATATTTAATATGAATTTGTAACAATAATGCGCTGAAATTCATTTCAAGTGTAAATGTATATGGGAAGAAAAACATTATACTCCCTCCGTCCCAAAATGAAGTTAACAGTTTGACTAAACAGATTTTAAGAAAAGTGTTGAAAAGTAAAAAGTGTTGTTAAAGTTTGTTTTGAAGAGAGAGAGAGAGAGAAACGTTGTTAGCCACATGTTCCTATCTAATAGAAAATTAAGGAAGTGTAAACATTTTTTTGGGACATCCCAACCAGGAAGGTGTAAAGGGAGTAATTTTCAAGTCATTTCCCATTTTTTAGCATGATATCTATTTCTCTTTATATACAAATTTCTGGTAAAATTCCCTGGGAAATACTGCAGGACGTCATAAACCATGCTTTGTAAAACAATATTTGATATTGTTCAGTGTTTTTTGTTTTTTGATTCATATTGCTATATGATTTTTTTGTAGCAATTGAATCAATTGATATCCCTCGGATTCTTTCACAGCAAGGGGGAGAAACAGTTTATCCACTTCCAAGAGTTAAGGCTTTAGAAATTCACCCAAAACTGAACCTAGCAGTATTGCTTTTCGCGGTGGGTTTTAACTTTGTGCAAGTGTGAATGTGGTAAAGATAGATGACTTTCAGGAACACCTTAAGATATGTTGGTCTTTCTCAACAGAGTATGAGCGGTGGCGACAATAGGAAAAACAAAGCTGCTTATACCAGAGAAGGAAGGAAACAACTCTTTGCAGTTCTACAGAGTGCACGAGGATCATCGGGTAAGGTGTCTGAATGCCTGTTTAACTTAAACTCAGATATCCAGCTCATAGGTGTCAAAGGTTGGACAGTACTAGGTGCACAGTGTGGATAGATTTTACAATGGCACCAAGCTTTATTTATTTTTTAAAAACACAGCTGCAGTATTTGGAACTATTTTTTGTTTGTTTAGTTTATTTCTTGAAGACATGTTTGATGGGGACTTGGTGACCGATAGTTCTTGGCTGAGCATAATAATATGATAACTTTTGTTTTGGGTAGGTGGGTGTTTATGACAATATGTTCATGTGACTATATGATGCACTCGGCATTTGCACAGCAGTTAGGAATGATCCTTAAGTTGGTTACTTGGTAGTTTTGGCTAGTATGTTTTTGAACTTTTGAGAAGGGTTTAAGGCATTGTGATAGTTGTATTCTCTTTCGGAAAAGAATGCCAAACTCTATCAGCCATCTAGAAATGAAACTATACAATAACAACCCAGTACAATCCCACAAAACTAGCTTCTGAAGAGGGTGTGTGTACGCAGAGTATGGAGGCTGATTTCAAGATACCCCAAGGCCCCAGCTCAAGCAACACAAAAATCACACAGCATGACAAATAAACAAAGAGAAAACAGAGGGGAACGAAAAGCCAACGAGACAAAACACACACAAACCGCTGCTAGCAACTAGACTCCAAGCATAAAAAGCACACACAACAAGAGCAAGAACTACCACCAAGGCCTAAACGATTATTCAACTACCCTAGTCCTAGACGCTCCTATACAAGTCATATCCCGGTAAGGGCCGGAAGTCTTAAGTCTTGTCTAATCACCAATTCTTCCATATGCTAGGAATGAAACTGTGTGGGGCTTTTGGGTTGTCATTATGTGACAAGAAGTGGATTTATAGTGGACCAATGTGCACAGTTTTCATTTTGCCCTCAGAAATAGAACTATGTGCCACGGTGGACTCAGGTGCATTTTAGGTTGCCGTGTTGACATTTTCTATATATGTATATGTTCTATGCAGCGTCTGTATTGAAGGAGAAACTGGCAGCACTTGGTTCATCTGGAGTATTAGCTGATCACCAGCTTCAAGCAAAGCTGCAAGAGCATCACTTAAAAGGGTGAGTTAGGAATGTTTGTTTGTGAGTTTTGTCTGACCTTATATGAAAGTGAATAAATGTCAATGCTCAAATCAGCTAGTTTTCCTGAATTCTTTACTTTATTCTTTAATAATTGAAGGCTTGAATTCAATTCCAAGTTCTTGACACCTTTGGTGTAGCCGTGTAGGTGTATAGCTGTACTTGGACTACTATGTCTGATGTTTCTATTTTCATATTGCAAACAAGGGTAATTACTGCTGCATGCACTAATGCTGACAATTTGTTGACTTCATATTAGGCAAAACCAGCTTACAATATCAGACATAGCACGGAAAGCTTTTCTTTACAGTGTATGTATTTTTCCAAATTGATATATTTAAGATGTTTTGCTTGAAAAATACATATGACTTACAACAATTGCACATTCTTTACTTTTTCATTTATTTACATTAACATCAACAACAACCCAGTAGAATCCTACCGAGGTAGGGTCTGGGGAGGGTGCGTGTACGCAGACCTTACACTTATTTACATCATTCATACTAATAGCAATTAGTATGGGTTGCTCACAGATGAAACCTTGCAATTTGCATGCTACCTTATAATTTGCTATGTTGAGTTGTCTCTTTTGTTCATAATGTGTAACTATCACCATTTTTTTTACCTTTTTCTAACTTCTGTACAGCATTTCATGGAAGGTCACGCCAAGAGTGCTCCAATATCTCGATTACCTCTCATTACCATTTTGGACACTAAACATTATTTGAGACATGCCCCTGTCTGCCAGGTAAATTGGTAGGTGGGTTTATAAGCTTCATATATCACATATGCGAATTTTCTTAAAATTTTTTCCTCACAGGCATTCCATCTGGAGCTAAACTTTTTTAGTAAAGAGAACCGAATTCTTCACTATCCTGTCAGAGCTTTCTATGTAGAAGGGGTCAACCTTATGGCTTATAATCTCTCCTCTGGGGCCGAAACTATATACAAAAAGCTTTATACCTCGGTAATTTTGAGCACCTTTGTTATGAAAAGGTCAAGGCAATTTACTTTAACACTATTAGTGTCTTGATCTCTTTTCTATTCTGTTCCGTTTCCTCAGATTCCTGGAAATGTAGAATTCCATCCTAAGAACGTGATCTATAGCAAAGTGCAACACCTGTTTCTCATTGTTTATGAGTTCAGTGGTTCAACACATGAAGTGGTTCTTTATTGGGAAAACATAGATTCTCAACTTGCAAACAGTAAAGTCACCACAGCTAAAGGTCCTTCCTGTCTTTTGTAGCTTTTTCCTTTGAACAGCGTGTGCTTGTGTATTTCTGTACCCTGGCTCTCGACAAATAAGTAAAGTATTCTGAACTGATTTGCTCTTAATTTTTTTATTATAAAGGTCGGGATGCTGCCTTTATTGGTCGTAATGAAAATCAGTTTGCAATTCTTGATGAGGATAGGACAGGACTTTCTTTATATGTTTTACCGGGAGCAGCTACACAAGAGTCCAATGAAAAGAACATGGAAGTTAATCTAGACCAGACCGCAGAAAAGGATGTTGCCATGGTTAAGGGTCCTCAACAGTTTATGTTTGAGGGTGAAGTTGATCGGATTTTTTCTACTCCAATAGGTAGCTTTGGTGTGATATTCCATTATTCCTGAACTCTGATACTGGAATCTTGTATCAGTTTTTGAATGATTTTAATTCCAAATTTCCAACTCTTCTTTCATTGTTTTGGTGGTGATTATTTGGGGGGGGGGGGGTGGTTGCAGAGTCAACTGTGATGTTTGCTTCCTATGGCGGTCAGATTGGCTTGGCAAAGCTTTTACAAGGATACCGTATCTCAAATGCTGATGGCCACTATATATCAACAAAACCTGAAGGGAAAAAATCTATTAAATTGAAACTAAATGAAATTGTGCTCCAGGTAAACACCTTGCACTAGTAGAACTTAATATTTTCTTCAATGCTTCTGTTCCCATTTCATTCTTCTTTGATAAACATGAACAAGTGCATGTAAAAATCAGACACCAACAACAACAACCCAGTTAAATCCCACAAGAGTAGGGTCTGGGGAGGGTGTGTGTACGCAGACCTTACCCCTACTCGAAAGTAGAGAGGCTGTTTCCAAAGAGACCCCCGGCTTAACTTCGAAAGTTGCATTGCTTGACTAACTGCTACTTCATTAATTAAAGAAGCACAGACAGTTTAGAGATCCATTTTGATTTATTCCATCACACCCCAAAGCCAAAAAATGGTGAAATTTTGGCTCCATCGGAGATGATGGGAAAAAAAAAGTATATCAGACACCAATGATCCAAATATGGCTCATTGAAATATGATTCAATTTTCTTTATCCAATAAATTTTTCTCGGTAGTAAAGACCCATATAATTGGTTGACTTTTAAAACTCTCTTTTCCAGGTACAATGGCAAGAAACTCTTAGAGGCTATGTTGCGGGTATACTAACCACACACAGAGTCCTTATTGTTTCTGCAGATCTTGATATACTTTCTTTCAGTTCAAGAAAATTTGACAATGGGCTTCCTTCAATATCCTCAAATGCATTATTTATTATCATCTTTGAATTCTCTTTTGTCCTTTTTATCTTCCCTCAATTATTAGGATTCTTAACTTGTGATTACTATAGATCCCTTTTATGGGTTGGCCCTGCACTGATGTTTTCTACCACGACTGCTGTTTGCATCCTTGGTTGGGATGGAAAAGTGAGAAGTATTCTATCTATTAGCATGCCCAATGCAGGTAGATGTCCATCATTCCTGCTGTTGCAATGAGCTCTATGCAAATATTTATCATTCTATTTTTTTGTGTCATTTGATAATGTTACATCATTCCTGCTTGTTGATGAATGTTGACGTCATCCTGCAGTGCTTATTGGAGTCTTGAATGATCGTCTACTGCTTGCAAACTCTACAGATATAAATCCTAGACAAAAAAAGGGGATTGAAATTAAGAATTGCCTAGTTGGACTTCTTGAACCACTTCTAATTGGGTTTGCCACAATGCAACAATACTATGAGCAGAAGCTTGATCTTTCAGAAGTACTATATCAGATAACAACCAGGTCTAATTCCTCTTTCCATCTTAGGTGTCTGGTTGATGCATCTAACATTCTTGGAACAAAGGGCATACGTGCAAATACTTATGGAGGCTTGTTACTTACAAATTCTTTATTTGCAATCTAAATGAAGGTTTGATAGCTTGCGGATCACTCCAAGATCACTTGATATACTTGCCAGTGGCCCACCAGTTTGCGGTGATCTAGCTGTATCATTATCCCAATCTGGCCCACAATTCACCCAGGTTAATGAAATTTGATTTTTTTTCTGCACATGTGATCTTTTGTTTTCCTTTTGCCATGCATCAGGCTTTTGTTTATTCTTGTTCATGAGTCAGGTATTGCGAGGGACATATGCAATCAAATCACTGCGGTTTTCTACTGCTTTATCTGTTTTGAAAGATGAATTTTTGCGATCTAGAGATTATCCGCGGTGCCCCCCGACGTCTCATCTTTTCCACCAATTTCGACAGTTGGGATACTCTTGCATTAAGTACGTATTGTGACAAATGTTTTGTTTTATAAATGTGTGAGCCTAGAAAAATAATACTCAGTATATAAGAGCAATGACATTCACTATATAAAATATTTGTAGCCTTTATTGAACACTTCTCTGATTGGCTTCATCCTTTTCCCCTTTCATTTTTTGACATTCTTAAACAATATCATTTTCCCGATTACTGGTTTTAGTGAATTATTACGGAGTATCAAATTTCTGCTTCCTGTCTCCCTCATGGCAATGCTTCTTCCCAAATTCCCAATATATTTTATTTCTCTACGGTGCTTTGAGAGTTGAACCTTTGCCTGGAAACTATTCCACTTTCTTTGGTTCCATCTCAGGTATGCTCAGTTTGATAGTGCAAAAGAAACTTTTGAAGTCATAGGAGACTATGAAAGCTTGCTAGATCTATTTATATGCCACCTTAACCCTAGTGCTATGAGGAGACTCACCCAGAAGTTGGAAGAGGAGGGTGGAGATCCAGAGTTGAGACGATATTGTGAACGGATTTTGAGGGTACGGTCTACTGGGTGGACACAAGGTATATTTGCAAACTTTGCTGCTGAAAGTATGGTTCCCAAGGGGCCTGAATGGGGTGGTGGTAATTGGGAGATTAAGACACCAACCGACTTGAAGAGCATACCGCAGTGGGAGCTGGCTGCTGAGGTGATGCCCTATATGAGAACCGATGATGGTACAATTCCATCTATTGTAACAGATCATATTGGTGTTTATCTGGGCTTAATCAAAGGAAGAGGCAATGTTATCGAAGTCAGAGAGGATGCTCTGGTGAAAGCATTTAAAGCCGATGGGCAGCAAACATCCACAGTAGCATTAATGGCTAGAGGAGTATCTGAGAGTCAATCAAAGGGTGGTGATTTGATGATGGGTGTTGAAAGTCTTTCCAAACAGTTTTTGACTTCTAACAACGTTTTAGTAGATGAGCAGGCTAAAGCGGAAGAAGAATTCAAGAAATCACTGTATGGTCCAGCGGCTGATGGTAGCAGCAGTGATGAAGAAGAAACCTCAAAGAAGAAAAAGTTGCTAATTAAAATCAGGGACAAGCCTGTTTCTTCTGCTACTGTAGATGTAGATAAGATCAAAGAAGCTACAAAACAATTGGGCGTGCCAATGGCTAGAACCAAGTCACTCACTGGTTCATCACCAGATCTTGGACTTCTAGTATCACAACAACCCTCGTCTCTACCAGGAACTGTGACCTCTCCTGCTGTTTCTAGTCCTACGGACCTATTTGGAATGAATTCACTGACACAACCTGTGCTGCAGCCTGCTCCTCCGGCTAAGGGAGTAGGAATGACAGTAGGGCCCATTCCTGAGGATTTTTTTCAGAATACTATATCATCGGTTCAGGTTGCTGCTTCACTACCTCCGCCCGGTTCATTCTTGAATAAATATGATCAAAGTTCTCAGGGAGTTGAAAGCAATAAAGTTGAACCTAACAACGCCGGTGTTATTCCAGCTGATATCAGTCTTCCTGGTGGAGGAGTACCTCCCCAAGCAACAAGTCAACCAACCAGCTCAATTGAGTCTCTAGGGCTTCCAGATGGTGGTGTACCTCCACAATCCATTGCTTCTCCCGTGATTCAGCCTCCCACTGCCATGCAACAATCTCAGTTTCAGACGGTCCATGTCTCAACGGCAGCACAACCCCTTGACCTAAGTGCTCTTGAAAATACTGGAGCTTTACAACCACCTTCTGCACGTCCAACTTCTCCAAAAGCTGTGCGTCCTGGACAGGTGAAAATTGTTTTACCTTCTGTGTGTGTTAGGTAGAGTATGTTGGGCTTGGTAGGAGGCAGAATACTCAAGTAGTGACTATTAGGTCGTGAGTTAAAGCATGTTGAGCTTGTTAAGGTTTCCCTGCTTTATATGAGAGCATCACACATTATGTCCTAGTGGTAAGAATTACTCTGCCTGTCCCAAACAAAGAGTTTTGTTTGAGTAAACTACAACTTTTTACTTTCAGTCAACTCAACATTGTACAAGTTTTTTTTTACATGTTATGAATGTGCATTTATGCCCCTTAAATAAATATCAAAGATTGTTGGGACTTGCAGAATATGTAATGACGAGCAGTAAAATTTGAAAACTTTACCTTATTATTGCTTGAGTGGGACGGATTGTACTAGTAGTAGTACGGTGTCAGCAACTGCCCCTAGTTTTTTTTGCAACGACATCTTTCTTAAATACGGTATTGCATCCTTCCCACCATGTTTGTCCCATTTTCCAGTTTTGGTTCATCTTAAAATGTTTGCCAACACCGTAGTTGGTCATGTTTATGTGGTGCAAAATCATCCATACTCTATTTATTCATTATCAATCATACTAGTCCACTCTTAATTTATTTACCACTTTCCATTGTCCCGAACCTAGTGGGACAGAGGAATATGCATGATGAAACCAGAGGAAATTACCTACTTTTAAATGAAGGATTGGACTCCATAACTCATCACCTTGGGTGCCCATGTCTTGTTCCCACATAAGCTCGCCTGAGAGTTGTTAGATGACCCTTAGATCCTGACTCCTAGTACTTTTTGAAACTTCTGCTTTAGGGCTACATGTAGTGAGAAAGGTTTGGATGTATCTTTGTATGCAAAAATATGCACAAAGACCTACATAATTACACGTGAGAAATGAGTTGTTTCAGACCCACTTCTTGCCTTTTCCTTTTCTTTGGTCTTGTTTGTTAGGCTATTGTTGGATCTCGGGTAAGCTAGGGAAATGAAAGAAAACTCTAAGAAGTCATATTCTTATGTTTGGTTTACCTCAAAAAATGCAAAGGAAAATGAAATATGACTAGTATTTTAATCTTTTTTAAATAAACATTTTTGATCTCTTACTATTTGTGGTATGATATGAATTTTATAAATAAAATGAATGTAAACAAATATTAGAAATAAATGAATTGAGTTCGAATTAGTGTTTATTTTACACAACATTTTCCGATTTTTAAATTTCACCTAGATGTTACTCCCAAATTTCTTTTCATAGCATTTTCTGAATTCCCAATTGACCATTAGATTTTCAGTTCTCTATATAAACCATGGGGCTTTTCTTCTTCCTTGGCAGGTTCCTCGTGGAGCTGTTGCTCCGGTTTGCTTCAAGACTGGACTTGCCCATCTTGAGCAAAATCAGCTCCCAGATGCATTATCCTGCTTTGACGAGGCTTTCTTGGCATTGGCTAAGGATCAATCTCGTGGAGTTGACATCAAAGCTCAAGGAACAATATGCGCCCAATACAAAATTGCTGTCACTCTTCTTCAGGTACTGTGTTTAGTATTCCACATTAAGTCTGAACACTCACGGCTGCTGCTGTGCAGTGTGTTATACTCCGTATGTATTTTCCAGAGCTTTTTTTTTGGAGTTCACAACTTATTTTAAGTTCCAAAAATCTCATGCTTGGTTCATAGAATAAGAGCTTTAAGAGGCTCTTGTTTTTGGAGTTCATAACTTATTTTAAGATCCTTTTACTTTTCAGAAAATATGCACATAGGATTTCAAAATTTTCTACTCACAATGTTTTTTATTTACATAAAGTAACATCCATTATCTATTTATAATCGATATAAGAGATGCCTTCCCATCAAAAAATAAAATAAGAGATGCCTTTTTAAAAGTCTTTTAACTTTAACCAGCTTCTCAACAGCTAATTTTGTGTGTTTAGCATGTCAGTTCAATCCATAATGTGTTGAAACTCTTCAAGTCCAGCTCTTTAATGCAGCAGTAGTCTCAATTGGATGTAGACGGTATATGATCTTTTCTTATATACAGGGTAGGTCACAAAAGTCAGATGGAGAAGCTAATTTTATAAGCTTTCCATTCCTAACCAATTCTTTCTAAAGCATGTAGACTTATACCAAAAATCCAAAATTTTCCTGAATTATTTTCTTCAAAAAATCTGCTACACAGTGAAACCTATTCCCTTGAATGAAATTTTTTATTTTCCCAAAACCCATAATCCAGAAGACAGAAGTAGTCTCCTGCTTCACTTCATTCATTGTGTCAAACATAGTCTTTACCAAACACTTTTAACACCAATTAGGCGGGCGTGGTTCTTTTTTTGTGGGTATCAAGCATGATGTTCGCAATGGTCTAAACCCAGACTTAATGTTTAGATATCAAAAAGTCCATTACAAATTTGTACCGTATTGCATCTGACTTCTTGTGAAACCCATCTCTCCCTTATACGGAGTATTTGGGAATGGGGGTGTGGGGAATCAACAACAAAAGTTGGTCACCTCTATTCATCACTTTCCATCATTGTTCACCTCCATCTATCCCTTTGGTGTCTGCCACCACCAGCCCTTGTTTTTCGAATGTTCTGAACTCATACCATAATGTGAACTAAACACAATGAATGCGGCATGAAGTTCCAAACTCATACCACCTCAAAACTACTTGATACTGAAGCCGTACAATAATGTGAACCAAGCGGGGCCAAACCTTTCACTCTTTCAGGTTCTAGCTACATATTTTTTTATCTTTCAGGTTCTAGGTATGCATGCAAACAGACCTATAGTTTTGTATGTGTGTGTATTTCATGCGAATCTATTATCTTTACTCAGATGTTAAAAATGATGGATCTAGCTTTGTATTCTCTCAACAGGAAATCAACAGGCTGCAGAAAGTCCAAGGGCCTAGTGCAATAAGCGCGAAAGATGAAATGGCAAGATTAGCACGGCACTTGGGTTCGTTGCCACTTCTTGCTAAGCACAGGATAAATTGCATACGAACAGCTATCAAGAGAAACATGGATGTACAGAATTACGGTTATGCCAAGCAGATGCTTGAATTGCTGCTGTCTAAAGCACCCTTAAGCAAACAAGACGAACTCCGAAGCTTGATTGACGTTTGTGTCCAAAGAGGCTTGTCCAACAAGTCCATCGACCCACTAGAAGACCCTTCACAGTTTTGCGCAGCCACACTTGGCCGTTTGTCAACCATCGGGTATGATGTCTGTGATCTTTGTGGGGCCAAATTCTCTGCTCTATCTTCACCCGGATGCATCATCTGTGGCATGGGCAGTATAAAAAGGTCTGATGCGCATGTGGTAGCCGTTCCTTCCCCGTTTGGCTAAAGGTAAACTGTATATTTAATGGGTTTGTACTTTATTTGGCCAAAGGGCAGTGTCCTGTAGAGCATATATTCATAGATCAATCAATTGGTTGGAGAGTGCATGCTTTTGTTGTAGTATTTGCTCCGGGTATTTTATAGAGCTCCGTTTATTAGTCCCCTTATAACACCTTCCCTACCACTGGTTTAGTGGTTTTGCATCCTTTTGAGCATGTTTTTGCGGTAGTAAATATTTGTATTACGCACTCACATTCTTTGTATTGTACTCCGTACTTCATAGGTCTCCACATTCCATTACATTATGTGCTGTATTAGAAGTATTGTCATGTTTGCTAGTACTAAATTTTGTGGCTTAGGCTTGAAATCATGTGTGTGTGTGTATTCTGTGTGTGTGTGTGTGTGTGTTCCTTGATCAAGCAATTGAATAAAATAAAACCATAAATGCAGATTAGTAATATAAACTCATTATAAATTTATATGTTTTTTATTGAACACACATTAGTGAGGCCACTAGTTTGTTGGTGTTGAGACTTGAGAGGTTACCCATTGTGATAGAGGCCATTATTAGTGGAGTATGCATGTAGGTGGTCGCAATTGTAAACCTGTAACCCGTAATTGATGTAATTAAGTTTTAAAAAAAATTTTAAAAAATGTTTTTTTTACAGTAACTAGGAAAATTTTAAATATTATCTTAATCTTTTAAATACGAAGTAGAAAATTGGAATACACTTTAGCGTTTAGTACAATACATGTGAATCGTTAAAAGGACACTTTAATTGTGCCAAAGTACTTATATTCTTCGCTGCTACTTTTGACCAAAAACTTTATTCTTCCATACTTGAGAACCAAAATATGTAATGCACTTTATCACAAAAATGGCACCTCAACTGACTTGTTTTGGTCTGGAAAATACAGGAGTGCATCTATTAGTGGATAAATCAAAATTCCGTGTCTTATTTTGATTTTTGTGTGGGGGAGATGGAAACATGGTTTGACTGTGGTTTTGATTACATATTCCATTCATACCAAAAAAAGATAAATTTATTTAACTTTTTTTTTTTGGCTTCATAAGTCATAACTTCATATTGTGTTTTTATTTACCACTCCTATGGAATATTTTACATAGATATAATTAAAAGTTCTGCGTTTTTAAAAAAATATCTTTATATTATCACTTTCACATTATGAATTGCTTTTTGTAGGTCGACGTACCTAGAATTTCAGATTGGTCTGAAATTTATGTGAATAGCCTACATGCTAGTATCTTTCAATTTAATGATCAATTTTGTGTAAAAATAATACTACCATTGGGTGATATCAACATTTTATAAGTGTTGCAGACTAGCCATTTCACTTTTATTTTTTGCACATTTCAAAAAATATTTCTACCATCACTGAAAGGGTTAAATACATAGCTCATTTCTCTTTTATTATGCGTAAAAGTTATTGGGGGTGAAATTATTTTTTCTAACGGAAGGAATAACTTTTTTTATTGTACCGCAATAAAGTTCTCATTCTTTTTAAAGAATGAAATGAGTGGTCCAAATAAAGTTATCACTTTCATGAATATATTAATTATGTGTGTCGCGGGTCCGTGTTATAGAGTCAATGAAAAATGATATAGCCAAATAAATTTTGCAAAAAGAATTATCTAATTGAGGGCAAAAGTAATTTGCCATAAAAAAAAATTAGTCTGTACGAATTCATCAAGAATTATTCTATTATGTATCCACATGTGAAAAAAAAAAAGGTGAACAACAGATGGATTATGTGACACTAAAAGTAATACGAGTACATAATTACAGTGAAGCTAATTAAATACAATTGATACAAATAATTAAGGAGCTGAGTAACTTATAATTACAAGCAGCGCTTTTTGCAAATCAAAGTTTACATATAGAGAGCACATGCAATTTACACATTAATTAATTAATTACGTACCCAACAAACAATATACACACGTACGTACTAACCCCTGATCTGATCTGATTAATCAATGGCCCATGCCGGGACTGTGCCCCGGCGACGTCGGTCGGAAAGCATCCAACGTGTACTCCGCCTTCTTGCCGCCACCGCCTTCTGCCGCCACCGCCGGAGACCGGCGAGAAGAAGCGGTGGAGGGATGACCAGAGCCGCCAAGCTTACTACTCCCAGCATGATAACTCTTCTCATCGTGCGCCGCCCTTGACCTCACTATCAACCGCCTTGCCTCCACCGCCCCATTCCCAACTTCATGCGACAAGAAAATCACCAAAACCAATAGTATTATAATGACCACTTTATTTTTATTATTAGTGCTGCAATTTTTTGCTGCTCCCATAAAAAAGTAGTACTCTACTTTGAATTTTAGGAAGTTAATTATTAATTAATACTATAAGTATATATTTATATATGTACACGCTGAGATGATTTATCATTTAACAAGTGTAGGTAGAGTAGAGTATATATATAATGCATATATATATATGGTTGTAAAAGAAAGAAGCAAGAGGTAGATACTATATTAGGGCATGGAATAATGATGTTTAAATAATTAATATCAGACCTCCTCAGGAGTAGGAAGATCATATTCCAAAGGGATGGTTTGGCTTGGTCTTCGTTGGTTCAAGTCTCATCTGGTGAACACAATTAAAAGTTCGTTGAAGCACTACTTTGCTCACTTTATATCACCTCATCCCTTCCTACTTGTTCATATACACATTATATTATTGATTCCAATGATATATACATTTGATTCCCCCCTAGCTACTTGCCACCCCATCCATTTTCTTTGTGGAGACCGGCGGAGTATTAAAATATATAAAGATATATATGCCACTCCGGCCATTGATTCTCTTTCAACGAATCTCTTTTGAACTCAAATAAATATAGTACCCTAGTGGCGGACCCTGAAATGTTTCCAATTAGCTAGAAATGATTCCCCCCCTAGCTACTTGCCAGCCAATTATATATATATATATATATATATATATATATATATATATATATATATATATATATATATATATATATATATATATATATATATATAATTTAAGCATATAATTTTCAAAAACTTTGACTTCAAAGTCAACTAAACTTGCATCTCGTAATAATATAGGTGAGTGGAGGGATGAGTTAAGTTAGGAAGGATAAGAACTATAAATTTTGCAAACGAAGTACCTTAAAGGAGACATAGAGTCGGGTAATAAAATACTCCCTCCGTCTACAAATAAACTTCTCGTTCACTATTCACATGGTCAAACTTTATTCACTTTATTTGTTGTCCTATTTTTGTCACCCATTTAATAAAATAATATAGTAATGTCACTTCTAGTTTTATAAATCTTTTGATATAGTTTTTTAATATGTAATTTTTATTTTAAAAATTAACACCATTTTTCATATAAAATAATTTAAAAATAATTTCAGTTAAACATTAAAGTTTATTTGTGGACGGAGAGCCTATGAAATATCCAAGGAGGTGAAGAGGCGTGCGTGCCTGCTCTGTGTCTCCCACATATGTACTCTAATTTCCACTATTCCCCAAGTGTTCGTCCTGCTACCTACCCTACGTACCCGGTACACCGTACACATTATGCACACACGCATATTTGGTCTTGGTCTACAATTCTACATGCATATAAACCCAATCCCCCTACAAATAAAATTAAACAAATCCTTTAACGTTATATTAATTGTTACTCTTGTGTTACGTTGGAGACAAACAAATGGACGACGTAAATGAACAAAGCAATCCACTGCTTACAGATACAACAACAACAAGAAGAAGCATGTTGGAGAGTGGTGATAATAATAATAATGAAAAGGGTGCATTATTATTATTATCATTATCATTATTGGGGCGTAAGAAGGCTTTCATGGGAGAGTTGATAGAAGTGAACCGCATAGCCCTTCCCATGATCCTCGTCACTGTTTCCCAGTTTCTGTTGCGCACCTCTCCCATCCTCATGCTGGGCCACCTCGGGCAGCTCCACCTCTCCGCCGCCTCCATCGCCACCTCTCTCTCCAACGTCACCGGTTACAGTGTTCTTGTAAGCTGCCTTACGCTTTTGATTGAATTGATTCGTTCATACGTCAGTAGTCTAGCACTGCTAGTTATAAGCGTAACGTTGTTGGTTTCGTATTGCATGAAACAGTTTGGAATGTCTGGCGCGCTGGAGATGCTGTGCGGGCAGGCATACGGGGCAGGACAGCAACGAAAACTCGCGACGTTCACTTATGGTGCGATTCTCGGCATGTTCCTCGTCTGCATTCCGGTCGCCATACTATGGCTCCTCACAGAGAAGTTGCTGTTGTCACTTGGCCAAGATCCATCCATCGCGGCAGAAGCCGGAAAGTATGCCATCTGGCTCATCCCCACTCTCTTTCCCTACTCCGTACTCCAGTCTCTGGTCCGGTACCTGCTCTCGCAGGGCTTGATCGTTCCCATGGTGTGGAGCGCCGTGGCGTCTCTGTGCCTGCAAGTGCCCATTTGTTGGGTTTTCGTGTTCAAGATGGAGTTGGGGAGTGCAGGAGCTGCATTGTCCATTGGCATTTCTTATTGGGCAAATGTGGTTTTCATTTTATTTTACGTCGCCAAGTCTTCGTCGTCGTCGACGTGTAAAATACCATCATCTTGTCATGCCGCCAGTTTCACTAGGGATGCTTTCCTTACCATGGGGGACTTCTTTAAGCTTGCTGTCCCCTCTGCAGTAATGGTCTGGTAATTAAACTCATCCGATCCTAAGTAGTCTTTCTTTGTCATATCATGATGTATGTCATTTGTTAAAAAACCGGAATGCATGTTTTCAAACAATCGGTTCAACCAAAAGTTTAAGCGTATGGTTCTATGTCCATGAATTTTAAGAGAATTAATGAAATTATTCTTCTTATTTTTTTGCCAGTTTGGAATGGTGGTCATTTGAGTTGATCTTACTATTATCTGGACTCTTGCCAAATCCAAAACTAGAGACATCTGTGTTATCTATATGGTATGCTCCTATTTATATTTTCTTTTGAATAATTTACTTAAATAAGACTAAAACATAATGATTTTTCCAATATATGACCATATGTTTTTATTTCCTAATGTAGGATTTTTAGTCATTATGAGTTAGTCATTATTTAAGTAAATGTCCATCATTATCGGACACTTTTTTTCCCACTAAGATATTAATAAGTCTTATTTAGGGAATAAAAATATTTAAGTCCTAGATTAGGAAAGTCATTATGTTTTAGTCCTATTTGGTGCAAATTTCACTTTTCTTATTTCATTCTTACCATAATTCAATATTCTACATACTTCAGTTAAAATTCTCCATATATCCTGTATATATATACTGATGTAACATTTATTATTCAATAAGATCAATTATTATCTAATTACATCAATTATGTCGCAATTTAAAGGAACGTAACAACTCACGTACGTGCTTGCATGCAGCTTTACGACCACTTCTGTCCACTGCAACATTCCTTATTCTTTCGGTGCCGCTGCAAGGTTCCTTAATTCTCCATTTATATATCTATCATCATTATCTATCTCCAGATTATTTTTACTCCGTAACGTTTATAGCTATAACAAAAAACTTACTCTAACGGAATTTCTCTATATGATTAGTGTTAGGGTTTCAAATGCCGTTGGAGGGCGTAAAGCAGAGGCAGCGAGAGTTGCGGTCTATGCTGTTATGGTGTTAGCCGCGACAGAGGTTGTGGTGACAAGTGCCGTCATATTTGGGTGCCGCGGGGTGTGGGGACGCATGTTCACGTCCGAGGACGAAGTGGTCGGCCGGGTGAGAGAGATGGTCCCACTTATCTGCGTCTCGACCATCCTGGATGGCACGCAAGCAGTGTTGTCCGGGGTTGTCAGGGGCAGTGGGTGGCAGAGGATAGGGGCATGCGTGAACCTCGCCTCGTTTTACTTGGTAGGGATTCCGGTGTCTCTCCTGCTTGGGTTCGGTCTGGACCTAAAGGCACTTGGCTTGTGGCTCGGTCTGGTGGCCGGAGCGTTCGTCCAGTCCGCCTCCCTCCTATGTACTTTCATTTCCTCCCTAAATCGGGCGCCGGAATTAATAGAAGCAAGGCTTGAAGTTTGAAAGAGATATAATACCTCCATCCATTCAAAGATAAACTTCTCATATACTAATTTCAATTTTTGTATTTTTCACAAAATACTTTTACTCTCACTTAAAATGTCTACAATACAATCTATTTTTTTCTTTGTTACGGGTAAAAAATTGTTTAAGGATTATTTAAGACATTTTAGATGAGACAAAGTATTTTGTGGAATGTGCAAAAATTAGCTTTTGAAACTTTTTTTTTTCAAATGGAAGGAGTAACTTTTTGATGAAAGTAAGAAAGATATCGACTAAGTGTAACATCTTGATGAGCTTGTGCTTTTATAAAGTGTGATTATGAGATTAAAGTCTTGGCATTGGTTAGGACCATCTTAAATTCTTAATGATTCTGATGGGGAAGAAAAAGTCAATGATATTTGAAAAAAATAGTGTAAACAACTAAACAAGCCATATTTGTTTCTTAAATGAAACATTTTACGTAGGGAGGGAGGGAGAACATCAAGTACCCGGAGTAATTAATTAACAAGTACTCCCTCCGTTTTATAAAAGTATTCCTATTTTGACTTTGTGTAAAAATAAGGAAGTGTTAAATTGTAGTTGACTTCCAATTTTGCCCTTGATGTGATGGCTAAAAGTAAGATGTGATGGATTGAGTATTAGAAAAAAAGTATGATGTGATAGGTAGGTTATGAAAAAGTAAGGGTAAAAGTGGTTTTTTAATAGAACGTGGAAATGTTTCGTTGGAAGTAAAAAAATGAAAGAGGAAGAGTTTTTGAGAACGGAGGGAGTACGTACGTAGGGAGCAGCTAGGCAGGTAGCAGTGGTAGTACTCCTAACCGGCCCCTCCATTTCCTCTATCAATCAACAAAATGAATAAACAAAGATGCATCGTAATTCATGTCAAAACCTCTTCCCTTCTCAAGTACGGAGTTAAGTGTATGACTTAATAATAATACTTCATCCGTCCCAGAGTATTTGTCCAGTTTCATTTTTACACGTCATCCAATGCACTTCTTTAATCCATTTATCTTGTAATTTGTACATTAAAAAATTATAGAAATTATATATTAATAATCTATATGTTAAGACGAATCAAACAAGATCACACATGACTAAATTTAGGCATACACATTGAGAGAATTTGATGAGTCAAAGTGCTTAGATGAACAGTTCCAAAAGTCAAAAGTGGACAAAAACTGGGGGACGGAGGGAGTATATTTTAAAAAAGGAAAAATTACCCAAAATAATCCTAACTTTACATGGTTTTTCAAAATAATCTCACCCTTCACTGTGATGCATAATAATCCCAACTTTAATGAAATTTGCCAGTTTTGGGTCGTCGTTAAGTTTCTAACGGAGGATTAACGGAAATGCTCATTTTAGGCAACAAAATGAAACTTAGGATTATTTTTGATGAATTTTCATTTTTTTTATTTTTTTTAAATTTTTCATTTAAATTTTTTAAATTACTTTCTACCTCCATCATCATTTCTTTTTTCCTTTTTTAAAGATTAGTCTTAGTTTAAAAAATAAAAATAATAGATATAAAAAATGAAAAAATGAGAAATGTAAGATACAAAAATAATAAAATAAATAAGGTAATCAATGGAAACTAACTTGAAACTGGTAAAAGTAAAATAAAAATATACGGGTGGGTTTTAATATTTTACGCATTATACAAAGTATTAACATATCACTTTTTATTTTTTAGAAAAAATTATGTACAATAATTCCAACTTTACCTGACGGCTTGTTCTTTTAAAAATTAAGTAGTACATTAAGACTCCGTATAGTGTGTAAAATGTTAAAACTCACCACTCCATATATATTTATTTTATTTCTTACCAGTTTCTGTTTAATTTCTATTGATTAAATTATTTATTTGATTAATTTTGTATGGTTTTAGTTATTTTTCTAATTTTCATTATTTTTTATATCTATTTTTTTCTAAGGTAAGAAAAATCTTTAAAAAGGAAAAAGAAATGGAGGTTGAAAGTAATTCAAAAAATTTAAATAAAAATTTCAAAAAAAATTCAAAAACAAAAATTCATCAAAAATAATCCCAACTTTCATTTTGTTGCCTAAAACGAGCATTTCCGTTAATCCTCCGTTAGAAACTTAACGGCGACCCAAAACTGGCAAATTTCAATAAAGTTGGGATTATTATGCATCACAATGAAAGGTGGGATTATTTTTGAAAGATCGGGTAAAGTTGGAATTATTTAGGGTAATTTTTCCTTAAAAAAATTACTGTCTGTCTCCTTTTGATCTTTTAAACTGGCAAACTTTGATAAGAAATTAAATCAAATTGATACTCCTTCCGTCTCTAAAAAAATCATGTTTCAAATTTTGGGTATCTCTAAATACATTTCTATCTATATGTATTATATCTAAGATTTATTGTATTTCTCTTTTATTACATACATGTGTAGTTGTTAGAATATAAATAACTTTTTCTGGGCCAAAAGATTGTTTTTAGAGTATTTTAGATATTTTAGATAAAATAGAATTATTTTATGAGATGTGTAAAAAATGAAGCATTAACTTTTCTTTGGGGATGGAGGGAGTATTAGGTGTGAATACACAAATAAATTCGATCACTTGATTCTTCTTGTAAAATTGTTTCCAAAATATTGTTCTATCCAATAATATACTCCCTTCCTTAAAAACTTTCCTCTTTCATTTTTTTCCAAATCCCTAAAATACTTCTACTTTCTATTAAAAACCCACTTTTACCCCTACTTTTTCATACCCTACCTATCAGATCATATTTTTTCACTAATAACCAAACTATCACATCTTACTTTTACTCATCACATCAAAGGCAAATTTGGAAAGTCAACCAAAATCATACTTTCCTTATTTTTGCCCAAAGTCAAAACATGAACCTTTTAAGGGAAAGGAGGGAGTATGTCATAAAGTTTTTATTTAACTATAGGATAAATACTTGATTCTGAACTTAAAAGTTAAAACCTGACAATGTTGTAGCTAGGAGTATAAAATTATATATACTCCCTAATATTGTACGGGTTGAATCGTCCTTTGGCCTCTTATTATTGAAAGGCTAGGCGAGGGGGAAGCAAAGCACACATGAAATGAAATCAAAGTTGGTATGATGATGAAGAAAAGTAATACTACTACCATTATTCTTTGTATAGACGGAGGTGGTGGAATTAGAGCAATCATCCCTGCTCTCATCCTCTCCTATCTTGAGTCCCAGCTTCAGGTAGAGCTCATCACCCGCGGCGGCCTAGCTCATATTATCTTTATAATATACTCTCTCGATCCTAAAAAAAAGTGTTCTTGTTTTGAACTTGTTTTTTTTTTGAAGAGTTTTGTTTAATTTGTAGATGGTTAATTATAATAATATGGTGGAAGTTAATATATGTGAAATTTGCATTGAATAGGACTAAAACATAGGACTTAAACTTTTTTATTTGCTTAATAAGACTTAATAATGACTAGTGAGAATAATAATGTCCAAGTGATACTGGATATTTAGTTGAATAATGACTAATAGATAACGATCAGTGGTCCTAGAAAATAAAAACATATGGTCCTATATATATTGTTTTAAGTTTGGATGTCTGTAATATTAATACATGCAATGCAGGAGTTGGACGGGGAGGAGGCGCGGATAGCGGAGTACATGGACGTGATAGGAGGAACCGGCACAGGTGGCCTCATCACCGCCATGCTCACTGCCCCTAATAACAACAACCAACGCCTCCATCGGCGCCGCCGCCCTCTCTTTGCCGCTAAGGACATCCCTCCTTTCTTCCTCCACCATTTCCCCCTATTTTTCCCTCACATCAAGTACTACGTAATATATTGTATTACCTTACTTTATTGTGAAATTTGCACTGAATAGGACTAGAACATAAGTCATTTTCTAATGTAGGAGTTAAACTTTTTTATTCCTTACATAGGACTTAATAATGACTAGTAAAAAGAATAATGTCCAAGTGATAATAGACATTTAGTTGAATAATGACTAATAGATAATGACCAATGGTCCTACATTAGAATAATCATTACGTTTTAGTCATATTTATGTAAATTAGCCTACTTTATTTTCCCATTCATATATATCCATCTCGATATTACTAGCTAATAAATTGATTGGACCTTATTTTTCAAATAGTTAACGTTTTTCTTTTTTTCAATATATAATTGTATTATAAGAGGGCCATTTGGGGAGGTAATAAACCAGATGAAAGCATCGACGGGGCCTAAATATGATGGAAAATACATTTCCAAACTTGTCAAGGACTTATTTGGAGGCACCAGGTTGCATCAAACCTTGACCAATGTCGTTATTCCTACTTTTGACATAAAGACCCTTCAACCACTCATCTTCAACTCATTTGAGGTACCAACATATATATATATATATATATATATATATATATATATATATATATATATATATATATGCACAAGTATATATTACTTCATTAAATTATATTTCAAAGTATATTTTAAAATAAATTCAATTCTACTACATTACATTATAACTAAATATTTTTTTCATAATTCACGATCAAAGGGTGTCACAGTTTGACAAAAAGAAATTAAACTATGGTAATCTTTAATTTATGAATGAAAAGAGTATTTTGAAGCTTTGAAGAAGCACCGAAGAAGCCCCAAGTCATCATACGACATTAGTGACCAATTCCGGGCGTTCAAAAGTTGCCTCTTCATTTGATGTTTTAAAAATGCATCACTTTTACCACTAACTCCATCATATATATACGAAAATTGAGCTGTTTTTTTAATTTCTGGCTGTCTCTTAGACAATAAAAGATACGACCTTGGATGCAAAGCTATCAGACATATGCATGGGTACCACTGCCACACCAACCCTTCTGCCACCCCACTACTTCAACAACAAAGACTACAAAGGAACCCAAAGAGAATTCAACCTCGTCGACGGATCTCTTGTTGCAAATAACCCCGTACGTATGCATGCATGCATGCATCCATGTTCATGCATATATACAAAACATGAGATATCATAACCAATTAGTCTGATTAATAATGTCTAATTATTATGTGCTAGCTAGACTCTAGTAGCTATCAATGAAGTGGCTAAGCAAGTGCTGAAGGGACACCCAGCCTTCGATCACCAGGCCAAACCCTTGGAACCATCGGGGCGGCAATACATCGTCATATCGATCGGGGCAGGCTCTTGCAAGAAAGAACACAAGTACAACGCCAGAAAGGCACGAAAGTGGGGACTGTTTGATTGGCTGTTCAATGGGAACTCCATTCCATTAATGGAAGCTTTTCATCAAGCTAGCACAGACATGGTTGATGTCCAGACCTCTGTTCTCTTGTCAGCTCTTCACTCAGACGACAACTACCTCCGAATCCAAGTGTGTTACGTTGTTTTTGTTGTAGTGTATAAGATTGTTTTGTTTTTTAACTTCAGACTTTTTTCTTTAAACTTATATTTTTTGGGTTTGCGTGAATGTGTGAGGGTGCAGGATGAGACGTTGTGTGGGGCTTTGTCAGCAGTGGATATGGCGACTAAGGAGAATATGGAGAGGCTTGTGAGAGTTGGGGAGAATCTATTGAGAAAACCAGTTTGCAAACTTGATAGAGTTACTGGAGAATATAAGCCCGTCCATAATGGAGGAACCAATATGGAAGCACTTAAAAAGTACGTACATCGTTGTTCCACAAACACACACACACACACCAAATAGTAGGGATATATGAGTTTGATATATACTCACTAAAATTTTTAAATAGAATGACTAGTACTTTCTTTGTCTCATAAAAATGTTTCTCTTTTGACTTTTAAAAAATTTAAGAAAGCGATATTTTTGTGTTGACTTTCCAAAAATATCTTTGATGTGATAGTTAAAAATAAGATGTGATGGGCAGATTATTAATAAGAACGTATGATGTGATAGATAAAATTGCAATATAATCCTTCAAAAAAATATCATTGCAATCAGGGGCGGGCCTATATATGGGAGGTCCAGGGGTGTCAACCGACACCACTGAATTTTTTAAAAAACAGTATTATGTATTGAAAACAATTTTTTATATAATTATTGTGTTATTTTGATTTATTTGAATATTTGAGGAAAACTTATTACTCCGTATATTTTGTTGTGTCTTATTGTGTTTTAAAAAATTAGTTATCTACCACTGTAATAAATATTAACCTCAATATTTTTTAATGCTGTCATTTTTATAACTAATAATAATGTCATTTAATTGTGTTATTTTAATTATTTAAACGTTAATGATAAAATTTATTACTTTGCTTTTTTTATTATTTCTTATTGTGTTTTTAAAAGAAATTTGGTGACACTGTCTCCGAATTCTTGTCACATGCACACAATATTCATCTGAGAAGTTTTGGCCCAATTACTCTTGGCACCGCTCATTGAGAGCCTGAGTCCACCACTGACTGCAATGTACTTTCTTTTTTTTCGTTCTTGACAAAAAAAATTATTTTTGAATTAAATAACTAGTACTCCCTCCGTCCCAAAAAGTATGTAACGTTTAGAAAAAACTGCGTCCCGCAAAATCCGTTACATTTCTATTAAAAAACCACTTTTACCCCTTACTTTTTTATACCCTACCTATCACATCATACCTTTTTCCTAATAATCTACTCATTACATCCTACTTTTACTCATCACATCAAGGGTATTTTTGGAAAGTCAATAACAAAATATCCCTCCTTTAATTTCCCAAAAAGTCAAACCGTCTCATTCTTTTTGGGACGGAGGGAGTATAACCAAAGAAGATCATTACAATATACTCCATTGACAGGTTCGCAAAGAAGATCATTACAATATACTCCATTTATATATATATATATATATTATTGACAGGTTCGCAAAGATGTTATCAGATGAAAGGAAATTGCGGCAATCACAAATGGCTCTCCCTTTGAGTGATTACATTCATAGCTAGCTGATGAGTACGTATTTATGACTCTTATTTTAGACTTCCCTATTTGTTTGAATTGAATATATGTACCCTCCTCACACCATAGCATAGTGTCTCTTAAAGTTCTTTCTCTATTGACCTTTTGAGAATTTATGAAAGAGAATTTGCGATCATTTTTTTATCTTTAATAGGGAGTATTTTTTAATCACATAACATAAAAGATCTGTTAGAATATAAAAAATATTTTCTTGGCCACAACCACAAGTTTGAGTTTTTGGTTGAAATGATTCATTGACATGGTATCAGAGCCTTATCAACTAAAAGGTCACGGGTTCGAAACTCAACGCCACCCAAATTAATAAATCTATGTTTTCACGTTCAAGACTCGAAAAAGACTACGCCTGCACGTGAGGGGGCGTAGTAAAAAACATTATTTCCTTGGCCACAACCACAAGCTTGACCTTTTGGTTGAGTTGGTTCATTGACAAGATCTCCTCTCACTCTTAGTATATTTGTCTATTTTAACTTTTTTTATCTTGTTGAAAATGTTCAAAATTTAATTTCAGTATACTAAAACGAATTGCAAATCGAGAAAAAGTCAAAATTGAAGAATTTGAACTGAACAAATGTATTCAGGCAAAATAGTACTTAAAGAATGATCCTGAAAACATGACATCGTACTCAACTTTAAAAAAACTAAAAGAGAGATCAGACAAGTTGGAGAAGAAAAGGAACAGACATATTGAAGAGGTTATTGACGAAAGTAAGGTAAGAAGCCCAAAAGGGCAGTTTTAAAACTAAAAGAAAGAAAAGTTTTTGGGCCTATAATTTTGGATCCAACAAGAATACGACCCGTCCCTTTCCAACCCCGTCTGCACCCGCACTCCCATTATACGGAATCCAATGCCTCTCAGTGGGCCCATACGGACCCAAAAATTAAACAGAATATTTCCTCTTTTCTTTTTTGAAAAATGTTAGGGATACACCAAATTAGGTGTACTCTATTTGTCCCCCACCCCTTTCTCCACCACATAAATAGGCAAAAAACTTAAAAATAAATAAATAATGAAAAATGAAATAAAAATGTGTGGTGGAGAAGGGGGTGGAGGACAAATGGAGTACACCTTTGGTGTACCCATAGCATTATTGCTCTTTTTTTTTACTTAATTTCTCCACTATGGAATCTAAGGATGGTTTCTGATAGGACTAAAACATAATAGAATTAAAACATAATGACTAAAACATAATTTCACTTTCGAGTAATTTACTTAAATAGGACTAAAACATAATGACTTTTCGAATATAGGACCATATATTTTTATTTTCCAATGTAAGACTTTTGTTCATTATGAATTAGTCATTATTGAAGTAAATGTCCATCATTACTGGACATTATTCATAACACTAAGACATTAATAAGTCATATTTAGGGAATAAAAAAGTTTAAGTCCTAGATTAGGAAAGTCATTATGTTTTAATCTTATTTAGTGCAAATTTCACTTTATGATTCTCCTGATAATCTCGGGGATGAAGCTCATCTTTTTGAATTCGTGGAACGCGCACCCCTGGCGCCTCCACACCCCAACCAGCTAAAGTAAGTCATGATATAATCTTAATTTAATCTTTAGAAAAAATGTTTCGTGTCCGGTGGATACAAAGAGTAATTATAAAGAATAGAACTCTCAGGCTAATGTTGTTGGATTTGGTCCTAAGATCAATAGCTTGACATCCTCTTCAGCTAGTAGTTGGATTCAGTTGTTGTTGTTGCCTCTACAACTTACATGTGGCCATGCATGTAAAATAAAGCTTACACAAGTACCGGTGAAAAAAGGAAGGAAATGTACGTAAATACTCCGTACACGTTTTCTGCTTCCCCGCCCATTGATTATTGGTTGTATTTTATTGTAGGGATAAAGAAAACTCCGTTTGTTTTCAACTTTTCACCAGTGTTGACCTCTTTTCTTTAATTAAAAAAATCAGCTTGATTTCTTCTTCAATACTTTTATATTGATTTCTCGAGTTCTCAAAAACTGAATATGTATAGATATAAGTAAATACTCAATCCGTTCTAAAAACAATTGCAACATTAGATCAAGCAATGTTAGAGTCACAAATAATTTAGACACAAATTATATAAGTTTATCATTTGTGAATTTAAATTTTAATTTTTTAATTATTTGAAATCATTTAATTTACTTAGAAAAATGCACAAATTGTAAGTTTGTATAATTTGTGTCTAAATTGCTTGTGGTTCTTCCATTACTCGCAACATTATGTTAAACGAAGCAAATCTTTCTCTCTTTCTTTTTTTGCCATCCAAAAATTACTTTCCTGTTTCTTATTTTGGCAACATTATTATTTTAATGAATGTACTATTATACTCTTACCTTTTTATCTACATTATTTACTTAATTCCATCACATTAAAAATAAAATATGAAAAGTCTTTATTAAACTTTTTAGTTTTTTCTTAATCTCTGTCAAGTAAAATTGGAAACAAAATTTTTGTCATTAAGATGGTATTAAACAATGTTTTTCTTTAATTTTCTCCACTTATTGTCATTAAAAATTATAATATCCCATCTTATTTTTTAGAGTGTTTGATCTAATTTTTAATATATGATCAAGTTTTTATACCATTATTTTATAGCGTACATGATCAAGCCTTTTAATATAAATTTATTTTAAAATTTTATACCATTTTTAAATAATTTGAATTTAGAATAGCAATCAAACTCTATTTTTTTTTTAGTGAGACTGATTTTAGAGGGAAGAGTATTATTTTTTGAAATAGTTGAAAAACTAGTTGTAGGACAAGTCGCATGTGGCAGAGTTTATTTCCATGCCGAGCCCATTTCAATATCGTATTTAATCCCACATGTGCTGTTTACCTCCATTTCGGCACCATTGATATAATTACAAGTTTGCCCCGAGTCATTTTTTAAATAACCTCCCCGCAAAAAACAAATTCCTGCCCCCAGTCAAAAAAAATTCAAACTAAAAACTGATAATTATACTCCCTCCAACCTAAAAAATGATACACGGGTATTTTATTTCCTTATTTACTTAAATAGAACTAAAACAAAATGTCTTTCCCAATATAGGACTATATGTTTTTACTCCGTATTTCCCAATGTAGGACTTTTGGTCATTATGAATTAATCATTATTCAAGTAATGTCCATCATTACTAGACATTATTCTTCCCACTAAGACATTAATAAGTCCTATTTAGGGAATAAAAAAATTTAAATCCTAGATTAGGAAAGTCATTATGTTTTAGTCCTATTTAGTGCAAATTTCACTTCTAAAAAGTCCCATAAAAGCTTGCTTGTTTAGAAAAAATGATATTCCCTTCATCCCTAAATAGATTACAAATTGCAAGTTATGAAGAAAAATTTTTTACTTTCTGAAATTATTTTATTTACAAATTGATATACTAATAAGATATAAGAATTACATATTAAAAAACTACGTCAAAAGTTCTATAAAATTTTATTTTATCAAACAAAAGTTATCGAGAGGAGAAAAAAAGTTATAATCTATTTAGGGACGGATGAAGTATTTTATTCCCTTTCTATCTTTTGCACCATTTTCAATCACACATTTTAACTTTTCTAAAATTTTATGTCAAGTCAACCAAAAATGATATAAGAAGTCACAAGTTCAATTCTCTCCGTAGGGATAACTCTCAAAATATCAATAGGTTGAAACAGTGGCGGAGCCAAGAAAGACTTCATGGGGGGGGCAAAAATTCATTTAATAAATAAACAAAATTCATAACAGTAACTACCATAATTGGCTAAGTACAATTAAACATACCTTCTATTTGTGCAAAGGAGTAAGAATTGTTTGAAGCCGTAAAAAAATTTTTCAAGATGCCAACTTTTGAAAGCGCTGCATTATAACTTCATCATCAATGATCCTAAAAATTTCTTTCTCAAAGAAGCACACCAGACAATATGATAAAAGCTCATCCCCTAAACAATTGCGTAAATCAGTCTTAACAAAATCTTTTTCATTGTCTCTATTACTTACAAATTCTAAATTCTTCTTTTGTCTAGTAACAAATTTATTCATCTCACGTCTCAAAATTTCTCGATTCAATAATAAAGTAACAAAATAACAATAACCTTAAAAGTTAAAACAACAATTTCATATATCTTAATCTCTAGAACTTGAAATTACATTAACATTTATCAAATATTTAAATATCAACAAACACACTACAACCACGGAACAAAATAAATATTCAAAATTCAAAACCTAATTTAGCAATATTCAAAAACTCAAATATTAAGAAACAAATCTCAAAAAATATCGGTCCTTCAGCAACCTTCGCCCGGAATCTGGAGTAATTGTCTTCCGTCTTCTAGAGTTCAGCAATCGCCAATGGCCAATCAGCAGCATTCGTGTTTTTTTTGTTCAATCCTCATCCTCCGTTTTTAAAATTTTTTGGGCATTTGGAGATTTGGGTTACTGGCAGTACTGGGCCGTGGATTGTTGGGCTAGGTCAAATGGATTTTTTAAACCCATTCACCAAAACGACGTCGTTTCGTTCTATATTTTTTTTCTTCCGCATCGGTTCATCTTCTCCGCTGGACCCTGCCCGTCTGCCGGCTGGGAAGCCTAGGATTTCTTCGCTGCAACGGGGGGGGGGGGGGGGGG
>OOIL02001451.1:208741-258587 GCA_900332095.2 Cuscuta campestris
GCCGAGGGTACCATAACCAATCATCGCCGGAATTTCGCCGGGGCGCACTTGCCCCGGCATGCCCCTCCTCCTCCGCCCCTGGGTTGAAACAATATATATGAAGAGATACTACAACTGGAATAAGATATTGTTATTAAAAATGATATGCTTCGTCTCGTACGTCATTCAGTATTACGGAGTATTTTTTTTTATTTGTGTACATATTTACTGATGTAATGTTTTGTTTTATTTATTTCAAAACTTGTTTGATATAAAATTTATTTTTTTATTATAATTTTAAATTGCCTTTTAAAAAAAAAAATGGAGGTGGTGCCTTCGAAGTTCGAACTCATGCGCCTAATTACTTGTGCCTCCCTTCATATACATGGTAACTAGATCCGTCATTGCGAATGTCAACGAACCAATATTTTGTGTCAGTATGAAGCATTAAAATGTGTGTGCATATCTTTAGTGTACAAATAAAATACAAATTTTTGGGCACGTGTTTTTAAATGGTCCATATTTTTGAAATGGTTGTATTTACATGAGCTTGTCCCGTTATGGTCCTAAATTAAATGAACCCATGATGTGCCCCAATACCATCAAATTGTTGACTGATGTGCTCCAAATCTGGTGTGACTTCATTGATTAATTTAAATTTTTATTTAGTACTGTCACAAATGTCATGAGTGACGAGAATGCCATAGTTGATTAAATAAAATAAGGAAAAAGTATGAGAAATTTATACAAACACGACCCACAGGATCAGTCCTATTAACTTAAACGTTTACTGTGCCAAAGTACACTGTTTATCTACGGTTAACAAAATGGGAATATAAAAGAAGAAAGGTGATGCATTTACATGGAATCCAAACCGTAACACTATGTTTAGTTCAAAGAATTTGAAAGGGAAAAGAAAAGAAAATGAAGTGGAAAACCATTTTTCTTGTTTGGTTAGAGGGAAAAGAAAAGAAAAGTGGAAGGAAAAAAAAATGAGGATGCAAAATGTACCAAGTGGAGGGAAAATCAAATTCCTTCCATTTTGGTGAGGAATACAGAGAAAACCATTTTCTTTTCTTTTTCTTCCAAAATCCTTGAGCCAAACATAGTATAAAGGAAACTATATTCCATGATTCCCATATTGAAATTAGTTCGAAAGGTGTTGCATTTATATGGAGTCCATTGAGTTGACGGGACATTGGGACAACAATAGACTCGCGTTTCCACCCCTAACATCTCCAACAATAAGGCTCTAATAAGAAAGGAGCTGAAGAAGCTCAGGCTCCTATATGTTGGATATGGTCTGGTATGATTTGATTTGAGTGTAGTTATGTTTAAAGTTATTTTTGAATAGATCTGGACTGAACTGATTTAATAAGATTAAGTAATAAGAATAAATTGAATAAATATACTCCAAGTAGGGTGGTGAAGCGAATTAGGGCCGGGCACTTCGTGCCAGAAAAGGAAAGAACACTCTATAAATGAAGAAGGGTTGAGTGGTAGAGATCATCTTTGAACTAAGCATGAAAAAGCATATTAAAGAATAACAAGAGTCTTGAATACTCCGACGATTACTTCATGCTTCTAAGTTATTTCGTTCTTGAGAATTGGATGGAAACAACAAAGATGCTAGGGAGTGCTCGTTACTTTGAGCAGAAATATCGATCCTATTTTGTTTGTATTTATGTATTGCTTCCATTTTTTTATTTTTACCACTTCAGTTCAATCTTACTCGCCTTGACATAGTTCAAGGATAATGAAATTAGACCTTGAACTCCTTAATAGTGTACAGAACAATATTGCATATCTTTGAGTGTGTAGGAAATAGGAACTCTCATCCACACATTGGCATACAATAGCAAACTTAGCCCTCAATATCTTATTAAATGGACTTTTTCTCGTGGTCTTTAGTTCCAAAATAAAGTTCTCATCATTCTAATTAAAATTGTTCTCTTATATTCAAATTGGGATGTTTTTCATGACAAAGAGCACTAACACTAAATTTAAATTGGTTTCATATGAGAACTACTTTTTCAATTAACCTTAATATTTTGTAAATTTTCAAATGTAAGATTAAGTTTAATGAAACTAAAATCAAATATTGTCATTAACGTTAAAAGAAAATATTAAAGCTGTCAAACGAACACCTTATCTATTTTGGCTCCAAACACACGCTCTTTGAAGTGCTCACGTGAAAAATGAAATAGATAACGGATACCCCATTTGCGATTGTTGTAATCCTAATTTAATCCGTCAAGTGAAGACAGCTAATTTGTTTTAACCCAACTTTACAGCGAATTAGTCAGACGGTAAGAACGCTATTTCCGTGAATCCCAGTCCAAACAAACTCACAGCGAGAGGGCCGCCGTTCCGGGTTTTCGGCCGATTTCAGGTACACGTGGCTAACGTCGCCATTGATGAGACGTTACTTTCTGGCCGGAATCGGGAGCTAAACGGCGCGTCAAATATTCCGTTTGTTAAAGCCGGATCAGTGCCTTTCCCCGTTATTCTTAACGACGTTAGGACACGGACCACATGCCCAGCCAAACCCGTTCGTATAAAAGCGATCGGGGGACCCGTTTGGCGGAATGGCATTCAGCTGCCATCACCATCTTCTCTCTCTCTCTCTTCTCTCTAGCGGGATGAATATCATTCGAGAACCTGGTGAAGTTCGATTTTTCTGATCGAGCTTTTTCGGTTGGTATATGATGGGAAGGAATGTGGAGAAGTCGAACGGGATCGGAGAAGTTGCGGGGATTGAGATGCCGGAGATAGGCGTGATGACGACGCCGAATACTCCAGAGGCGGCGAGGGACGCCGACGCGGAACCGGTCGTGGTTAAAAAGAGGAAGATACCGGATGAAGATCTGGAGCCGTCTCTGGCGCCGGCACCGCCACAACCGGAAAACAGCGGTGGAGATCCGGCTATTCCCGAGGAATGTGCATCGCCGGAGATCAGACATCCAGTTTCGAGCCTCAACGTCGATGAAGAGGCTCAGGCGTCTGGTTGCTCAAGCTATGCGGAGTCCATCGCTAGAGGAAAGTCCGAAATCGCAGATCTGGAGGTTCGTCGTGTTTAATCCTTCCATTTATCCTTTTCTATCTGGTGTTTCGATTTACAACGACAAGCATTTTATTTGGTCTTGATCGAGTCGATTTATTTTGGCTTGCAGGAGGAGGAAAGTACTGGAGAGTTCGAGGCGGCGTCTTCATGGAATTCCGAGTGCTCAGAGAGGTACAATTTCCTCTTACTTTAATGCGGACTTCAATTTTCCATTTATTGACAGAGAATAAATGCATCACGTCCTTTCCAATATAAAAACCAAAATTCGAGTGAACTTGATTCTGTTCATTGGCCGGCCCGCTTATTTAATTCTCCAATTAGATTCTCATCTCGATAAAGCGTATTCTGCAGTGGAAAAACGACGCCGTTAAGAGAACATGAAACGGAGTCCGACGAGCTGAGCTCAAATGGGACGCCGCCGCAGTGGCCGCCTGGTGATCAGTCGAATTCTCATGTCAATGCAATCCGGGCGAACATTCCGTCCGCTGCTGAACTCGAGGATTTCTTCTCCGTTGCCGAACAGAAAATTCAGAAAAGCTTTGAGGACAAGTACGACGGACAGTTTTCATTATCTATATACATACTCTAAAATTTATTTGTAAATTTATACACGCATTGTATGTGCGTATTTGCAGGTATAACTTTGATGTTGTGAATGAAAAGCCGTTGGAAGGTCGTTACGAGTGGGTTCAATCAGTGCAGCCATATAACAAGGAAGAAGAAGAAGAAGAAGATTCATCGCCATCAACAGCAATTCCAAAGAAGGTGTGAGAACAAATATAATGAATGTCGTCGTCTCAAGTCTCAATATATATAATGGTAGCAGCAGCCATTTATTTTTAAACTTTTCTAAAGTTGGGTCTTTTTAGCGCTTTTTCCAGAATCATTCACCTTTTTAGGGTTCTTCTTTCGTGCATGATTGTGTGTGTGTACAGCTAGCTACCTAGCAGCTCTAGGATCGAGGTAGTTGAACTGATTGGACATGGACCCTTCCTTTATAAAATCTCCAAATTAAAAGTTCTGTGATATTATGCATGTTTTCAGATCACTATATATACTCCGAGTTTAACTTAATTAGATTTAACCCAACGCATCTATAGACTATAGTAGTTAATTTAAAGCTAATCTGCAAAGTCAAATCTTTAAAATAGCTTTAATTTATCATAATTTACGTCCATGCCATGCAATACACCACACATACATGCTAATTAAGTTGTTAAGCCACTTCAAGCTAAGAATGAATATTTTCAATTGATAAATGTGTGAGAGTACATCCGTATAAATACATGAGGCTTAGTACTCCTAATCATGGTAAGAGTGTATAATAGGAAACCTATACAAATGGTAACTACCAATGATACAATAAATATATTTAACATAAATAAAAAATACTCCGGCTATGTCGGATGCGGTGGAGGATGAATCCCAAGATTAGTGCGAAAATCCATGAAGAGTACTGAGGGAAGTCCTTTGCTGAATATATCAGCATACTGAGAGGAAGATGGTACATGAAGAACTCTGATATGTCCAAGTGCTACTTTGTTTCGAACGAAGTGAATGTCTACTTTGACATGTTTAGTGTGCTAGTGCTGAACAGGATTGGTGGAGAGATAGACTCCACTCACATTATCACAGAACACTAGGGTGGCTCGCTGCAGAGGGTGTTGAAGCTCAAGTAGAAGATTCTGTATCCAGCTCGTCTCGGCAATGGCGTTGGCAACCACACGATACTTGGCCTAGGCACTCGACCGTGAAGTCGTGGCTTGCCACTTGGACGACCATGAAACTAGGTTATCTCCAAGGAAGAAACGGCAGCCAGAGGTAGATCATCGTGTGTCTGGACATCCGGCCCAATCGGCATCTGAGTAAGCCTGTAAGAAATCGGTACGAGAGTGTAGCAAATATTTTGGGACGGAGGGAGTATTAACCTACATATCACATCATACTTTTTTATTATTAATCTACCCATCATATCATACTTTTATACATCAAATCCAAAGACATTTTTGGAAAGTCCACCCTAAAATACACTATTCTTAAATCTTTTAAAATTCAAAACCAGAAACGTTTTGTGGGACGAAGGAAATATTATTGAAGGGAAAATTACTTGTATAACATTCTCTCCCTACCATAGAACTTTAATAATGCGGATTATAATATTTGATTGAATTTAAATTAAATTTTAATATAGTAAAACATTACAAGGTCGTAGTTGGGTGGGCGCGGTCTGTGATGGTTGTAGTTGGGTGGGCGCGGTAGTATCACGGACCGCTCTTATTAAAATAGTTCGGTATCGGTACAAGATGAACACCAAAACTATTTGTTATCATACCGTTTTGAAATGAAACAGTACTATACCATGCTCATGCTCAAACTGTGCCAAAAAAATTAAACATGCATCATTCAAATAATATTAAAACAATGGTACAACTTTGTTAAAAAGGTAATGATTCTGAACTTTAAAGGATCATAAACATAAAGAGTAAAAGATGAAAGTTGGATGTGATGAATAGATTTATTGAATAATAGAATAATTGTATTACTCAATGAAATACTCCGTAATAAAATACAAGATGGAGTATAAATAGGAGGGAATACAATCTCAACTAGGACTAGGAAAAAGCTAACTAAAATACAAAGTCTGTCATAATTAATATTGACTATAATTAATTGTCTAACATTTCCATCAAGCTGAACTCGTGTTACAAGTGGAAGCTTAGAAACAAGAGTCTGGAACCGCGGATTAGATATTCATTGTGTGACGAACAAGCGTGATAGCGGATGTACTGAGCTTTTTAAGCTCTCGAACTCTAGAAGAAACAGAGACAAATGTAGCTTTACGCGCAGCTCTTCGATCAAGTATAAAAAAAATTTAGAAAGAGAGGGAGAGATAGATAATGGATGGCGGCTGGTAGGCACGCTCGTCAAGACCCGTGGCGGCTGTTAGGCACGCACATAGTTTATTTTTAAGAGAAAGAGAGGGATAAGAGACGACAATGCCATGATTTTTGGTGGTAGATCATCGATGAAGAAGGGTGGTGGTGGCGCACGGTCGTAGAATAAGGGAGACTAGGTTTTTGAGAAGAGATACCTTAGCTTTGATATCATATTGAATAATGGAACAATTGTACTCCCTCCATCCCACAAAAAAGTTCTCATTTTAAATAATATTTAGTCAAATATTTACACGCTTTGACTACAAACTGTGAGAAAGGTATATTGAATTATAAAATAAATTTAATATAATTGGATTCATCTTAGGATCTAGTTTTGATATCTCAAATTTTTTTAGCATTTCTTTATTTAGATTATATTTAATTTATGGTCAAAGCATGTAACTGTTTAACCAATTTATGGTCAAAATGGGAACTTTTTTGTGGGACGGAGGGAGTATTACTCAAGAAAATAATAGAATATAAGGTAGAGTATATATAGATGGGAATATAATATTAATTAGGACTAGGAAAAAGCTAACTAAACTACAAAGTCTACCATAATTAATATTGTCTATAATTAATTGTCTAACAAGATTAATACTCCGTCCGTCCCACAAAATATTTCTGCCTTTCTTTTTTTAACTGTCTCAAAAAACCTTTCTAATTTTTATTAAAATGTCACATTTACCCGTACTAATTCTTAACCTACATATCAGTATATCACATCATATTTTTTTCACTATTAATCTAACGTCACGTCTACTTTTATCCATCACATTCAAAGACATTTTCAGAAAGTCAACACCAAACACACTTCCTTTAAAAGTCAAAACCAGAATGACTTTGTGGGGCGGAGAGAGTAGTAAATAGATGTGATGTGATAGATAAGTTAACAACTAGTAGGGTAAAAGTAACTTTTTTATAGAAATAAGAAAAAAAATTGGGATGGATGAATAAAAGATAAGAGAAAAATTTTGTGGGATAAATGTAGTAATCCCTCCGTCCACAAATAAACTTTCCGTTGCGCGTTACGATGTTTGACTGAAGTGATTTTCAAATCATTTTATATGAAAAATGGTGTAAAATTTAAAAATAAAAATTGCATATTAAAAAACTATATCAAAAGAGCTACAAAACTAGAGACGACATGACTATATTATTTTATCAAATGAGTGACGAAAATAGGTCAACAAAGTGAATAAAGTTTGACTCTGTGAATAGTGAACGAGAAATTTTGTGGACGGAGGAAGTATAAAAAAAGGAGGGGAAGCGATGATGGGCATCATATATTCGGGAGCAAAGCCTGTCACCTGATGTGTGTTACGGGAGGGGCGTGAAGGAGGATAGCCAAGCTCTTTCTCACGCCTCATAACACATGCACTATGTTTGGTTCAAGGAATTTGAAAGGGAAAAGAAAAGAAAATGAAGTGGAAAATCATTTTTCTTGTTTGGTTAGAGGGGAAAAGAAAGGAAAAGTGGAAGGAAAAGAAAATGAAGGGGCAAAATGTACCAAGTAGAGGGAAAATCAAATTCCTTCCATTTTGGTGAGGAAAATGAAAGAAAACCATTTTCTTTTCTTTTCCTTCCAAAATCCTTGAGCCAAACATAGTGATGGTGTGTCATCTGGTTATGCACAAACCACACGTCTGGCCTGTAGGAGTTAACTGTGGTGCATAGCAAGAGCCCATCAATAAATAAAGGGAAAAAAAGAGACATCATCATTTCTTACTCAAGCTAGCTAAGCAATCTTCTTTGGGTCTTGTGATGTGAACAAGTGGTGAAAACCCTAAAATTGTTAATTTTGGCAACAAATTCCAATGTTTCCCAGTTTGTAATGTTTCCAAATCATGCCGGCCATGTGTTATAAGAGAGATCTAGCTCATAGTTTATACTCCCATCCCCACCTCATGGTTAAGAAGAATGTGTTATAGTCTCATCTGATAGAATTATATGTTGTTATACTGATTTTATTTTTTTTTTGTGAAAACTATATCTGCTTAAGGATGAATTGAGTTTTACTATTAAGGGAAAAAGTTATCATCTTCTTTAAGATTAGTAATATTTTGTTTTGAATAATTCTTTTTTCCTACATATTTTCAAAAAATACAATTTTTTTATGTATATATTTAAAATTATGAAGGTAAAAGTGGCGACATAACATAGGAACAGTCGGAACATAGACATGTTAGGCTCAATAGACCGGATCCATGCACCAAGCCGAGTGGGCAAGCCCGCGAGGTTAAGGGACAAAAACGATGAAAAGTACACATAGGTGGAGAAAATGTTAAAGCATGCAAAAAAAAAAGTCCAAAGAGGGAGGCCAAACAAGGAGTGTGGGCCCAATACAAGGAGTCACTCCTTGTGACACGTCTCAGATACTCGACATAGTGACCTTTCACGAGATCATCTGATTGGTGACGGAAACACAAATCGCTCAAATATCAACTCTACATTGCCTTGATGGTAAAGAAATGGCAAGTGCAATAAGAATAGAGACATACCTATTTTTGACTAGGGGCATTTCTTTGCAAAACCTGGAAACTATGTTTTTTTATTTATCTATACACAAAATTAATCGCCAAATACAATCAACGATCAAAGTGAAAGACAAACTATATACATTATAGAGCATGTATTTATACAATCTCAGGAGATGGAGCTGATCTAGTGGACACTGATCCCCTGTTGGAGGCTCCAGCTGCCTTTTGAAATGAATATGGAGTAATGGATCTTGATGAACTCTCCCCTTTCATAGTATGCAAAAACAGCGCTTTCACAATCTGTTTGAACTTTCGTTTATACGTTGGGAACTTGGATACACTTCTTATCATTCCCACCATTCTGCCATAACAATCCATTCCAATGTTTAGGCCTAAGTAATCATGTTCTTATATCTTAGTGCAAATGAAAGATTTTTTAGTGAACTAAGGGCAATACCTTCGACTGATGCCTTCGATTTGAGCAGCACGAAGCAAGTCTTGAGGAGTGGACCCACCATTTTCCCAAGCGCGAAATCGGTCAGCATTGCCTCCCAAGAGCACAACTTTCTCAAGGAATCGCATCTCCCCTTCAGACAAAGACAAGACTTTGATCTGCTCTTTGAGGTCCATGACTGGTTGGAAGAACCACTCCAGCAACCGGTCTTGGGGTCTGTTGAGATAGGTGATCTCAAGATTGTCAAGAAGAACCAGCCCTTCTGATCCAGCCTTGATGGAGGACAATATGATCTGCAAGAATGTGTAACATGGCAACCCAATGTTTATGATGTCACAAGCATGACTGTTTTCGTGTTTCTTGACCCTCCTCACCCAGTCTTCAAGATCAGCTGGCGTGATCACGTTTGAATCAAGTAATTCCTTCCCTCTTATCTCGCAAGTCTTTATCAGGTTTTGCCATACCTGTTTGCAAATCATACACGCACTTTTCTTGAACTCTGTGAAAGTCAAACCCAGAAGACTTTTCTGGGACTGCGAAAAAAGAAAGAGGGATAAGAAACCTGAACCATCTTCACTTCTTGTATAACCTCCTTGACAGATCTTGATGATGTCAAGCTGGGCACTAGCAATGCAGGTGCTTCGCCGAATACTGCATTTAGTTTTCCTTGACTGAAACGGTTTCTTCTAACAGACAACTCTGTTGTGTCAGAACCCTTCTTTCTCCTATACCGTGGCCTGGCTTTAAGAAAAGATTAGTTAGCAATGTAACAAGAAAAACAAACCAAGTATGAAGAAGGGTATACACTCACTTTGGGAGGAAAGACCCCTCGCGAAGATAAAGCCAATCATTTGTGTACTCGTCGAATTCTGCCACCATTGCAATGACATATGCAACACCTCTCCGGACAGACCTTTCCTATAACAAATGAGACAAACTAATGTTTATAACAGAAAACATTTTGTGTTACATCTCAGAAATGAGACAGTTAGAATGTAAGAAAACATGAAAGTAACCTGATAAACAACAACGGCTCCGTGTAGGCCGATGAAGAAACTTGAAAAAACAGAGAGGATGATGCTCCCAAGAACAACAAGTGGCCACATGAGTATTGTCAGCCCAGCAATGGGTATGCAGGCTGTTTCCAAGAATGGGCCTTCCCGGCTTATCAGATCATGGATCAATCTGTACCATCCCTTTACCAGCATGTATGGGCTCTTAACCACCGCTATTGCCGTGAATAGAGGAATTTCCACAACTAGGCCCATCAGCCCGACCATTATACATCCCGGCACGTGTATAAATCTGCATCTCAATTGTATTAGAATAGATGCTTTAGTAGAGAGGATAAACATAATTTAATCCCTACTTTAATTTGTTTTTTTCATATATATGTCCTCGCTTACTTAATGTTCTCATTTTCTTTTTGAGATGAGTTTGAGAAAGATGAAATTGTGCGGTTTAGATTTATACATATAAGAAAAATGATATAAACCACACATGCCTTGTCCTTAAGGCTATGTTTGGTTCAATGAATATGAAAGCCAAAAGAAAAGAAAATGAGATGGAAAACAATTTTTTTCTCTTCAATCCTAATTCTTTGAACCAAACATAGTGTAAAAGGAAATGAGAACATTATTTAAGGACAATCCAAAGTCTTTGTCAAGAGTTGGAACATTCAAACATAATAACTTATTGTTCTCTTTGCCAACATTGAGCCCACACGTATTGTCTTTGTCAAATTTAGAAACCAAAGACTTCCATTTTCAGATAGATATGGAACCTAACCACCCATTAATTAGTCAGCTCGCCAACTGGATCTACTTTTATTTCTAGAAGTTGAAACCATACACAATTTTTTTAATGGCAATTAGCCTATCAACAATATCATACTTTTAGCCAAACACAACTTAACTTATTTTTAACGTAACCACCATGCCAAACCAAACCAAACCAAACCATACCTGAAAGGTTGAAGGTCAAGAGAGGCTGGCGATTCACGCAGCTCTTTCATGTAGAGTGGATATGAATGGTAGCAAAAATCACCGAAATCTCGTACCACGGTACAGCTCCCTTTGATTGTCCCCCACGTACCATCCTAAGCAATCAAATTTTTCAACATTTTTTCAAAACTCTGGGAAAACGTTCGCAAGTAACGCGACAAAGCGAGACGAAATTGACGAGTGGAACGTACCACAATGCAATGGATGAACCTCTTGGACACATCATCGTGTCTGAAGGCCTCAAAAGCAGAGACCCAGGGGGTGAAGAAGCCATATCCAACCCCCACAAGAACACTTCCAGCTATGCTCAAACCCACCCATATGGTCAGCAAAACCGGCAGACCAACCAGGAAAGCAACCTTAAGTGGCGCATCAAACCTCTTTGTCCTGAAAACAAAAAAACCATCAAATTAAAAACAAGAAACATAGAGTAAGCATGTTAAAAACTCAAACTTTGTAACTGAAATTGGAAGAAAACTCACTTGATAATGGCGTGAACGGTCCAGAAAGCGTGTGCAGGGAAGAGGAGTAGAATAACCCCAAGGTTTCCTATGATCAAAATGAGGCCAGCAATTGGACCGACCAACAAACCTGCAAAAAAGAAAATGACAAAGGGAAATTCAAGAAAATGAAAGAATTTAGAAACCCAGAGAGGAATTGAAACGAACAAGTATGAAGATCAATTAGGGGACGAATTAACTTTTGAGTGCGCCCAAAGAGAGGGCAGCGCAGAAGGCTAAAATAACATAAAGGGGCTTCACCCAATCTTCCAAGCCAGATGACATATCGTCTTTGATGGTTTCTGAGAGTTAATCTAGAAGTCAGCAACTCTTATAGTCCACTCTAGGGGTGTACACGGGTGTAGAATCCCACGGGATTGGAACGGGAACACTATGTTTAGTTTAAGAAATTGGAAAGGAAAAAGAAAAGAAAATTAAGTGGAAAACAATTTTTTAAGTTTAGTTGGAGAGAAAAAGTGTAAGGAAAGGAAAATGAGAAGACAAATGTACTAAGCGGAGAGAAAACAAAATCTCTCCCATTTTGATGAGGAAATTGAGAGAAAATCATTTTCTTCCAAAATCCTTGAACCAAACATAATGGAAAAATCGAAAGTTTGGAATCACATATGTTATGTTTGGTTTAAGAAATTTGAGGGTAAAAGAAAAGAAAATGAGAAAGAAAACATTTTTCTTGTTTGATTAGAGTATAAAAAAACAAAAGTAAAAAACAAAATATACTTCATACTAAGAAGAGAGAAAACCAAATTTTTTACATTTAAGTAAAGAAACTGAGGAACAACTATTTTCTTTACTTTTCTTCAAAATTCCTTGAACCAAATATAGCGCTAAAGCATAAGACTGGAAAAACTACCTCTTAGATTCCGGTCTGGATCGATTTGGACTTATTTTTTCCAATCCGTCCAGGTAAAAACCAGAAAATCAAAATCTATTTTTTTTAAATATTTTTCTCAATTTTTTTTAACTTATTTTTCGGGGAATGTAGCTTGATTTGAATTTATTTAATCCTAGTCTTATATTTTATATTCATTGGACGTGTTTCAAGAAATTATGTTAATGTAACATATTTTTATCAACAATGTGTTAAGTTTAAAATGAGTTTTATACTTATATTATACGGAGTAGTACTTTAAAGTATTTCATTTTTACCAAGAATGAATTACATGTCTGAGTATCTAAAACTCTAAATTGAAATATCATACTTCAATTTTTTAGAAACAATTTTAATTTTTTATGAAGATTCTTGGATAAATGTCAATGATTGCAATTACAGGATATAAAAGGTTATGAACATGATTTTAAAAAAGTTCATTTACACTTAAAAGATTATACTTCATATTAAAGTAATAAGAAAAGATGAAAGTACCAAAGTTATATTTACAATCATATTCTACTGTATTCTAAGAAGTATGTAATAAAAATAAAAACGAATTAGAATAACTACATTCCGGTCTTACTGGTCTAACTCGAAAACTATCCAGTCTTGTACCAGATTTTTACCCGTCCTTACTCTTTAGACCGGAGACTGGTCAGAAATTTTCTGGTCCGATCTGAATTTTGTACGCCCCTAGTCCACCGTATCAAACAATAAACAGGGCTGGATTTGGACACAAATTCAAAAAAGTTAGAAGGAATTAGAAAGGATTGGAAAAAAGAGAAAAAGTTGGAGAATATTAGAAAAATTAAAGTGTTAAAAAATCATTCAATTAAATAATTACACAAATCCTATATCCTATATATATATATATGTAAAGCAAGGTTTATTTCTTGGAGTATTGACATGTGGCATGCCACATGTGCATCCACATGTGCATTCATTAATGAGATGGATAATTTCATTAGTCCATTTAATTATTTAAAAAAATCTTTTAACGCATTTTATTGTATTACATTCAATAAATATTATATTTTAGTATTAAAAATATTACTATAATTATACTTTGTATAAAAAATGTCATTTTTTTACAATTTTACAAACATATATCATCATTGTAAAATATATTTCGTACTCCGTATTATATATTATATTTTTTTTATTATAATGTTTTATTAATGAAAAGTATTTTCATTAGTACTTCATTGAATAATGACCATTAGTTTTGCATATAANTATATTATTTTTAAAAATAATAAATCATTTCTCTTTTACTACTTTTAAAGAAAATATTTATAGATTCTTTAGTGCATTTATATTTATATTTAAATTATATTATTTGAAAATATATATATCTTAGAGTTAAATAAAATATTCATCTAACACATATTATATCACTATTAGAAAACTAAAATAAATAAAATTATAATTATAGAATGTAAAAAATGTAGAATATACACGAGCCTGTGTGAAGCACGGGATTAACACTAGTAAACATGTAAGAGAACAAATTTAGAATAGAAAAGAATTTACCATTGTCCTCATTTCAAGTGGTATATTAAGTTATAAATTTGGATATATGACTTTATTATCGACAAGGTTCTGTTGATACTGTATTCAGTGTCAGCGGATCATACTCGCTCCTAAGAAGCTCATCCAGTGCTCTGTTTGAAATATTGATGATTCCTACCCCTAACCATCTCCCAAACCCCCTACCGAATCCCTACCCGACCCCTATGTCCCAACCCTAGACCCCCCTTCTTACCCCTTCAAATGTGTGGCTCTTTTGGTTAATAATCTTTTAATTTGCTTTACATATAGGGAATACTATGTTGGGATGCATATTATTTCCTTCTTTTTTAACTGTTCGTTTTGCTTTACGAGTCAAATATTTTACTTATTATCTATAAAAATATATTTCATACGATGAATTTACATATAAAAATTATATCAAATTACTGGTATCGAATTTTTTTAATGTATTATTTTGATTAATTTTTGGTAAAATATATAGTATTTTAAAAGATATTGTTGGTAAAATATTAGACTCAAAATTTGAGAAAAAGAATACTCGTATAAAAACTCAACTCGTTTAAATTAAACTCGAATCTAGACAATGTCATAGTATTGGATTTGAATACACTTATATGCAAAACGTACCGGACCATTTGTCATTCCTAGCTTCTTGTTTGGAGAGGCAAAAGGTTCCGGACAATGCTAGGTTCACAAACAAAATGATGATAAACTTATCATTTAAAGTTTAAATTGTCATTTAAAAGTTATTTTAGACTATTTCATTTTTTATTAAAATTTACAAATAATAAATTTGCGGAATTTTTGACTATTTTATTTGCAAATCAAACATTTTTGGAGAGAACCCTCCTAGAGGTTCACTTTGAATTCATTCCACTTCAGCACTCTCGAGCTTCTCTCGGTTTAAGGTTGGGTTGGGTAGAATGATGATGGACCAGAGTACCAGACCAGCAATCTCTATCCTAAATCCTAATCGTGGCCGTTAAAACAGACAACTTGTAAACTGCAGTCTCGCGCTGTTCGTCAAACACACCGCCACGACTACTGCGTCTACAGTTCTACACAGTGCCCACAAAAAAAGACTTTATTTTTTTTTTTTTGCTTCTTCTTCGTAATTAATTTGGGATTAGACTTTTGCCGGTGAGAAATCAGAAGAAACCCAAGGCGGCTAGAATCTTCCGTCAGAATCTCGGCCTATAGAGAGCGAGATCGATGAAGATAAAGCTAGTGGTAAATCAAGAAAATCGCGCCGACCAAGATTTGCCCATGAAGGAAGACGACAATGATGCTTGCAATGAATGTCCTAAACCAGCAGAGGATGCCATTCAAGAGGGGGATTCCAGTCTTGCCAACTCTCCTCTCAGTTCTTATTTGCAGTCTCTGGTTTTTACTCTTGAGCTCAAAATCTTGGTGTCTTTTGTTCTGGATGTGTAGATTTTGCTGTGATTTTTTTTATGGATCTTCTTTGCCTTTTGATAGGGTAAGAGGAAGAGAAAGCCCAAGGAGATGATCGATGAGATTTCGCCATTACTATCTCTGAAGAAGAAGAGGAGGAAGAAGAAACTGCAGCATTCTGCTTCCCTCGTGAGATTTCTTCTTCCACTGTTTTCCCGCACGAAAAAATCGTGAAAAAATCGTATCTTTTTCTTGCCTTAATTGACTCAAATTCTGAATTTGTTTTCGAATTTATGAATAGATTCTGTACCCACAGAACAGTCTTTTTTATGATCATTTCAGCAATTTCAATAAGCCCTTATACAGGATTTCAGGATAGCAGTCCAAGTTAAAATCTTTAGGGCATGTTTGGATCCCTGAAAATGGTTGAGATATGAAAATCAAGTGGCATGGAAAGTTATTTTTTGTTCGACTTAACCCCAGAAAATGCATTGAAGAATGAAATATGATTGCCTTTGTTTGTCATCTGCTTGTACATATGATGGATAAACTTTGTGTTCTTGAGCAGGGATTGAAAGAGGATACCTCCAAGACTCCGAGGTTAGTTCATCACTAACATGTCTAAATTATCTTTTACCATTTTCCAACATTTATTCATCCAAAAAGATTACGGGTTTCTGTTTTCTCAGTCAAGTTAAGTCGCCTACCCTGATTCGTGCGGAGGAGGTCCAATCAAGCCTAGGCCAAGAACTTCCAACAGTCCTGAAATCGTTAGTCAGATCACACGTTGGCAGTTGTTTTTGGATGGTAAATTGGTGAAAAGTTCACAACTTTTAAATCTGGTTGAGAGTCTTGTGGGGGGATTTTCTCATTGTTGGGATTGCGGTTAATTTTGTGCTCATCAGGGCCTTCCGGTGCCATTCTGCAAGAAATACTTACCAATGAAAGACACCACAGTTGTGCTCGAAGATGAAAGTGGAGAAGAATTTGAAGTCAAATACATTTCAGAAAAGACCGGGCTTAGTGCAGGTTGGAGGAGATTTGCAGGGGATCATAAGTTGGTCGAAGGAGACGTTTTAATATTCCAACTAATTGCATCCGACAGATTTAAGGTTATTTTGAAAAGTTCTCTGTGCATTAACACATGTTTTGCTCATCAACTGTTTCTCATTTTTTTATCCCAACTTCATTGTTATTCTTTAATGCAAATTATCGTCTTTTTAATACATAGTACATTCATAATCTGTAGGTGTATGTAATAAGGACTAACGATTTGACTGACGTGGATGGTGCTCTTAGCCTTCTAAATCTGGAGGTTCTTGCAAAGCAAAGCGATGCAGGTCAGTTCAATTCCTTAATGTTCATTGTGTTTCTTTTTTTCACCAGATTTATTTCTATTGGTACAATTCGCACGACACAGCTGAAGGGACCCCAACAACTCCTAAAGATAACTGCAAAAGGAAGAAACCCCAAAAATCACTCCCATTGGCAATGGCGCAGAAGGAGAAACAGGAGAAGCCACAAATGGAGGAACAGTCCGGTAACGATAGTGATGAGGTTGCTTCTGAAGTTTTTGACTGTTCCAAATCCTCCTCTGCGCTTGCCGTAATTTCTCTTGGAGACGTAAAAACTTTTGAGGATTTCACCATTGTGGTAAACAACGACGAATGCCTAGACTCAGAGATCCCCGTGCACGTACGAAGAAAATACTTTGAGCTATGCTGCACCAGAAATGCTGTCCTTCATGACAGTCTTCTCACTGGTCTCTATACCAAGCTGGTTGCTGCCATGATTTGTGAGGTTGTTAACATTGCAGATTCCATCCGAGCTTGCACGGTCATAACAGGGAGGGGACAGTTTGAACTGTGGGACAAGTCATTGAACTCTTTTGAGCTTCTTGGGATGAATGTGGGGTTTCTGCGGGCCCGGGTCGTGCGTCTGAGGACTCTTGCCTTTGAATCGGAGGGTGGGTCCGATGCGAGGCGGCATTGGGAAGCTAAGGAGAGACTGAGTCAGTGTGAGGATGAGGTGAGGAATCTTGAAGCGAAGATCGCCAAGTTGAGGGAAGAGTGTGAGGTGTATGGTAAGGATGTTGAGGCTCTGAGGCTGAAAGCCGAGAGTTACGAGCTCGGGTTTCTTGAAGTAGCCAATGCTTCATGGTAAGATTTGGTTTTACTTGGTGTGTGGAGTTCAAATTGGTCCATGGTAAGATTATGGGAAAAGTCATTTGTTTTGTAGTTGATGTCAATGGGGGTAGAAAAGAAGATCACCAACCTGTGCTGTTTGTTAACTTGGTTGTATAAGTATGAGATTTTATAAAATATGATATGCATGACCTATATAGAGTATTAGGAGTTGAAAATTGTCACAAAATCATAGGTTAATAATGGGTTAAGAATTAACATTTGAATGTTACGCCCAAGTTGTACACCACAACTATACTGACACTTTAATAGTTCACACGGACACGAAAATCCGGATTATATAAGTGAACCTTTTTTGACGAAAATTATGGAGCAAATTACGGAACTACTCGTAGAAAAGTACAAACAAGGCAGCAGTATATATGCATGTTCAACCAAATAAAGAAAAGGATCCAACTTTTGACGTATTCATTTCCCACCCACCCAAATGAAATCTAATTCAACCACCACCTATCTCCTACAACCTTAAAATCATTCTGGTCCTAGCACAAAGTGGAAAAGTAAAACAGAAAACAAAAGCTAAAGCAAAACTCATATAGATAGTTGTTCTTGTGGCTCTCCCAACAGTAACGCCATAGGTATCAATCCTCCAAAAGTGATCCAATAACTGTTTGGACAATTATGGTATGGTAATATGTTCGAGTAAGGGAATCGAACGTTCAGATATATTTTGCGCAAAAAAAATAATAAACGTATAAATAAGTAAACGCAAAACATTGTACCGATATCTTGCGACATGCTTCATATTTTGAAGAAATTACCCACCATGCAACTTAGAAAAACCAATTTACCCAATAATGACTTGCAATGCTAGAGTCTCAAATAAAATGGTCACAAATTTTGGGTCGGTGTATTTTTGTTTGTTTGTTTGTTTACAAAGATGATATTCATAAGACTGATACATAAAAACATCAATTTGATGAAGATTGCCGCACCGAATAGGCAACAACCTGTGCCCATTGCTTCAGCCTCGTCTTCATTGTCTCTTGATTTTCCCCTAATTTAAACACATTTCATTAATTTAACTTTAATTGTACCTCTCAAAATTACAAATAAAAAATAATAGAGACTAAAATTTGTAGCAGATGGTGGAAGTGATTCATTACCGGCGGCGAATATGGTGGGGGGACTGCCGGACGAGGAAGGCGACCCGGACGGGGAATCGCAATCGGAGACACTAGACGATGAAGACGGCGCCGTCTTGGAAACGGTGTCGTTGTAATGCTTATTGACGGCGTAAAAGAGTCCGTACGCCGGGAAAGTGTCGGACAACCTTTTGTCCATCGTCGGGGAGTCGAAACCGAACCCGAGTTCCATACAAGCCTTGAATTCATCGAGGTCTTCGTCGGTGACGCTCCGGCCGCGCTCCCTCCGGCGGATCCCCTGATTCCCCTTCCTTCTCTGCCAAACCTCGTCGCGGAACGTGTCCGGGGACCACGTATTTTGTTTGTACAGGGACGACGGCGGAGGCGCCGGAGAGGGCTGGGGGTGAACGGGGGTTCCCGATTCCCGTGGATCTGACATGGCGGTTGCCCTGCCCCCTTTTACGACGGAGGCGGGGTGGAGGCGCCCGGCAGGGGACGGCGGTTTTCTGAATTTTAAAAACCAAAGAGGAAGGAAATGGGAATATTTGAATGGGGCTATATTTACTGCCAGATCTCAAAGGTGTGGGGCCATCCTACAACGCCGTGTCCAATGGGTCCGGAGTGCGGGTCCGAAACGGCAATGGTTGGTTCCCTAATGATGAGCTGTAACGTGCCCCATGTCTCCATTTGTACTTTTTTTTTTTTTGTAAAAGCGGGTCCGATGTTACTACCTGTAGAGTACTAGAGTTGTAGGTTTGGGCATAATGTAAAATTTTTTAAAAAAACTTAAGAATATCAAATTGAGAAAAATACAAATAAAAAAATACTGCTAAAATATCAAATCCTATCGAATCCAATGTACGGTTCGGTATTTGAAAACAATATGAGGTAACTTCTCAAATCAAAAATCCTGAACCGAATATATGGACAAAAATATTATAAATTTAATAACCCTTTTATATTGTTTCATTAAAAAAATTAGTTTATAGTCTCTTTCTTCCCTATCCAATTCAATATTCGTATTACTAAATACCATGTCATATCGTATCATATTTAGATTTTTGGTTTGAGAAGTTACCTCATATTCGTATTTGGATTTGTATTCGAAAATTTTAAACAAATACAAATTTAAATATTACGATATTCGTTTTAATTTGGTTTATTTTCAACCCTACCAGGTGGTAGCGCTCGACCGTCACCTCGCACTCATAGGTACAGAGCCAATTTTAGATTTCTAGATTCACAATCACCATCATATATAATGTTTATGGATATCCTAGCTCAATGACAACTACAATTCAAGTAAGAAAACATACCCGGTATCATCTTCTTCAATCCAATTTCAATAAAATCATATTTTTCTTTATAAATTTATAATTAAACAATATTTTTCTTTACAAATTTATAATTAAACAATATAATCAAATTATTGACATAAACGAATTTACGATTGGCTATGTATACGAGTTAGCGCTATATATGAATTCTACACTAGAACAACCTCACGAACTCACCTCGATAGATTTGATGAATTAAAAAGGAATCAACCAACCAAACAATCGAAAAAGACGACAACTAGGGCTGCGTCACAACGGTGGCGACAGCGAAGCAACGACAATTCAACGGCGTTGTTCCTATGGCTGGCTCCTTGCTCCGCTGCATTGTTCTTCTTTTCCTTTTTTTAGGGCTTGGTTGGGAAAACCAAAAACCGCAAATCGATCGAAACGAGCTAGAAAAAAAACTGAACCGAAACCAAATGTAAAAAACCAAACCGATCCGTTAGTGTTTGGTTCCATTTTAGTTTTTATTTTTATTAAAATAACTAATATACCCCATGTGTACACTATCTTTTTACAGGCACACAAAAACACTCATGATCTGTGTTTCACACAAACAATAAGTTTCTGTGTGTGTCTATGAGAAGGTGATATACTACATTAAGGGTACATCACCTTGGGATAACTCTAGGTTTTTTCCAACTAATATTATGAGAAGTATTACGAATGTAATCTCATGAAGTCAAACTATAAAACTCAGTAGATAATAGCGACAGTTACATGCCCAATCATTCCACACATGGGCTATGGCTCGAGTCATTAATGGACAGCAATGGGCTTACAAATTACAATACAAAAAGTTTCTCTAACAAAATAAGCCAGTTATGGGCTAATATTAAAAGGGCCCCTCGTTCTACCAACTGACCCAATGTGTACAGCTAGGGATAAACAAGTACCGAACCGATCCCGACACTTTTCGAAAAAATCAAAATTATCAAATTAAAAAATACCGAATCAATAAAATACTAAAAAAGAACCGTACCGTATCGAACCAAATGGTCGGTCCGTTACTAATTAAACATAGCTAGCCGCATACTACTTGCATTTTTGTTAAGTGATTTATTAGGGAATTTTATACTCCGTCTAAAATTTGATTAGACATGGAAATTTTATTAAGTTAAGTGTGATCTTATAAATAATTTGGCCTTCGTCTAAAATAATTATTTTCATTTTAGCGGATGGAGTTTGATTAAAGTTATTTTCATTTAAAAGTTATGTTTCGGTTTGGTTAACTGTACTGAAAGAAATGATTTCGGATTATGAAGATTGAAGGATTGAATATTGACGTTATTTCAATAAATTTTATGAGAAGCTAAGCAACTATACTAATCATTAAAACCTTTCAACTAATAGGTACAAGTTTCATTATTTATCACAAATCTGCGATTAAGTAATTGTCCAGTCGGAATCTGAGGGAGTCCTTGTGAGGGGCTATCTTTTATTTCATTAAAAATTTCTTCTCATTTCGGTCAATGAGGATTGATTGATTCGCCACTCCCAAAAGAGTTTTATTCTAATGGGTTTGGCAAAATTAAATACTAATTATATTATACATTAGTTAGATAATTTAATATTGTAAAAATATTTTACAAAATAAATCTAATAATATCATTGTTCTATGAATATCTAACACTCCGTATAAATTTTATTTTATTTAAAGGTCAAAGTTTAACAATGTGACTGCAAAAAATTAAAAATAGACAAATACTATGTGACGAAATTAACAAAATTAGCAGTGAAGACACGAAAATAAAGTGAATTGAAAAATTCAAAAAAATTGAATAATTTATTAATGTACATATACTATATCGATTGGGTTCTAGAGCCACTCAAAAAGAGTGGCTACGGAAGCCACTCATCCAATTGGAACACCTACGGTCCGGTGCTCCGTTCACAAAATTGATAGTTCCTACCCCCTCTAACCTCCCCTCTCCCGTAAACCCCCCCACTTGGTCCCGATCCCAACTCATCCCCTAACCACGTCAATTGCGGGGTGCAAGTTTAGTTGACTTTGGAGTCAAAAATTCTGACTCTAAAGTCAACTAAACTTGCGGCCCGCAACTAGTCACATTGTCATATTACACAGTCATTACTTTTTTATCACACTGCTAATTAAGCATACCCTTATGTTACAATGTCATTATGCTCCTACTTTAGTCTTAAAAGAGTTAAAGCTCCTCTTTAGGTACTTTAATATTTTTTTACCATACTCTTGTTCGGGGATATTTCTTTATTAGATATTGATACAAAAATAATTTTATTAGATTTGTTTTATAAATTATTTTAAATGTATCTTTTTCCTAATTAATATACCACATAATTTTTATATAATTTGAAGTCAGATGTTAAAAATGATTGATTACAAAAATTCAAAATTGCACACACTTTGAAAGAGGTGAGTAGTATTTTTTTGAAGAAGGGAGAGTTTGATGGAAAACAAGTGTGTGTGAGAATGTACATGCATGCAGAATGCATACATATAAGCAACGACATTACTTAAACAACCTGGTACAATCGTAGAGACGTAGCCTCATTTTAAGACCAGAGTTATGTTCCAAGGTTGCCCCCCGGCCCCTACTTGTGTGAGCTGAGGACAATTATTCTCTTTTGCACATTTATGCTTTGGCTACTTATTTAATTCCATTTCTTGTAATAGAACTTCTCTATTTATTTGTGTATAATTCTCCTTCCTTTTTTCCATCCTCAAAACTCAAACGAGTTAATGTAGTGTCCCTTTTCCCATACACAACCTGATTTGTTTAACAATAGCCGACGTTGACCGGAGGATGATGGGTCAAACCCCCGCTCACGTAGCCGGCCTCCGTCGTCTCTCTGCCAGAGCCGCCACTTCATCCCGGAACAGCCTTCCCTCACTTTCTTCTCTCGCCGGAGATGTCATTGCACAACTCAAGAGCTCCGGCGTACGTGTGGAGCCCGGTCTGTCGGCCGCCGAGTTCGCCCGGGCAGAAACCGAGTTCGGGTTCCGATTTCCTCCCGACCTCAGAGCAATCCTCTCCGCCGGCTTACCGCGCGCCTACGGCTTCCCAGACTGGCGCTCGTCCGGCGCCGCGCGCCTCCTCCTCCGCGCGTCCCTCGAACTTCCACTCGCCGCCGTAGAGAGGGCATCCCCGCAGTCCAAGTCGTGGGGCCCGCGACCTTCTAACCCGAAAAAGGCGGCCCCGGTTCTCGTACCCGTTTTCCACGGGTGTTACATCCCGTGCGATCCTTGTTTGGCGGGAAACCCGCTCTTCTACGTGGACGAGAACCGGATTTTCTGTTGCGGGTCTGATCTCTTAGACTTCTTCAGTCGCAAGCCATCTGACCCGCACAGACAATTTTCGATTCTCAACACATCGCGGCTTCTGCCGCGATGGATTGAGTTCTGGAGCGACGCAGCGAGTCAAGTAATAACACATTTTGGTCCAAGAAAGAATGCTTTATACTCTGACGAGGGTACTGAGAGAATGCCAGAGTGGGTGGAGAAGTACTTGGGGAAAATTGGGTCGGCGTTGAAACGAGGGGGGTGGGACGAGCTGGAAGTGTCGGAGATGGTGGACGTGTCGCCTTCGGGGTTCGTGGTCGGAGAAAGGGCGGAGTTATATTATGACCGGCGGGCGGTTATGGAGGCGCTTCTGGCGAAAGCGCTTCGGTTATCGGATTTCCTTCGGAGTGGGGGATGGAGCAGCAAGGAAGTGTCAAGCGCATTCGGGTTTGATGTTCGGGCGCACAAGTGCTCGACCAAGAAACTGAGTGATCGAGTAGCTAAGTATGTATAGTCCTTCCATATATGGATCCTAGCTCTTTTTTTCTCGCATTGGGGTTAATAAGTTGAAAGCAAGAAAATTAAGTTCATATTGATGTGTCATATAATTCTCCTCCATCTACTTTCAGACTATAGTCGATGTTTTTGGTGTTTATAATAGAGGAATTTCTTTAAATAGCACTAAAACATAATACTCCATTCCATCCGTTCTTAAATAGATTATAATTTTTTCTCTCTCTCCTCTTCATAACTTTTGTTTATTTACGCGATTTCATTGAGTATTTTGATAAAATAAAATATTCTTGTCAAATCTTGTTTTGTAGAACTTTTGACGTAGTTTTTTAATATATAATTTTTATATCTTATTGATATATCAATTTGTAAATAAAATGATTTCAAAAAGTAAGAAATTTTACTCCGTAACTCGCAATTTGTAATTAAATTGGGGATGGAGGGAGTAATAGCAATGAGGGTGTTGATATATTATTATTATTATTATTATTATTATTATTATTATTATTATTATTATTATTGCTACTATGAATTATTAACATTTTTATGGAGCTGATTTGATTATTAACCCCTCTTACCAGTACTACTGCAATAAGCCCCATTATCATCTCGTGCTAGAAAGCCCAAGCCCATATTGTAATTCTTTTTGGCGTAGCCTTTTAATACAATGCTCCATTAAATATTCATCGGTTTGGGCGTGATACCCCTTGGATTAACTCATTAACTAATCCAGTATCAGTGAAAAAGACCTGGACTCCAAGCGGACCAAATGATGAAATACATTCGATCCAATAGCAGTAACAAAGATTTAAATAATCCAATTAAGTAGACATGACAAAAAATTACTCAATCTATTTTTTACTCGAAATCAAATTCGAAAATATTAGATTTTGAGCAAAAAGTTTTGTGACCGAATTTGAAATGATCCACTATAATGGGTCAAACCCAACTAAACTCGAACTCGACCTGACCAACCCGTTAATATAAAGTCTTTTCAAAATCATATACTCCGTCCTATAATGATCTTCCCTGTTCGCAAAACGAAGAAAAATCCCAAGTTTTTTCAATCTATTTTATTTACATATTGGTATAGAAATAAAAAATAAAACATACATATTTAAAAACTACACCAAAAGTTCAACAAAACAAGTGGGGACAAGAATATTTTATTTTATCATATAGGCCATGAAAAAACACAAATAAATATAAATTCCCGTGAAGTTGGAATAGTGCTCTGGAAAGATCATTATAGGACGGAGGGAGTATTTTACTATGAAATACTGTATAATGTTATAAAAATAAGATTAGAATTATGTATTTTTTTCTTACTATTCGTTTTTAGTGTATAAATGTACATTTAATGGACAAATTTAATAGTATTGCAAAATTATCTTACTTTTTTGAAAAAATTATACATTTTTTAATTCTTTATATTCATTTATATGCCTAAAAATTACTTCATAATTTAATACAAAATAGTATACTCCCTCCGTCCCTAAAAGATTACTACAGTTTGAATTTTTTGGTCAAACTATGACACCCATTGACCGCGAACTATAGAAAAAAAATATATAGTTATAATATAAATTTAGTAAAATTAAGTTTATTTTAAAATATAGTTTTGAAATATCAAATTTTTATAATATTTAATTATTTTAAACTATATTTAATTCCTGGGCAAAGGGTGCCACAGTTTGCCAAAAAAGTCAAATTCTGGTAATCTTTTAGGGACGGAAGATGTAATAGATTTAGGAAAATGCTAGGGGTACACCAAAAGTGTACCACAAACATCCCCACCCCCCTCCATCACCACCAAAAAAGGCAAGAAAAATTCAAAAAAAAGTAAAAAACAAAAACAAAATAAAATGAATGGTAAAGAGATGGGGTGGTGTACATTTGGGGTACACCTTTGGTGTATCCCTAGCATATCTCATAGATTTAATATACATATTTTTATATTTTTTTTTAATTTTTAATTTTTAATTTTCAGTGTTTAATTTTGATTTTTTATTTTAATTTTTTTTTAATTTTAAGTTTTTAATTCTAAATTTTTAAAGTTTTTATTTTAAGTTTTTAAAATTAAAATTATTTATTATTTATTTTTATTTGTATTTTTAAAATTTTACTCCCTCCGTCCCAAAAAGATTTACACGTTTCAAAAAAATTGCGTCCCACAATCCCTTACCCATTTCTATTAAAAAATCACTTTTACCCCTTACTTTTTCAAACCCTACCTATCACATCATACCTTTTTCGTAATAATTTACACATCACATCCAACTTTTACTCATCACATCAAGAGTATTTTTGGAAAGTCAAGACAAAATTATCCCTCCTTTAATTTCTATTTTAGTCAAAATGAGTAACACTTTATGAGATAGAGGGAGTATGTGTTATGAATATAAATCGTGAAATCCGTTGGTTTTGAATAGGAATCTGCCGAATCAGACCCAAAACCGTTCAAACATAGCCTAATGGAATATTTTAGGACCATGCTACACTTACACCAACAAATATACCCTATTTGTACAGCAGAGATTTGCACAAACATTTCGATGGTTTACACCGACACAAGTGTTGGTGCGTTAATAAAAATTCACACGGACACAAATGTTGGTGCGTTTAACAAAAATTAGTTTTACACTAACACAAAATGCTAGTGCAAAACTGCGGGGTACAAATTGGGGTACAAATCTTGGGGTACACATAGCATAATCCAATTTTTTATCCTTAAAAAAGAGAGTCTTTATCTGATTTTTAAACTCGGTAAAAGATGCACAAGTGTCTGCAGCCATAACTTCGTACAAGTAGCCTACTTGTAGATCATAACCATATTCTCAGATTTATTGTAATCTTTTTTTTTCTAGAAGAAGGGAATTTATTGTAATTTTTGATATACTGAAATGTGGAAAAATAAGTATATATAGTTGAGGATATTTAGGAGGATATAGGAAATCACCCCATGTGATAGGGTCAGTGATAGGGGATGGGTATCCCATGGAATAGTTCAGCGGTTGAAAAGGAACACAAAAGAAGAGAGGTCTCAAATTGAAATTCAAGATTAGGTCAACTTAGAAATTATACTAATTCAATTTTACCAGAGGCCTTTTAGAATTGCTCAAAATACAAATTAAACCCGTAACTTGTCCTAGAACAGATAATTTCATACAGAGTATTAATATAAATTTAGAGTGAGACTCTGAGAGCACGTGCAATCCCAACATTGTCGTTAGTGTCTCACTAGTAGCACTGCAGGTAGATGCGCAAAAAGATAGAAAAAATTATCAAAACTCCTATTTTGATATTTGATGACTATTTTAGACTCAAATATCAATTCTATTGTGATCCTTAAGTATGAAGGTGAGAAAATATGTCTTTTATATGTGTAATTTTTTTAAGATTACAATAACACAACTGAGTTCAAATTATCATTCTCCCATGTAAGGATGAAGACGCCCAGGCCAAGGAGGGTTTCCAATGTTTCACGCAAGTGCACACAGCACATATCTCATGTTTATTATTATTATTAGTTTTTTTTATTTTTTAAATGGGCACGTTTATATTCGACTTTTGCTCCCATCTCTTTCCTCAAAATTGCTAAAAGAAGAATTATACGTAACAGATATTTGGCCAAAATATCACTCCCCCAGTCCCCACCAACAGATGCATATGCCATGCCATGCTCGATCTCACTTGATTCACGCAGTTGGCTTTATAATTAATAAATCACCAATTAAAAAAATATTGTTTTTATTTTACGCGGTAGAATTTATTAGTCAATTTGCTGGCCTCAATCGCAATGGGCTTTAATTATTGTTGTACACTTATACCATGCAACTCATTTTATTATTTTTTTTAACGTACACGCGGTTAAACTACTCTTTTCGTCCCTAAGCATTTGTTTATATTTACTTTTTTGGTCAAAATTAGTAAATACTGGCTTTAAATTAAATAAAAATGATATTAAAATATTGATACAGAAATAGTTTTATTAGCTTTATTATATAAAATATTTTTAAAATATAATTTTATCTAGTTATTAATATACAATATTTATGTTATTTAATTATAAGTCAAAGTTTGAAAATAGTTTACTATAAAGTCAAAACTAGACAAATACTCATAAACGGAGACAGTATATTTTTTTTGTTTGTTATATTTCTAATAAGTTAACATGTGACTTAAAACTTCTCTTTTATCTGATCCAAACCAATTTCAACATCACATTCTCCACTTTTAGAAAAAAAAACAAACTACTATGATTCTTTTGGAGAAACTTAAAAGAAAAAATTAGAAACTTTTAGTCGCAATTTTGAAAATTTCAGAGAGTTCAATGACATTATCGTAAGAAAAAAAATAGAGAGTGACATTCTTGACAAAATATAATACCTGTGCGACACTTTTGAACATTTTAGAAAGTTCAATAACATTACTGGAAACAATAAAAAACATGTCCATCTCTTTGACAAAACGCCAATAGTTGAGTGGCATTCTCTTCACTACACTCTCAATTGTATATGTCCATAAACATTCTCTTTATTATTCACAAAAATAGTTAGAGACGGCCTAGAAGGTGTGCACCCGTATAGTGCCTCCAAATTTATATGGTTCAATATTTTTAAATGTTCATTGTTCTAATTAGTTTACATTTTTAATAAATGATCACTTTTGTTTAATAAACGATCACTTTTGTAATACTTTGACTATTAAAATACATGTTTATGCATTTAAAGATAAGATGCATAAACATCGATGTGAGGTGTGGGGCAAGAGGAGGAAGTTTTGACGAGTTAGGGTAGGTATGACTTTCAACTTTATGGACGAAATATTTTAGGTGTCTAATTAAAATATGAGCCTCGATTTGAGGGTCAAAAGAATGGTTGTGGTTGTGTATATATTGTTCATGAGTTAAAAATGCAGATGTATGCACCAGAAAATTTGAGCCTTAGAGGCGGTGAAAACCAAGAATACGTGCATGTTGACTAAGTCAAAACATCATGTGATGCTAAGATTCACTCCGCATTTAGCAATATCTATCATTATTTTATACGGAGTATGAAATTGATAAATTTGCCCTTAATATTTTAAAAAAAATGAAAGAAAGAATTGAAAGTTGGGTAAAATTTTCACTTTCTTATAAATAAAGTGATTTAGAAGTATAATATAAGAGGTAGATTTAGCACTATCTTAAAAGAAATTTTCAAATTAGATGCTTTTTTTACTAGCTAACATAAATGTCCAATAGAACAATGTTAGTAGATGAGATTATGCCTTGTGTTAATAATGGTCAAGTAGCTAATACGGAGTATATTACAGAGTAACACTTCTATAATTAAAACTATTATTATTATTGTCTAACGATAAGCACAGGGCTATAAGTGAATATAAAGCTTACTTTTTTCTCAAATTGAAATTTTTTTATGTAATAAAAATGTTGTTGAAAATCGTTACCAACATCATATGGATAAAAAACAATACAAATAAAAAAACAATAAAGCTTGGATTTGTACACAAACATATTACAGACAAATACAGATGACAATTAACTGTGTGTAGCCTACACAATTTCTTACTATTTGTATTTGTGTGTGATACAATTGGTGCACAAATCTTGATTTACGCCTAACATAACTCATAAAAAAAGGATTAAACTATTTGTACACCATAAATTTGTATCATATTTTGTACCCCAAAGACATGCATTGATATTTTGTGCTAGTGTAATGTTAGTGTGATGATTTACATTGACAACAAATGCCAGTGCAAATTTTTTTAATTGAACTAATATTTTTTGTCAATCTAAATTATTAAAATATCAATACATTTCTTTGGGGTATAACTTGAGGTACACTTTTAGAATACCTCAGATATTCTGAGGTACTTCTAGCATGGTTGATAAGAAAATGGTAGACATAAACAAAGGTGATGTTGATCAATTCTTAAACATAAAGTATAAATTAGGGATTTAATCATGTGTACCTGATAATCGAGAATAGAGAGGCAGAGAGAAGGCGTAAGATTGGTGTGTTGATCTCTGCCTAATGACCTCTATATATATACACCCAAGGGGAAACTCTGATTAGGTCATAAGGGTAATTACATCCATCGAATAATTACCAAATAAATACGTAGGGTATTTATTAGGTCAATGATCAATTAATTAGATAAATGATAACTCAGGCCACATAATAAAATCGTGTCGAACCGGTGAGTCACAAATAAGATGGTGTAGGCCGTCGTTGGTTTAAGAAAGGAATGTTCCATTCAAATTGAAACTAAAGTAGCTAGGCGGACTAGGTACTAGATTTCAACACTCTAAACTGTGTTTGAAATTTAAAATTTCAATAAAAAGCTCCCAATAATAGTCGAATCTTAATTTTTTTTCTTTCAATAGTCTAATCTTAATTAGTAATGCAACTCCTCCGTAAAAGTAAAGCATTCAACGCCCCAAGTATGTCGACTAGGTACATTGTGGAAAACAAGACGGTCAACGTTGGTCTAATTTATTTCTCAAAACCGACGACTCACATACTCTCCCCCGCTCTCAAAAAGAATTTCTAGTTTGACTAAGTGTAAAAATAAGAAAGTGTTAAAATATATTTGATCTTTAATTTTTTGTTGATATGATGGATAAAATTGATGTAATTGATAAAAGTAAAATATGATGGATATATTTTTAGGAAAAAAATATGATGTAATATATAGAATATGATAAAATAAAGGTGTAAGAGGTTTTTTAATAGAATGTAAAAATGTTTTGTTAGAAGTAGAAAAAATGAAAGAATAACTATTTTTGAAAACGTAAGGAGTATTAATTAGCACAGTCTATATTAATATTTCAATACCGGAATTAAGGCAGGTGAACTAGAATTGGAACATATAGTGCATTATTTACTACTAAATTTTTAGATTTTTTTAAATGAAATTCTCGAGTAAAAAAAATGGAAATACCAAAATAAAAGTCCTAAATATTTTAAGATCAAAATAAGTGTATAATGACAATGTAATGTTAGAGTACGCATTGACAGCGTGATGGAAAAGTGATGACATTGTAATATGGAAGTGTGATCAGTCAACCGTCTCCGATCCGTGATGGTATTATGGTGGCTGGTGACGGCTGATGGTAATGCACAGTGATAATATGATAGTTGCAATGTTACAAAATGGTGAGTTTGACAGTGTAATAATAACAGTTTAAAAGATTTAATTAAGACTCCTATTTTAGTATTTTCGCGGTTTTTTCTTCTTATCTATGGAGTTCTCCATTTTTCAAGTGCACTTATATTAATTTGCTATAATCTAAATTAAACGTACTAATATCACCCCTTTCACCCCATATTTTCTCACCCGTTTGGCATTTTACGATTTTTGATGTTACACTTTTATCATTAATTAATATATGTTTCTTCAGGGTAAAAATATTTATTTACATACAAAGTAAAAGTATACCCCATATATTATAAAAATATGATACTTTATTTTCAAATTATGTTTCAAAATAAATATATCTTTGGATATTAAATTTATATTATAATTTAATATATTTTTTTCGTAATCAAAATTTTAAAATGGTGACAATAAAAATCAAATGAGAAGAAAAATATGAGATAGAGGAATAATCATGTACAATCCAATAATGTGCGAATCGGTATTTAATTTGCCCTTAATTGGTGACGAACCATATATAATTATCTTTAAATAGAAAGTAAATTTTTCAGGCAAATAAAAAAGAAAAAAAATTGTATAGGAGGGAAGAATTCAGCTCATTTGCTTTTTATTTTGCGAGTTTTCACTTTTCACTTTTGGAAAAGAATTCGTGACCTTATAATTTCTTTTCCATCTATATTATTTTTAACCACATAATTTCCTTTTTAAAAATTTTCTTGCACACTCATTTTTGAACATTTTCATACTTCACGTACATTATTTTTAACCACATATTTTCCCTTTAACCATGTATGGAAGGAATGAAATTTTTCTTGAACCATTTATCAGTTTTTTTTAAAACAAAGAGTAATTATTTTTTAGACAAACAGAAAAAAAATAAAAATTTGTATAGGGGGGAGGGATTAACCTCATTTGCTTTTTATGTGGTAAACACCATTCCAAAGCACATCCAAATATCAGTTACAAAATTTCCGGAAATATTTTAAAACATTAATTATTAGGACAAATTGCTATTATTAAATGTAACCCATGCTTAAAAAGATAAGCACAAGTAGGAGTGGTAAATGTGAAGCGTGAAAAACAAGTAGTGCGGGAGGGAGGCGGTAAATGGCGTGGTCCCATCCGCGTGGGTAAAAAAAAATTCTGTTAGTAATAATAAGACTGCGTGTATAATACTCGTATCCAAAAGCGAGATATACGGAGGGAGTATACGATTCCCGCCTTAACAGCCACGTTTTCCAAACTCCCCCCATTCTTTAACAATCACGTGCTCTTTTCCCATTCTTTCCCTAAAATATCCCAACCCACCATTCTTATAAACAACCACTCCTATATTTTTACCAAATAATCTATTCCTCTCTTCAATAGTAATTGTTTCTCTTATGTATTATTTCACTGAAATTATTTTCAAATTATTTTATATGAAAAATTGAATTAAATTAAAAAATAAAAATTATAATTTTAAAAATTACATGAAAAGACCTAAAAAACTAGAGGTGACATAACTATATTATTTTATGAAATGAGCAAATACACCAACAAAGTGAATAAAGATAAGTGAACGGAAACATTATCGTTTGATGGAGGGAGTATTAAATCAGGTAGAAATCACTCTAAATAAAATTAAAATATTGAAAAATTATCAAAATAGTACTTCCATATTTTTATTCTCGAAATAGGAATTCGTATTGTGGTAATGTGACACAGTACAAATGCACATTATTATACTTTTTGATAACTCAAATGCATTTTACTCATATTTTAGAAATAAAAATATAGAAGTCCTATTTTGATATTCGATATATTTTACTTGGTCCGTCCCTGAGTGTTTGTCCACTTTTGACTTTTGGAACTGTTCATCCAAACACTTTGACTCATCAAATTCTCTCAATGTGTAAGCCAAAAAATAATTATGTGTGATCTTGTTTGATTTGTCTTAACATATAGATTATTAATATATAATTTTTATAATTTTTTAATATACAAATTACAAGATAAAATGGATTAAAGAAGTGCATTGGATGATGTGCAAAAATGAAAGTGGACAAATACTTAGAGACGGAGGGAGTAAGTCTTTTCCCTTAAATGAGTTCATTAAATAAATTAAATACCAAAAAAGAAAAAACTCGGTATGTGTGTGTATATATATAACACAGCCTAGGAGTATATACTTTAGTCTTGTACTCCTCTTCAAGTTGTTCTCAATAATTCTCTTCCTCAAGAAACCCAAAGTCCTAACGGAAATTGCCGACATGAATTGGGTTCGCGGCGAGACGGTGGGGCACGGGAGTTTCGGGAAAGTGAGCCTGGCGGTCGCCGGTTCAGGGCCGCCGTCGGTGGTGGTCAAGTCTTGCGGCGCCTCCTCCGTTGGCTCGTTGTTGAACGAGAAAGTCGTTCTCGACGAGCTCCAGGGTTGTCCGGAGGTCGTGCGCTGTCTCGGAGACGGATACACTTTCGATAACGGCGAGAGGATGTATAATGTGCTGTTGGAATTCGCCTCTCTCGGCGCTCTGTCGGAGAACCTCAAGATTTCCGAGAACCGGCGGTTTCAGGAGGGGGAGATCAGGGGATATTCCCGGGCTCTGCTTCGCGGGCTGAAATTCATTCACCGGGCTGGGTTCGTCCACTGCGATATTAAGCTTCAGAACGTTCTGTTGTGCGGCGACGGGCGGGTCAAGATTGCCGATTTCGGGTTGGCGAAAAGGGCGGGGGAGAGGAGTTCGGGCTGCGAATTGAGGGGTACCCCGATGTATATGTCGCCGGAGATGGTGAACGGCGGAGAACAGGGCGCTCCCGCCGATGTTTGGGCGCTTGGTTGCGCGGTGGTTGAGATGGCGAGTGGGGCCCCGGCCTGGAAGTACTCCGACGTGGCGGGGCTATTTATGAGAATTGGGGTGGGAGACGAGGTGCCCGGATTTCCCGGCGAGTTATCGGATCAGGGCAGAGATTTTCTTGAAAAGTGTTTCATCAAGGATCCCAGAAAGAGATGGACGGCGGAGATGCTCCTGAACCACTCCTTCGTCGCCACCGACCACCGCGACGGCGGCGGCACTGTTGCATTGAGCAAGGAGTACTCGCCATCAGCCCCCTCGCCGTCTCCGAGATGCCCATTTGATTTCCCGGACTGGGTCTCAGAAGAAGAGTCTCCTCTGGCGGCGCCGTCAGCGGCGTATTTTCCCTCGCCGGGATCTGAACAGTCGCCGGCGAGTAGGCTGCAGGGAATGTTCAGCCATAAATTCTCCCCCAATTGGACTCCAGATTCCGACGGGTGGGTCAACGTCAGATGATGATGATTGCAGAATTTGGAAGGTTTTCAATCAGCGGCTCAAATTCGTTCATTCTTCACCACAATTTTCCCAACTTGAGATTATTTTAAACAATTATCAATTTACTACTCGATCTGTTAATTAAATGTAAAAAAAATTGGAGAGTAGATGCAGAAGATATGGCCATGGCAGTTATTAATTAATGAAAGAAAGTTAGTGGTGATTTATTAACATATATTTTACTGCATCGCGCTTCTCTTGACATTGAGATTCAAATCTCATATTCTGACACTCGTCCTTAATTTTTGTGTAGCAAACAGGGATTTATTGGGCATTAAACGAGGGGAACAGAACAACTTTCGATGTCATAATGACACCCGAATGCAGTGTTAAAAGAACCTCGCCAATTTTACATGTAGTTCTTCTCACATCCACCCTCGATTTTTGTATCTCGATGTGAAAATAACTGTAGTTTATTATAAATTTTATAACTTAGGGTAATAAATTATTATTGTAGTGAATTGAATATGACGAAATGTTAGGCAATCTGTTGCACATGCCATTGGGCAAATAGCCACACTCCATTGCACTAGTTGCAGAGATGCAAGTTGAATATATAAATATCTTGGGTTTAAAAATATACAAAAAAAAGAATAAAGAATGGGAAATCCCTTTGGAAAGGCCAATGCATCATATTTATCTTGTGTTGGAATTATTATTTGTATTGGTGCAACAGTTAATAAAGAGATTGAGTTGGGTAAGATGAGATCAGCTGCCATACATAGATGCCTCAATCTGGCATGCAGTTTAATGAGAGTGGCAATTGTTATGAGAAGAGTAGTGACTTGTACTCCATTCAATGCCATCACAAGCAAGTAGAGTATGTAGACTTGTGCCCAATTGGGTGCCCCACACATTTTGAATAACTTGAGCCTATTTGTCTTCATTTTTAATGCAATTTGGATTGTGTAAATGAAAATGTTTGGAATCTGAACAAAACAAATATATATAGAAATAGGAATATAGCAATTGGAGTTTGAAAATTATAGTCAACATTCTGACTCTAAAGAGGGTGGGGCGGTGGGTTCGTGAGAGAGTGGGGGTTTACCGGTTTGTTTAAGAGGGGTAGGAACCGTTAATTTTATAAATTAAGAATCGTACAGTGTCCAAAAATAAAAATTACATATTAAAAAACGACGTCAAATGTTCTACAAAACAAAATGTGATAAAAATATTTTATTTTATCAAATATTTAATAAAATCGTGTAAACAAACAAAAAATTATGAAAAGGAAGTAATCAAATTGAGGAAGAGGAAGTATTATATTAGGAGTATTTTTTCATTTTAGATGTACCTAGTTCCCATAACCATAGGCCCCTTCCCAATTATCTTAACAACCATTCACTCACTCTACCTTATCTTTACTCACACTACCTTATCTTCTATCTTCCCCAGAGCTAGGAGAGCAGGTATAATTTCACAATTTATTTGATAGGGAGAATGGGTAGAATCTATGATTTAGTCAGTTTCTATTACTACTTTCGTATCTAGTTCTAGTTAGGCTTAAATTCCCATCTATAAAATACAATTATTAAATATGGGATTATTCCATTGTTACTTGGTAAAATACAATTATTCGGTTTGTTTCAATATGGTATCGGAGCATAGCTTTTTTGTATTTTTCCTCCCCATGAATTAATTACCAGTTTTTTTTCTTTATCCAGTCTTTAATAAGCGTATGAAGCATGTAGGTACAAAATGTCACTTTGTTCGCAAGCAAGTTATTGCTGGTACTATGACCTTGTCTCACGCTTCCTGTGAAGACCAGCTAGCAGAATTATTGACCAAGTCATTGTCCAAACCACGTTTTCAAACTTTTGTTTCCAAGTTTCTATTTGAGACACAACGTTCAACTTGAAGGGAATGTTAAATATTAATCATAGTCGATATTAAAAATGGTAGAATCTATATTTTAATCAGTTTCTATTATTGCTTTTATAGTTCTAGTTGGGCTTGTATTCTTGTCTATAAATACTCTACCATGTATTCTATTGTTACTTGGTAAAATACAATTATTCTATTTGTTTGAATAGTCTGTTTAATACTTTTGCATTTTATTTATACACATCTGTGTTCCAAATTAATTTTCTTACTCCACTATTTATTAGATAACTATTTTCATCTTTCTTTATTTATTTTCCTTAATCATTTGCTAAAACATAGTCATGCCACAATTTCTTAAATATAACACATGACATAGTTTTTAAAAACATAAATTTTATTTTAAAACTTTGTGCCAATATTTAAATAAAATAAAAATAATGAGATGGAAAAGAAAGTTTCTTATTTTGAAGTTTTTTACCATTATTTAAATAGATTTAATAGAAATTGTAACATTATTTAAATACTTTTACCCCACAAAGAGTTTCTGAACATTATGTTTAATTTGTTTAAGAATCCAAAAAAAATGAATTATGAAATAATTTTTTCTGAAATGGTTAGAGAAGAAAAGAAAAGAGTGCTTGATAAAACTTATAATTATATAGAGATCACTAGATAGAAGTCATAAAATACAAGATTGAATCATATTAAAAAATTGAAACTAATCAATTGCTACTAATCTCAAAAGCTAATAAGCCCATTAGTGACAAAAATTAGAGAAAACATATTTACTTTTCTTTTCCTTTTGAATCTTTTGAACAATGTGAAATTTGTACTTAATAGGATTAAAACATAAGTCATTTTCTAATATAGAACTTAAACTTTTTTATTCTTTACCCATGAACAAAATCATTGTGTAAATGTTTGTTGAAACTAATCGATTGGGACTTTTCCAGCGTGGCAGCTTCTTTTGATTGATCGAGGTTGAAAAAAAAGATTCTTGCAATTCAGTTGGGACAATATTTTTGAACTTTTCATTTTTGTGGGTTTTCGGACTGTGGTGTAAAAGATAAAAATATTCGCCCGACTTGCATAGGCCCATTAGCGCCTCGGCGGTGTAGCCCATAAACAGGAGAATATTTTGTTATATGGGCCCCAAATCAAGCATACAGGGCCGTTCATAGGCAAGGTAGGCGTGGACAGTTGTCGAAGACCCAAAATTTAGGATGTCAAAAAATCGTTTGCATATTTAAAAACTTTTTCAGATATTTGAAAATAAAAATTTCATTTTTTCCTAAATTTTATAAAAACAATGTTGCTCACAGTACTCTTTTTTTTTATTCTAAACAAGTTTCAACTTCTATTTTTTTTTGCAAACATTGTTTTTATATAGTCTTTTCGTCCCAAATTAAATATCATATTTACTGTTTACATGGTCAAACTTTATTTATTTTCTTTCTCTATTTTTGTTAGTCATTTGATAAAATAGCTTAATCATGTCACCACTAGTTTTGTAGATCTTTTGATGTAGTTTTTAAACATGTAATTTTTATTTTTTAATTCTACATCATTTTTCATATAAAATGATTTGAAAATAACTTCAATCTAGCATCGCACACTGAAACAGATAATTTAAATTGGGATGGAGGAATTAATATGTTTCATTTAGTCCTCAATTTTAAGAAACTATGTAGTATATTTGTAGTCTTTGATATTTGAGAACTATTGCATAATTAATATTTTGACTATATGTAGAAATAAATATTTTGACAAAAATATTAATAAATTTAATTTCTGAAATATATTGTGTGGTGAAAAGCAATGACAATTTAATATGACAATGTAGTATAACAGTGTGATTACTCAACCATCGGTTATCGATGACGACACTCTGGTGGCTGGCGGTGATGAATTTCAGTGTGATTCAAAAAAATCAGAATTATTTTGAACACACTTTTGGTGAGCAACAAAGACAAAACTAGAATATTTTCATGAAAAATTAATTTTTTTTTGTTTTGATTCACTTTTATTTGCAAACATAAACGTTTAAATATGAGAAGAAAAATAAGCACGAAACGAACTTATCATCATTTCATGTGTATATCTCAAAATCACGTGAACACATCTCTACTAGAATATATTTGTTTTAGTTTTATTTCGATATGAGACATATTTTTTCTTATATATCAATCAAAAAAATAATGTGTTCACTTTTTTTTTGAGTAAATTTCACAAATGGTCTCTAATTACTGATAGTTTTCTATATTTAGTCTCTAATTCTATTATATTACATAAATGATTCTCAATTTTTAAAAACTATTGCATATATAGCTCTTTAGACCATATATGACAATATTTTTTTCCGCATATAGCCACTGAAGAACCAATCATGAAATAGTTTTCAAAAGTTAAGGACCATTTATGTAGTATTTCAGAATTGAGGACTAAATATAAAAAACCACGAAAAATCAGGGACTATTTATGAAATTTATCCTTTTTTTTATTTTACACTCCCTCCGGCTCCATCCGCAGAATATTTCCGAGTTGAAAAAAAGTTGGCCTTTAAAAAATGTGCAATTTTAATAATTTTTTCTATTATTGCTCTTTTTTTAAGTAGGGTAATATTGTTCTTATTTTATCAGGTGAGAAAATAACAATAATAACCCAGTTAAATCTCACAAGAGTAGGGTCTGGTGAGAAAATAATTTGTGAGAAAATGTCTTTCATGTGACGAGTATATGACAACACTTTTTCCCCTCCACATTTCTCTCTCCTTCTAAAAGAGAAGTCTTCATCTTTCCCTCTGCATTTAAAGGCGCCATCTCTGAAAACCATAAAACTATAATCCTCTGCCGGAGAAGAAGAAGTATTCGAAATCGATGAAGAGACGAGAGGGGGAAGAAGCGGCGGCGGCGGAGATTGATCGCCTCCCCGTTGACCTACTCGCCCACATCTTAGCTCTTCTCACCTGCTTCAAAGATTTGGCTCAGTCTCTCTTTCATTCCCCCTCGTCTAATTATTGACTGCTTCTCTGTTTTCCTTTTTCTTTTTTTTATTTATTTTCTTTTGAATTTCAGGGCGAGCGGCGTTAGCCGGAGATGGCGGCAGGGCGTGCGGAACTCGCTGGCGGTGAGAGAGAGGTTGAGCTTTTCCGGCTGGAGAGTCGACGACGATTCCACCACTCGCCTCGTTCTCCATGCTCACAGCCTTAAAGACCTTGACATGTATGTAAACTATTTTTTATTCTATTGTTAGAGTATAAAATATCATTATTTCAAGCTTTTGATTTTGATTGAGTTGGTTGATTGCTTTTTCTTTTGAAGAATTTACGTAAATAACACTAAAACATAATGACTTTTCCTAAATAGCACTACATGTGTTTTTTTCCAATGTAGTACTTTTAGTCATTATTCAAGTAAATGTTTGTCATCACTGGTCATTATAGACATTATTAAGTACTATTTAGGAAATAAAACAATTTACGTGCTATTTAGAGAAATGACTTACTCCATCTGTCCACCATAGATCTTCTCAGACACTATTTACAGGGTCAAACTTGACTCATTTTATTTGCTCAATTTTACTAGTCATTTCATAAAATAATATAATCTTATCACCTCTAGTTTTGTAGAACTTTTCATGTAGTTTATTACTATATAAATTTTATTTTAAAATTTTACTCCTATAATTAATTAAATTGAAAATAAAGTCGGTCAAGCCTCGTAACGCGTAATGGGAAGATCATACATGGATGGAGGGAGCATGTTTTAGTGTGCTATTTAGTGCAAATATTTCTTTTTTTTTGTTGCATAAGATCAAGAAGCCGTTGGGGGTGCCAAATAACAGACAATGGACTGTGTCGATTGTCCATGGCGAAATGCATAAGCAAACTGTCGTCTGTGTCGCTGTGGGGAACGACAGGGATCACAGATCAAGGTGTTGTTCAACTGGTAAGGATCAGTTTGATTTCAACATTTTGAAAATGTTATCTAAAGTAATGTACATGGTTTTTTTTCCAGATTTCTAGGGCAGTCTCCCTAAAACATCTGAACATTGGAGGGACTTTTATAACAGACACATCTTTGTTTGCCATCTCAGACAGTTGCCCGCATTTACAGGTGACCTTTACTAAGGGATGGTGCCCCAAAGAAAAGTTGGTTTCCTCGTAATGCTTATTACATTATTTTTATTGCCTTCAAAAAAACACTTGTCTGTGACAACAGAGTATTGTACTGTGGGGTTGCCGGCACGTGAGCGAGAGAGGACTGATAGCTCTGGTGAACAAATGCTGCAAACTGGAATCCATTAACGTGTGGGGAATGAGGATTCCCATGGACTGCTTCATTGCCCTCCTCACCATAAGTCCATCTCTTCAGATTCTACCCAAAACAACCCTGAAACCACCTGCCCCTGGCTTACTCATTTCTTGATTAATCTCCATCCATTTCTGTACATAATAACAGCATTCATTCATATGGTGATGGTACATACTAAGTAATTTGTTGTCTTTAAACTGGAGGAAATATATATATCAATGGGTAAAGTTAGCTAGAGTGTCTATTTGAAAGATTCAACACTGAGAAACACTGATCATAGTAGAAAGGGGCAAAAGAGGAAGAAAATGTAAAATGTGGTTGCGGATTCGATGATGGGCGCAGCGGCGCTGGTCATTTGGACCGACCCAGAAAAAGTTCCGCCCTTGTTGTTTGTCCCTGGAGTTGTATTAGGTGCTGCAATGTCCTTGCACACTCCATATTGACCTACCTGCCAAATCACCATTTGATGATAAGCATTTTAATAATCTTCAGACGTTCATATCTAATGCCTATATAAACAAACAATATGTAGTAATAAAATTTAAAAAAAAAGGCTAAAATCCATCATTGATCCTTCAACTTTATCAGTTGTGCACGATTGGTCCTTCAAGTTTCAAAAGTCCATAAATAGTCCTTCAACTTTATGAGTTCTGCACCATTAGTCCTTCAAATTTCAAAAAGTCCATAAATAGCTCTTCAGGTACTCGTCAGCCCTCCAGATCAAGTCCTTTTGACAGTAAATATTAAAAGTTAAATGAAATACTAGTTTCATATAATACGAGTAAATTCCACTAGGTACGACTACTCTGTATTATATGGAGCTAATATTCCATTTTTGCCTTTAACATTTACTGTCAAAGGACCTCATCTGGAGGGCTTGCACTTTTAAAACTTGAAAGACCAATCGTGCATAACTCATAAAGTTGAAGGACTATTTATGGACTTTTAAAACTTGAAGGACTAATCGTGCACAATTGATAAAGTTGAAGGACCACTGGTGGAGTTTAGCCTAAAAAAAATCTGAGCTGATTCTGCATATATAAGTGGAATAAGCTGAAAATGTGGATTCAAGAAAGAAGACGAACCTTACAAGCAGTTATCGTATTGCATCCACACAAAGACTGCCCGTTCATTTGATCCAGATCATCAAAAACGCCCCCTCCATCACTCCTCTGCAATTTTATTTTCCCCGGTTGAGATATAGAAACATTTTTTTTACTATTCAGTAACTTATCCAGAGAGCAATGTAGGATTATTTACCATGTAAAAGTTTACTGCCACGAAGTTCGGCATCAAGTTCCCTGCTGCTTTATAGCAGCTCTTAACCATATCAGATAGTGGGGTAGAATGCTCTTTGCAAGCTTCATCTTGAACAGGAATTGTGGGGAAGTAGTTCATTAGAAATAGAGAAGCACTTCTTGAATCAAGTCCCTTGGATTCCTTCCTGTTGGTACATGATCTAGGCCGCAGTCCAGGATCTCCAGCTGAGGAGTGAAAAACATTGCCATTTATGGTCAGTTTTTCCCCCTTCTCATCCATCCCAAAGGTATATTTCACTTTTAAGAGAAAGAGTATATATAGTTCATATAACTAGTTATGAGGGGTTAGTGTTGTTAGTTGTTATATCTACATATGCATGGTAGCAATCTTTCAGAAGTACGGAGTGCGAAGCTGTAAATTAAAAGTACTTACGCTCATTCTCCACCATGTAATTCCACTGATACGCAATTCCTTCTGCTGTCTCCTTTGAAGAATCAGAAGTGAAAACCAGCAAACGGTAATTTTTAGCAACCATCTCATCTACAGTGGGCCAATCATGACCTTTTGTGGGCATCTCAGATACCGGAAACTTATATCTGTCCAACCCCGCGTCGCTAAACACTTTGCTCAAACCTCTAGGTTTGTGTACATAATCCTCAATTATAATGGTGACTATCTCATAAGGTCTTGCAGACAAAAATGATTCTATTTCTCTAAGCGTGTTAATCGCGGGCTCCTGTGAAAACCCATCAGTCAATTTACGAACAGTGAATCCTATGTTAAATCATAAAGAGAGAATTGAGATAGGGGGCATATTACAAAAGCAGTGATATTGAAGCATTGGCGATTGAAAGAGTGGCAGAGCCAGATATCGTCTTCGAAATCATACATATCCAGCATGAATCCCCTCACTCCATTCTGTAAACACCCATTATAAAATCACTCAAAATTCAATTTCTTACTAGTTTGAGTCTCCTCTTTTCGATTAAAAACTACTGAAATGAACTTATAAGTGAAAGCTGTATAATTAATATCATCTTCATACCAATAACTGGTTTGTAACACTGTCTTCTTGATTAGTGAAGGTGATTCTCTGAGGTCCTGTCAGTAATGGAGCATTAACTATAGAAAATGAATTATGGGTCACCAGCCATGAGTACTTGTTGAAGGGCAACCCACTCATCTGCCACCCCATTACTCTCATCATTTCAAGCAGAAAAAAAACATTCAAAAATAATTAATTAAGAATTAAAAATTCAGTTTTTTTTGTAAAGAAACTCACAATGGAAGTGGGTATAGTTGCCTGTCCTCTGATACAAAACGGTTGATTCTTCCCCATTGCGGCGCAATTCCCGCAGTAAAGCCCGGGGCTACAGTCGGTGGCCGCAGCACATGAATCCCGAACCTAAAAATACCCAAAAGAAAAAAAAAATTAAAACTCATTTGAATTATTCAAAATAAAACTTCAAAATTGCACTGGATCTGAACAGAGGATGGAACCTGGCAGGTGCCGTCAGAGCAGGCGGCGGAAGGGGCGGCGAAGAAGATGAGCAGCGACAGGAGAAGAATGAGACGCCCTTTTACAGAGGCAATTTGTTGCGACCCTCCGTTGAATCTCCGGCGACTGTTCATCCTGTGAGGGTCGTGCTGCGCCGCGAAACACGGCGGCGCCTGGGGCTCAAAGACGACACGGGCAGTTGAAATTCATCGTCTTCAGAGAGGAATACTGAAGGAAAAAAAAATATTCCCAGAATGATGAGAGCTTAGGGACTGCTGAAGATGCCGATTTCCCAGGTTCCTTTAATCCTTTTTTACCTAACCCCACATCTTACTTTATTTGACCATTCTTTCTTTTCTTTTTCCACTGTTATTCTTTTTACATAATCAAAAAACAAAATGATGAATCTCAAAGGATGTAAAAGGAAAAAGAGACATGCCAAGAACATACAAAAATTATGATGTTAATTATGTTTTTGATTCTTATGGGATTAGCGAGTTTAATTTTTAATATCTTAACTTTTTTAATTAAATTGTCTATGAAATTACTAAATCCGTTTTCAAATATCTTAGACATTATTTAGATGATCCAATTTAGTTTGCTTATATTACTTCTTTCATTCCAAAATAGATTATAATTTTTTTCTTTCTTTTTGATAATTTTTGTATTATTTAAATGTTTTCATTGAATATTTGATAAAATAAAATATTCTTGTAATCTTTCGACTTTCGTTTTATAGAATTTTTGACGTGGTTTTTAATATGTACTACCTCCGTCCCAAGAAGTGCATTGGATGATGTGCCAAAAGATAAGTGGACAAAGACAATGGGACGGAGGGAGTAAATTTTATTTCTTTTTGATATACAAATTTTTAAATAAGATGATTTTAAAAGATGAGAAATTTTACTTTGTAACTCCCAATTCGTAATCAAAGTAGAGATGAAGGGAATATTACTTATTTCATAAAAATAGTACGGAGTATAATCTTGTCACCTCTTGTTTGGTATAATCTTTTCACGCAATTTTTTCCATATAAATTTTACTTTTAATTTTTACACATACAATTAAATAAATTAAATTGAAAATAAAATTATTCAAGTTTCAAAATCTATTGAGGACGGTGAAAGTATTATTTTTGCAAATAGTTATCTCCCAGTTTAAATAAATATTTTGATTCTTGTAAAATTTATACGGTAATTTTTATTTTTAGGTCCTCTTGCATTTTTTGTTTAATTCATTTATTTTTAAAAAAAATTAAATATACCATACACAATTAACCTATTCTTTTTAGTCAAGACTACTCTATATTTGATTACGAAGTGAAAGACTTTGAAATATTTTTAAAAACTTAACATTATTAAAAATTCTTTTAATCCCAACAATTCTCTCACTCATACTTTCATACTCCGTATCTTTACTTTATTTTGAGTGCATTTTATAAAAGGTTCTTAGTTATAGGTCGTTTTACATATTTAGTCCATACATATCAAATATTACTAATTTAGTCTCCAATTATTATATTCATTTCCACAAATGGTCCTTTGTTAACATTCTCGTTAATAACGTGGATAAAATTGTAAATTCACACTCTTTTCTCTCCTCAATTAAGCTTCCTACTCCCTCGCACTCCTTTCCCAAACCCGTCGCTGAGTTTGAAGCTTTGAACCTAAAATCGAAATCATCACTCTTCTCTCATTTGTTTGTCTAACTTGTGGAATCCAAACTTGAAACTAGTAACCTTCGTGGATGAGTTTTAATGTTTATTTCTTTGCAATTTCTTAGACTAACCAATAAAACTCATCCATAAAGCTTATTGATATTGATTTCAAGTTCCACAGGAAGACTAATAATTGAGAGAGAAATGATCATTTCAATTTTGGGTTTAGAGCTTTAAACTCAGCGATGAGTTTGGGAAAAAGTACGAGAGGATGGAGAAAGCTTAATTGAGGAGAGAGAAATATGAATATACAATTTTATCCAGGTTTTTAGTAAAAATGTTAACAAAAAACCATTTGTGAAAAATCATACGGAGTATAATAATTGAAAGACTAAATTAGTAATATGGAGTATTTGATATGTATAACTGGGGACTTTTATGGAATTTACTCTTTCTTTTCTCTTTTTTTTTCTTGTATTTTCTCCTCTTATCTGCACAGTCGCCGCTTGACCTAACAGTCAATTCCACGGACGACGGGAAATTTCATCTTCCTCCTCTTAACTCTTAAGACGACGGTACGGTATATTGCCGGGGAGCTGCCGAAGGAGTGGCCGTAGATTCATGGCGAAGACCAGGCATCAAAAGTCGAAACCTAGCAACAACAAGCAAACCAAAGTACGATTGACCGCTGTTCATCTTTTTCCTTCACTCCGGACAACCATATACTATTTTGTTGGTTAATTCCGGTCCTTTTCATATATGTATCGATCGACATTCATAATGTTTTTTTGAAATGTGTTTTAATAATCAATGTATTGGATGGAGCAGATCAAAAAACATGGAAAGCCGGTCGATATATCTGAATTTCGTGCTCAGCTCGACGCCTTGGGCTTAAAAATTGTTCAAGTGACATCAGATGGTAATTGTTTCTTCAGGTCTGCGATTTTAGACTCTGTTGTGTGATGTTTTTTTGATTAATTTTCATGATCAGAAATACTGAGACAGTCCAGAAACAATTTCCAGAGCTGTAGCTGATCAGTTGGAAGGCGATGAGGATGAGCATGCGAAATATCGGAGTATGGTTGTGCAATACATCAGGGTAAACATCTTGAGATTTTTTGATTTTTTTTTCAAATACCAAGGGTCATTTTCTTTGAATTCATAGCATTTGCTGTCAAGATATTTTTCTAGCCTTCACATGGATTCTGATTGAAGTGGGATGATTTCTGGGGAAATATACTTCACAGAGGAATCGTGAGACGTTTGAGCCCTTTATTGAAGACGACGTTCCGTTTGTTGAGTATTGTGAATCCATGGAAAAGGATGGGACTTGGGCAGGCCACATGGAACTACAAGCTGCTTCTCTTGTTACTCACAGTAACATATGCATTCACCGAGTAATTCACTGCCCGCCTCATACTTCTATCTATGTTTTGTAGAGTAGGAATTTGATAGTAACTTTCAGACTTATGTGTTAATGTGACAACTAAATCTGTTTCTTCACTCATGGCGCTCTGATATGCCATCAAATGACTTTTGATTGATTGGTAAATCATATCTTCCTTTTAAACACTCTTATTTACAGCACATGTCGCCTCGATGGTACATACAAAATTTTGACAACCATGAAGCTCAGATGATCCATCTGTAAGTAATTTTTTTTATATGCGTAGAGCTTACATTGCTTTGTTTAATTGATTTCTAAGAGTAAAGGGGCTCAAGGGATAGTTGTGTAGTGTTGGAAATTTTGAATTTAGAGCATGAACGTTTTTGTAAGACTATGTAAGTGAAAGACATGATAGATAGCATTTCAGTGTTTTGAATGTTCGATTACATTCCTACCTTGTGAAGACAACTAAATGACAACCTTTCCTAATTGACACTGTGTCAGTTTTGGTGTTTTAAACACCTTTATTCAGTTTATTGTTTTTATTTGTAATGTATAGTCAAACAATTTTACCATATGAAGGATTATTTTTAAGCTTGACTGAATATCTAGCAAAAATTTTTGAGGTGTACATGTTTTTTTCTGCTCAAGTATGTATACCTGCAGAAACATTGCAAGGACTATGGAGTATGTTTTACCTAAGGGAATCCTGTGTGCATTAGTATGAAATATGTAACAAATAGAAAGAGTGATTTATTTGCAGTTCTTATCATGATGGAGAGCATTATAATAGTGTTAGATTGAAAGAAGACACCTGCAATGGACCAGCGAGGCCTATAAACATTAAGGTTTCTTTAAGAATAATCCGTTGTTACTTTTGGCTTATGGAATGAGATGATTATTTTTATTTAAGTTCTGGGTATCTACGGAAGTCTAACAATTTTTTAGTCATATAAAGGCCGATGCTGATATTTCAGCAAAATACCCCAGTCAAACTGTAAAGGTTTCCACCAAAGCTGTCGGGAATGTGGTGCAGTCACGGTCTGTTAAAATGGTTATGTCCGGAAGTGGGTGTGAAGACGCGGTTAAAGTGGAACAGGTAGTTCATACGGATCACACTTCTGCTGTAACGATCCTTTGTGTTTATTTTAAAATATTTCAATCCATTGCAGTATCACAATATTCTCCATGCATGCCAAAAAATGAGAACATGATGTCTTCTCTTTTCATTGACAGTTTCTGAACTTCTCTCTCTCTCATCTGTGTACATTTTGACGGTTGCTCATCATTTCTTTTCCTGACTGTTGTTGGTCGGTGGTAGAGATGGGTTTACGTCATATGTCCACCCTTAGTTCTTTCTTATTTTCCTTGGGGCTGGATGTGTTGATGTAGGATATTAAAGGGGAGGTGCCTTAGTGTATGATTTCTGCCGATGAAATTGTAATGATTGACGAGACGCGTGAGGGACTTAATGATAGGTCGGAGGTGATGGGTGTATTTCACCCATGACCGGTCAAGGATCGGAATCAGAAAATTGACCGGTCAAAGAAGTCGAACTCGAAAGGAAGATCTGAATCGTCAGCAAAGGGATGGCTGGTTGACCGAAAAGTTGACCGGTACACTTCGGGTTAGTATACCGGTCAAACTACTCCATCGCCTAAGTTCATCCTCCGAAGTTAGCCAAACCAACCCTCAAGGATCACCCGGTCTAGTTTTCGAATATCGGAGAGTGTCGGCAGGAAGAATCCAAAAGAGGCTTGGACTGTAGTGGTTGGCGTTGCGGAGATGCTGAAGGAATATTTCCGAACCAGAACACGACAAAGGCGCAGCCCCCCACGCAAGATAACAAGGCTGCTCAGAACTAGTCGCCTCACACCCCAGTGGCAGCGTGCCCCCACGTGGGCGCACGTGGTCCTGTCCCCCCAACTTAGTATATATACCTCTTGTAACCCTCGAAGAAGGGGATCCAAATTCACTCTCTCTAAACTCCCTTGTAAAAGTGACCATGCATTCCTTGTTTTAATATAATTCGGGCTACAGGTGTTCCACCTAAAGTCCTACCGGTCGTTCCGAGTGTTTTTACTTTCTTTACTTTACGAAATCAAGCCAACTATTCTAGACCCGGTCTAGTATAGTTTGACCGGTCAAGTAATTTACACCATCATTTTTGGCGCCACCCGTGGGACCGTTAAGGTTTCTTCTCTTCTAAACACAAACTTACCCACAAAAACACCACTCAAAATGTCTTCCAGCCAGCAAATCAACGTTACTTCTGCTCAGGTGCAAGCCACCACGGAAGGTACCAGCATCCCCATGGGTGCTACCTTGCCAGCCGTTTCAACTCCGGTTTTGCCGTTGGGACTAAGCTCGGTCCCAACACCCAGCATGGTCAGCCCATTCACGGCCCCCGTCCCTTCCGTTGGGCCAAGGGTCACCTTTCCACCAAGCATGACCCAGTTCATGAATGACCCAGCCAACTTACAAGCCATCCAGGGCTTTGGCCAGGTCATGGCCATGTGCCAACAGAATGGGGGAATGCCTTTCCTCCCCGGCATGTTTCCGTTCGCCCTTCCAGGTGCTGGAACGATGCCCCTTCAAGCTCCGATGCCCCTTCAAACTCCGGGCGAAGAAAGAAGCCGAGCATGGTTACAAGCCTAAGCCGGTGCAAGTCAAGAAGGAAGAAGTGCCGGTACCCAGCCGGCCAAGGCACCACTATGACCCGGTAGTCCGAGTGGTCAATTCAGAAGAATGCCAGGAGATCATGAAAGCACCGGTCAATCCTCCGGACAATCCTACCGGTCAAACTGGCCGTCAGTGGTCGGGCACCTATTGTTCGTACCACAGGTCAGATTCCCATAGCACTTCCGAATGCAAGAGTGTTAAGGGGGTAATCCGGCAGATGATAGACAGCGGAGAACTGGGCAAGGATTATCTGCAGAAAGCCCAGGAAAAGAACCATCAATGGGTAAGGCCAGCGACCCAGGGAAGTGACCGGGACAATGACCGGCAAAGGAACAACCGGCAAAGGGAGCAACAGCCTGCCCCTGACAAAGAGCATATTAGGATGATCTTTGGCGGACCCGAGGGCGGAGATTCAGCCGCGCAGCGGAAAAATTGGGTTCGCAGCATTTACGTTGGAGAGGTGAATGCCGAACCGGCCAGGCGTAAGTATCCCAGGAGGGAGCCAATAGTCTTCACTGACTGGGACCTCCCTCCTACCGGTGAGGATCACAATGATCCATTGGTCATCACCATGGACATCAACGGGGTGGACGTCGCCCGGGTACTTGTTGACACCGGCAGCAGTGTCAACATCCTGTACCTGGAGACCTTCCAAAAACTCAGGTTGTGTCGGACACAACTTGAACCCCTCAAAACTCCTCTCTCAGGTTTCACGGGGGACACAGTGGAAGCTGAGGGGTCCATAGTTCTACCGGCCGAACTAGGATCGGGCGAAAAGACCGTGTGGAAGAGGATGCGGTTCATCGTTGTGGACATCAAATGCGTCCACAACGCCATCCTTGGAAGGCCTGGCATCAACAAGGTCGGGGCGGTGATTTCCATGCCGCACCTGTGCATGAAGTTCCACACTTCGGGCGGTGTGGGAGAAGTGAGGGGCGACCAGAGGAATGCCCGGGAGTGCTATGCCCGGGCGGTTAAAAAGATGACTAAGGGGGTCAACGTCATCTCCCAAGAGATCACAAAGGGAGAGACCCGGGAGAAATTGGAGCCCGAGGCCGAGACGGTGGAAATCGAACTTCACCCGGGTGATTCTTC